>CM053026.1:369746152-369961928 GCA_028564925.1 Lithobates sylvaticus | reverse complement strand
TCCCGAAGTTTTTATATCTGTTCCAGGCATTACCAATTGATATACCTAAAAACTATTTTAAGCAAATACAATCCTTAGTGACTAGATTTATATGGGCAAACAAACGTCCAAGAATCAGTAGATCTATACTGAATCTCCCCAAAAAATATGGAGGCTTAGCTTTACCAGATATATATAAATACTACCAGGCGGCACTTGTGAGCCGACTGATAGATTGGAGTAGACATGGGGAATGGAAGATGTGGCCGGGTTTAGAACAGGCGCAAAGTAAGGTGATACTGCAAAGAGCTGCCTGGTGTTACAGAAAACTCCCGATTTCAGTAAAGGGACACCCATTGATAGGACCCACTTTGAAGATGAGTTATAGATTATTTGCAGCAGGGAAACTGTCGGCAATAGCTTCCCCCCTGTTCCCAATACTGGGAAACCCACAATTTGATCCAGGAATTAGGGGTGAAAAATTTAGAGCATTAATAGAACAAGGGACATTCCAAGCTTCACATTTTATGATAAATGGAACATGGCCTACGATACAGGAGATGACAATAGGACCTACAACACTCCAACTAGATCGGTGGCGCGCAACACAGCTGAGACATTTTTTAAATACTCTAAACCACTAGGTGGCTACGATCGCGCGCTAACAACATTTGAGAGGTATTGTAATGTAAGTGGGGCATTGCATCATACCCTGTCTAAGATGTATGCGCTATTAGTGACACCGTCGGGAGATTTCAGATTGCCCTTCCTTAGGGAGTGGGAAAGAGACCTAGACCAAACATTTTCGGAAGAGCAATGTAATAGAATAATAGGCAATACATTTGAATCGTCAACCTGTATAAGAATACAGGAGACCAACTTTAAGATTCTGTCGCGATGGTATCGTACCCCAGTATCATTGCATAGATGCTACCTGGATATATCAGACAGGTGTTGGCGCTGCGGAGAAGAAAAGGGGACGTTAGTACATATTTTCTGGGCTTGTACTAGAATAAGGGACTTCTGGAAAGAAGTCCGGAGAATCTGTCAAAAATTTCGTGAACAAGATTTACCAGAAGACCCATCCCTTTTTCTATTACAAGATACGAGAAGCTCTATTAAAATATATAAGAAAACTGTTTTATGTCACCTTCTGAACGCAGCCAAATCTTGTATTCCACTTATGTGGAAGCAGACGCGACCACCATCAGTGGGAATTTGGCTTAAAAAGGTAGAGCAACTAAATCATATGGAGGACCTGGTATGGTCATCCCGACAGAAAAGATGGAGATACCTGGAAACATGGTCTACATGGAATCTTTATATTAATTCAGAGGAGGGTAGAAAGCTTATAGATGTAAACCTGGACAATTGAAAAGAGAGAGGAAAACGGAGGGAACCTATGGGGGAGAGGTGGAGGGAGAGAGACGGGGGGAGATGGAGGAAATATATATATATATGTTCCTTTCCTTTTTTTTTTTTTTTTTTTTTTTGTATTATTGATTAGATTATTAAATTTTTAATTTTTGTTTTTGATTTTTTCTTTTTTTTCTTTTTTTATTTTTTTTTTGTTTTTTTTTTTGTTTTATGGGTAATAAATTATAGGAGTAAGAGAAGGTTCTACGCTCTATAAACATATAAAACTCAGGATAGAGTCTGAGAGAAACTCGAACCCTGGGTATAGACAGTGGATAGTCCATCTTATTTTTATTTGTATTCTTTGTGAAATTAGAAAGTGACAGTAGAGTCGATGATTGCTATTGTGTGAGGCAATATGTTCCTTTTTTGTTGAAACGACCTAACTGATCACTAGAAGTGTATGTATAGCTGTAGATATTACTTGAGATGTGATGATGGTAGAGTGTATGCCCTGCTTCTCCTAAAGATAAATAAATAAAGATTTAAATTGGAAAAAAAAAAAAAAAAAGATAAAATAAAAAATGTATGGGTAAAAAAAAAGAAATGTAGGTGTAGAATCATTAAGAGTCACAATAGCCTTGGGGTGTAGGGTCCGGAGTTTGGCTCATCAGTGACTTTATTATTATACAGGATTTATATAGCGCCAACAGTTTACACAGCGCTTTAGACTTGTATCTATCTGTGGTATGGAAGTGGGTCCAGCAAGCCCATGTATGTGAAAATGTGGCCGTACAGTCTCTGGCTATGAAGATTAATTCCTCCATTTCCACAATTTTTTCAACTCCTTTGAGCCATTCAGGAATGGTCGGAACATGGGTTGATCCCCAATGGAGAGGGATAGACATTTTGGCTGCATTTATCAAGGGTGGTATTAGTGTTTTGAGGTACTGGTGTATCGGTATGTCCTAGTGGTGGAGGAGGAACTGGGTTGGGGTGTGTTCTAAAGTGTATGTGGAGATCTGCGTTGTCAGTTCTCGGATCTGTGTCCAGAACAGTTGGATCAGGAGGCAAGACCACCATATGTGTAATAAAGTACCAATTTCCCTGAAACCACTAGCTACCAAGCACCTGAAGCTGATGTAACCGAATATTTTTTTTTTTGAAATGTCACATCCCTTCAAGACTGCCTATGCTGATGCTGAGTGACTATCCTGTTATGTTGACTGACTATCCTCTTCCTCCTCAATGATCCTGCTGATAGCTTGGAAGAACATGTTTGGTTCTGGGCGATGCCACCAGTGGCTAAGGCCCAATTTTTCAGCCCCTGTTTAACAGGGGCGTGTAATTAAAAGTGTTGATGCAATGCTTTGCAGCAGCGCTCATTCCTGCACTCCAACTTGAGTATCTGGGAGAGGTTGCAGTGTCATGGCACCAGCACCAGTGCCTAAGCCCCAATTTTTCTGCCCCTGTTTAACAGGGGCGTGTAATTACAATTTTTGATGCAATACTTTGCAGCAGGGTTCATTCCTGCTCTCCAACTAGAGTTTCTGTGAGGTGTTGCAGTGTTGTGGCACCAATGCCTAAGGCCCAATTGTTCAGCCCCTGTTTAACAGGTGCATGTAATTACAATTCTTGATATAATATTTCACAGCAGGGCCTGTTCCAGCACCCACCGAGAGTAACTGTGAGGACTTACAGTGTTGTGGCACCAGCACCACCACCACCACCAAAGGCCCAATTTTTCTACCACTGTTCAACAATGGCATGTAATTACAATTCTTGATATAATAGTTCACAGCGCCCACCAAGAGTCACTTTGAGGGCTTACAGTGTTAACTTGTGGCAACAACAACACCTTAGGGCCAAATTTCGGCAGAGCATATAGGGCAGGCCCCTACTTTCAAACATCCAACTTACAAACGTCTCCTACTTGCAAACGGAAGGAGACAACAGGAAGTGAGATGAAAAAAGGACGGCCAAAAAAATTATACAGGGGTGATAACCCTTCCCTATGTTTTCCAAAAAGCTTAAAAATAGATTTTTTTGACTGGAGCTATACTTTATGTACCAGTTCAAAATTACAAACAAATTCTACTTAACACAAAAAACCTACACAGTCCCTGTCTTGTTTGCACCGCCTGTATACTGCTGTTCTGAGTATATAGGGCCTGGGGGCCCCACGCCTTTCCTTTTTAAATTTGGGTACGGGGTTCCCCTAATATCTGTACAGGACTCAAAGGGGCTGGTAATGGGCAGGGGGGCTACCCATGCCATTTTTCTCAATGATTTTCATCCATATTGCCGGAACCAGACATTACATTAAAACCGCAAGCAGTTTTAAATTACTTTTTTTCCGTTAAAAGTCATTTTGTGCAGGGACTGTTCTAAACATGGGAAACACGTGACACTTCACAGGTATACTATAGACACCCCCCAGGCACGATATTTAAAGGAATATTTCACTTTTTTTTCACTTTAAGCGTCATTAAAATCAGTGCTCCCGAAAAAACGGCCGCTTTTAAAAAAAAATTTTGCATTGATCCATGTCCCCTGGGGCAGGAGCCAGGTCCCCAAACCATTTTTAGGACAATAACTTGCATATTAGCCTTTAAAATTAGCACTTTTGATTTTGAACGTTCGAGTCCCATAGACTTTAATGGGGTTCTAAAGTTTGCGTGAATTTTCGGTCCGTTCGCCGGTTCTGGTGCGAACCGAACCGGGGGGTGTTTGGCCCATCCCTATTGGCCACCATGCTTCAGCTCAATTTCAGGATCTTGGAAATCTTCTTATAGCCTAGGCCATCTTTATGTAGAGCAACGATTCTCAGAGAGTCCTTTGCAATGAAGTGCCATGTTCTTCCAGTGACCAGTATGAGAGAGTGAGAGTGATAACACCAAATGTAACACACTTGCTCCCCATTCACACCTGAGACCTTGTAACACTAACAAGTCACATGACACCGGGGAGGGAAAATGGCTAATTGAGCCCAATTTGGATATTTACATTGTTGCCAGCAGTTTAGAAATTAATCGCTGTGTGTTAAGCTATTTTGAAGGGACAAATTTACATTGTTATATAAGCTGTACACTCACTACTTTTCATTGTAGCAAAGTGTCATTTCATCAGTGTTGTCACATGAAAAGATATTATAAAATATTTACAAAAATGTGAGGGGTGTACTCACTTTTGTGAGATACTGTATAAGCTTAAATCATAGCAGACTATTGACCTAAACCTTAAGTGCCTGCAATCCTTCATTCATAATAGTGTGTCAGATCCCATTCAAAGTTCAGTCCCACTGGGATTCTAGTTTGAACATGGAAGATTGTGAAAACTCTGCGTTTTCAAAGAATTCTGAAAAAATCACCACCCCTCTTGGGGACAGCAACTTTATATGTATCTGTAAGGGAGGGATATCGCCCCAAAGGACATCATTAAAATGTCTTGCCACATTAGTTCTTTGCTCTTTTACAATGTTGTATATAAGTGGTCATGGAGACGATCTCTGAACCTTCTAGTGGTTCTACCGACATATTGAATGGCAATTATTTTGCGAGTAATGAGATATATGACATTTTTGGTATTGCAATTAATGAATCTCTTAATGTTAAACTCTCGATTGTTAGCAGTCGATCTGAATTTATCACGTTTCAAAATGCAGGGACAACAAGGACAATTGCTGGCTCCACATTTATAATTGCCTGTAAAATCAAACTAGGTTCTCCTATGTATCATAGAATTAAAATCGCTGAGTGACAGAAACCTGTCGAAAGAAGGTGCCCGACGAGAGACTATTCTAAAGCCCCCAGATAGTATTTTGGCATACACCTCATCTTCGTAGAGTACAGGAATACGCAGTTCTATTATTCCTTTTATCTTTTTATATTCCAGGCTAAAGGGGTGGGCCGCACTGGTAAATTGCTGGAAGCCTTCCCAATTTTTCTCTCCTGCAGTAAATGGTCTCTATGTGTAGATTTTGCTATATTTATTGTTCTACGGAGAGTACTTCTTTTATAGCCCTGTGATCTTAATATGTCACACATTTCTGTTGTCTCTTTACAGATATCCTCCTCCTTGCTACATACAGTGGTGTGAAAAAGTTTTTGCCCTCTTCCTCATTTCCTGTTCCTTTGCATGTTTGTCACACATAAGTGTTTCGGAACATCAAACCAATTTAAACAATAGTCAAGGACAACACAAGTAAACACAAAATGCAATTTGTAAATGAAGGTGTTTATTATTAAAGGTGAAAAAAAATCCAAACCATCATGGCCCTGTGTGAAAAAGTGATTGCCCCCCTTGTTAAAACATACTATAACTGTGGTTGTCCACACCTGAGTTCAATTTCTCTAGCCACACCCAGGCCTGATTATTGCCACACCTGTTCACAATCAAGGCATCACTTAAATAGGAGCTGCTTGACACAGTAAGGTCCACCAGAAGACCCTTAAAAGCTACACATCATGCCGAGACCCAAAGAAATTCAGGAACAATTGAGAAAGAAAGTAATTGAGATCTATCAGTCTGGAAAGGGTTATAAAGCCATTTCCAAAGCTTTGGGAATCCAGCGAACCACAGTGAGAGCCATTATCCACAAATGGCGAAGACATGGAACAGTGGTGAACCTTCCCAGGAGTGGCCGGCCGCCCAAAATTACCACAAGAGCGCAGCGACGACTCATCCAAGAGGTCACAAAAGACCCCACAACAACGTCCAAGGAAATGCAGGCCTCACTTGCCTCAGTTAAGGTCAGCGTTCATGCCTCCACCATCAGGAAAAGACTGGGCAAAAATGGCCTGCATGGCAGAGTTCCAAGGAGAAAACCACTGCTGAGCAAAAAGAACATCAAAGCTCGTCTCAATTTCTCCACAACACATCTTGATGATCCCCAAGACTTTTGGGACAACATTCTGTGGACCGATGAGACAAAAGTGGAACTCTTTGGAAGGTGTGTGTCCAAGTATATCTGGCGTAGAAGGAACACTGCATTTCAGAAAAAGAACATTATACCAACAGTAAAATATGGTGGTGGTAGTGTGATGGTCTGGGGCTGTTTTGCTGCTTCAGGACCTGGAAGACTTGCCGTGATAAAAGGAACTATGAATTCTGCTGTCTACCAAGAGATCCTGAAG
Organism: Lithobates sylvaticus; assembly: GCA_028564925.1. NCBI lineage: Eukaryota > Metazoa > Chordata > Amphibia > Anura > Ranidae > Lithobates > Lithobates sylvaticus. Next base: position 369,955,458 of record CM053026.1, on the reverse strand, counting down.
GAGAATGTCCGACCATCTGTTCGTGTACTCAAGCTGAAACGAACTTGAGTTCTGCAGCAGGACAATGATCCTAAACACACCAGCAAGTCCACCACCGAATGGCTGAAGAAAAACAAAATGAAGACTTTGGAGTGGCCTAGCCAAAGTCCTGACCTGAATCCTATTTAGATGTTGTGGTATGACCTTAAAAAGGCCGTTCATGCTCGAAAACCCTCTAATGAAACTGAATTAGGACAATTCTGCAAAGATGAGTGGGCCAAAATTCCTCCAGGACGCTGTAAAAGCCTCATTGCACGTTATCGCAAACGCTTGGTTGCAGTTGTTGCTGCTAAGGGTGGCCCAACCAGTTATTAGGTTTAGGGGGCAATCACTTTTTCACACAGGGCCATGATGGTTTGGATTTTTTTTCACCTTTAATAATAAACACCTTCATTTACAAATTGCATTTTGTGTTTACTTGTGTTGTCCTTGACTATTGTTTAAATTGGTTTGATGTTACGAAACACTTAAGTGTGACAAACATGCAAAGGAACAGGAAATGAGGAAGGGGGCAAACACTTTTTCACACCACTGTATTCTACGTAGTCCCACCGGTATGCCCCTAATAGGCAAATTACTGTGAAAAGAGGCATGAAGAGGCTAGACACTGCCATAGGGGAGAATACAAAAAAAATTGAAAATACTGTTCAGCTTTATCATAAGAAAGTGACCCGATATCAGCCCCTTCTCAGGGGAAAGAGTACAGGGGAACATTATGACCCCTTAACCATTACACTTTCTTTTTGGCAGTCCTTGTCTGTGGCTATTAGAGATGAATCAAATTGCCCTGAGTTCGGTTTGAGCAGAGTTTGGCAAACTTCAAAAAAGTTAAGATGCCAATTCAAAACCCTAATAAATTCAATAGTAGCGAACAAATTAAAAATGCCCATTTTTCTGGGCAAATATGCAAGGGGTGTCAAAAAAATAGCATGGGGTGGGGGCACTACCCTGAGTTTAGATTGAACTGTCAACTCATCCTTAGTGGCTATTTAGCTACACATAATGGAAAAGTTAGAAGGGATGTTTAAAGTTGAATTATTGTTGCAAAGGGATAGATGTGAATGTTATAGAAATATTGTGTTTGTGAAAAAAGGAGATGGCCAGAAATAAATACAGCATCAACCAAGGTGTCCAGCAAAGTAAATCACATCAATCAAGGCATCCAGCATTGTAAATCCAGGGTCAATGACAACCCAACTTCAGCCACCAGTCTATACACACCACTTACCTGCCACCAAATGGCAGTAAAGTAAATGTACTGCCAGGAATCCTGGATGATGTAATTGTCTAAATTGAATCAATATCATCACTTTTGGATTCCAAGGGGTAGATTTACATGATGCAGCATCAAGGCATCTATCATCTAGCAGTGAGAATAATTGACGTGGATTAATTCACTGGATTCTGTGATTAATGTGTGTTTACTTTTTGGGTTATTAATAAACTTTATTTAAAAAAACAAGTAAATATGTGTTTGTGTTTTATTTCAGTGTATGTGTTTTATTTAATTTTGAACTATTTGTGGAAGTAAGGGGTACTAATGTACCCCTAAACTCACCTGGGAAGGACAGATATCTTGTTGCCCCTTTATTATAAAGGGGGCATCCTGATTTCACCATAAGTTCCCTCATCTACCCTCATCTACCCCCACCCTCATTTTGTGGCACACGGAGGTGAGGAAGAGGCCCTTGTCCCTCAACATTGGGACAAGAGTACTTTGCAAGGGGGCTGGGCTTGCCCCTTTAAGATCCCCTATAAATGTTGAAAGGCATGTGGCCTAATAAGGGACAGGAAGGGGGACGTGGGTGCACACTCACTACCCTCCATTTCCTGACCACCCAGGCTGTAGGCCAGGATAAGTGCCTGGTTGGATAAGGGTCTGGTTAGGTTAGACGCAGCCTTGGTTTCTTTTCCCCTTTTTCTTAAATAAATGTGTACTGTCACTCTGGTGTTACATTTTTTTTATTCATACAAGGTATTGTACAGCAGAACACATCCACGGTGTACAAAAGTAAAAAGATAACGGACCATGCACAGGACTATAGAAAGAATACAATTCAGTATCCAGCATAACATGAATTGGTTAATACCAATCCAAAGTCCGTCGGAAATGCCGATAGAAAAAGACCGATGTACATACACATGGTCGAAAAATCCGATGAAAAGCTCCCATCGGACTGTTTCCATCGGAAATTCCAACCGTGTGTACGTGGCATTATACTTCTAATATATCAATAAGGGAAAAGAAAGCACTGGAACATCTAAAATTGTTTTAAAAAATCTAGTAATCAAGGGAGCAGACAAATGAGGGGCAGTGGTGATACTCACTAGAGAAGTGAGTTAGGTAGTTTACTTGCCTTATGACAAGATACTTTATATATTACTTAATATAATATTCTATTTTTATCCACTTGGGTTTCCCTAAGCTTGTTGTTATTTTAACATATTTTGATACAATGCATTTATTGGTATGTAGTACACGTTCCTGCCCAGACAGGCTCTTAATGGGTTAGGAGTTATACTTTAATGTTGCAGCTGGGAGATGGGCTGGCTTAGGGGCGTAACTAAAACCTACAGGGTGCTGGTGTAAAAAAACATGAAGGGTCCCCCGACCCAAAATCCAGGGCCCTTCCCTCCAAGCATTTACTCCCGTTGCAGGGCCCTTTATTACAGTCCTGCAGCAGGACCCTGTCACATCTTTTGCAGAGGGCCCCCTTCCTGCCCTTACATTACAATCAAACCTTAAATTAGTGTTCCCAGAGCCCCCTTTACATCTTTAAATAATCTGCAGGGTTTGCCTTACAGTGTAAGGGGGAACGATGTGGACCCTGATGTAAAGGGGGATGGACTCTGCAGACCCTGATGTAAAGAGGAACTCTGTGAACCCTGATGTGAAGGGGAGCTCTGCAGACCCTGATGTAAAGGGGAGCTCTACAGACCCTAATGTAAAGGGGAACATTGCAGACCCTGATGTATAGGAGACCCCCTGCAAACCCTGATGTAAAGAGAACTCTGTGGACCCTGATGTAAAGGGGAACTCTGGTCACTAGAGCCCCCCTTACATCAGAGTTTGCAGAGTTCCTCCTTACCTCAGAGTCTGCAAAGTTACCCCTTGCACTGAAAGGGTGAACTCTGCTGACACTGATGTTAGGGGGAATGCTGGGAACTCTTATGTAAGGGGGGGCTCTGGTGACCAGGGGAGTGAGGACACGGATATAAGGAGGGACATTTATATCAGTCTCCCCCCTTTCCTTAGGATCACCACTCGCTGTGACTCCCCCATAGAGAGACTTGTTGACTGTCCCACAGACTCTGTGTGACCTGGAGCTGTCACACACTGACCTCTGCAATTGCCTGCAGGCTTTGGTCCTCCTCTCCCCATGCCCCCTCCTTGCAGTCGCTTTCAAATTGTCTGGAAAGGTGCCAAGCATGATTGTGCTGCACTAAGGGCTCATTTACACTTGCTTCGGCTTAAACACACATTAAAGCGCCTACCTTTAACATGCTTTTTTGATGTGTTTGTGATGCTTCGGAGGTGCTTCGATTAAGCTTTATTGATGCTTCGGTGAAGCTTCAGTGATGCTTCAGTGATGCTCTTTTGAAGCTTTGTTGAAGATTGGCAGGTGCACTGTGTGTGTGTGTATATCTCATATCTGCAATTTCTCCAAAACAAAGCAAAGCTAAAGCTGAATTAAAGCCTCTCAAATGCTTTTAGGTGCTTCAAGCGAGCTTTGCCATAGACTTCTAAGGTAAGGTGACCAGATTTTTTTACTAGTAATTGTGGCAATTAGCGACTCTCTGCCCTTCTTCGCCGCCTCCCCGCTCACAGCCTGTCAAGTCTTACTCTCCGGGCCCCGGCTACTACTGGGTGGGGAGCGGAGGAAGATCACTCCGCCAGGCAAGGCAAGGTGATGGGCAGGTGGCTGGCCGGGACTTGAGCCAGGGCAGAAGAACATGCGAGCAGGAGCGGAACTGGCATGCACCCAAAACTCAAGAAGTATACTCTCCGCTCCGACCAGCACATGATCATCAGAGAATGTCACAGAATAACTACCATTTCTAGTAGTACTAAAGCTAGTAGGAGCGGCACAGCCTGACTGTCTTTGAAATTGCCCCAGCCCCTGTCCAAATACAATCCGGGGCCAAAACCGGGGACAGACTTGGTTCAGGGACAGTGTCCTCAATCCGGGGACTGTCCCCGGGGATGTCTGGTCACCCTATTATAGGGGGCTTTGAAGCACAACTAAAGATACATGGGGTATAATGTAGCCTGGGCACCCTGCCTGGACACCCTGGTTGAAAAAGGCTGGTCTAGATATTTAAAAGTCAGATAGCAGCCACAAAGAAAGGGTATGACCCTAAATCGAGTAAGTGTAAACTACACTGACTGCACTGAGGGAGACAGAGGCAGGTTCTGGATGAGTTTTAATCCTTGTGCTCAGGTGTTCTATACCTTTTAATGTGAGTGTATCTTTTTATATTTTTTATAAAACATGATAAACATTTTAAATTGAGAGCACTTTTAGTTTTATATATCTAAATATATCTGTGCCCAACTGTGCAGTTGAGAATAAGTGATGTTATTCCAGCCATCTTTTAAAGCAAAGGGGTGTTAATAGGAACTTTTGTTGAGTGGAGAAGACAAGGAGGTGGTATTAAATATATAAAGGAAAGGAGCAGTATGAACCTATGGCAACCAGGCCCCACCATTTATGGTGGGAGTCCATCTTATGTATAAATTGGAACACTGAGAGGTGGTGTGTTAATATTTTCTATGCAGGATTCACGTGAAACAGCATATTCAGACTGAGCACTGAAGAGCACATTGCATACTTTTGGGTTATATTTTAAAAAGGGACATTATCATATAATTCTAAACAGTAGGAATTTTATGATTTTGATTTATTTTTGTGGTGTGATGGCACTGATGTATGTTTTTCTCTAAGTGATTATTTGTTAATTGAGTATATATTACATTTTCAATACTAGTTAGTGCTACACTTACTTTTTGTTTGATAAATCTCTTTGTTTTAGGATTTCAACTATTGTTATTGCTGTGCTGAACTATCATATCCATCATGATCATCAGTGCCAAATATATATTATACAACTTTTTTCTTGTACAGAATTCAGTGATCTGTACATTGTCTGCCAGTTTTCCCACACTACAACCAACTGCACAACGCAAAATTAAAAAACAAGACTGTCCCACAGACTCTGTGTGACCTGGAGCTGTCACACACTGACCTCTGCAATTGCCTGCAGGCTTTGGTCCTCCTCTCCCCATGCCCCCTCCTTGCAGTCGCTTTCAAATTGTCTGGAAAGGTGCCAAGCATGATTGTGCTGCACTAAGGGCTCATTTACACTTGCTTCGGCTTAAACACACATTAAAGCGCCTACCTTTAACATGCTTTTTTGATGTGTTTGTGATGCTTCGGAGGTGCTTCGATTAAGCTTTATTGATGCTTCGGTGAAGCTTCAGTGATGCTTCAGTGATGCTCTTTTGAAGCTTTGTTGAAGATTGGCAGGTGCACTGTGTGTGTGTGTATATCTCATATCTGCAATTTCTCCAAAACAAAGCAAAGCTAAAGCTGAATTAAAGCCTCTCAAATGCTTTTAGGTGCTTCAAGCGAGCTTTGCCATAGACTTCTAAGGTAAGGTGACCAGATTTTTTTACTAGTAATTGTGGCAATTAGCGACTCTCTGCCCTTCTTCGCCGCCTCCCCGCTCACAGCCTGTCAAGTCTTACTCTCCGGGCCCCGGCTACTACTGGGTGGGGAGCGGAGGAAGATCACTCCGCCAGGCAAGGCAAGGTGATGGGCAGGTGGCTGGCCGGGACTTGAGCCAGGGCAGAAGAACATGCGAGCAGGAGCGGAACTGGCATGCACCCAAAACTCAAGAAGTATACTCTCCGCTCCGACCAGCACATGATCATCAGAGAATGTCACAGAATAACTACCATTTCTAGTAGTACTAAAGCTAGTAGGAGCGGCACAGCCTGACTGTCTTTGAAATTGCCCCAGCCCCTGTCCAAATACAATCCGGGGCCAAAACCGGGGACAGACTTGGTTCAGGGACAGTGTCCTCAATCCGGGGACTGTCCCCGGGGATGTCTGGTCACCCTATTATAGGGGGCTTTGAAGCACAACTAAAGATACATGGGGTATAATGTAGCCTGGGCACCCTGCCTGGACACCCTGGTTGAAAAAGGCTGGTCTAGATATTTAAAAGTCAGATAGCAGCCACAAAGAAAGGGTATGACCCTAAATCGAGTAAGTGTAAACTACACTGACTGCACTGAGGGAGACAGAGGCAGGTTCTGGATGAGTTTTAATCCTTGTGCTCAGGTGTTCTATACCTTTTAATGTGAGTGTATCTTTTTATATTTTTTATAAAACATGATAAACATTTTAAATTGAGAGCACTTTTAGTTTTATATATCTAAATATATCTGTGCCCAACTGTGCAGTTGAGAATAAGTGATGTTATTCCAGCCATCTTTTAAAGCAAAGGGGTGTTAATAGGAACTTTTGTTGAGTGGAGAAGACAAGGAGGTGGTATTAAATATATAAAGGAAAGGAGCAGTATGAACCTATGGCAACCAGGCCCCACCATTTATGGTGGGAGTCCATCTTATGTATAAATTGGAACACTGAGAGGTGGTGTGTTAATATTTTCTATGCAGGATTCACGTGAAACAGCATATTCAGACTGAGCACTGAAGAGCACATTGCATACTTTTGGGTTATATTTTAAAAAGGGACATTATCATATAATTCTAAACAGTAGGAATTTTATGATTTTGATTTATTTTTGTGGTGTGATGGCACTGATGTATGTTTTTCTCTAAGTGATTATTTGTTAATTGAGTATATATTACATTTTCAATACTAGTTAGTGCTACACTTACTTTTTGTTTGATAAATCTCTTTGTTTTAGGATTTCAACTATTGTTATTGCTGTGCTGAACTATCATATCCATCATGATCATCAGTGCCAAATATATATTATACAACTTTTTTCTTGTACAGAATTCAGTGATCTGTACATTGTCTGCCAGTTTTCCCACACTACAACCAACTGCACAACGCAAAATTAAAAAACAAGACTGTCCCACAGACTCTGTGTGACCTGGAGCTGTCACACACTGACCTCTGCAATTGCCTGCAGGCTTTGGTCCTCCTCTCCCCATGCCCCCTCCTTGCAGTCGCTTTCAAATTGTCTGGAAAGGTGCCAAGCATGATTGTGCTGCACTAAGGGCTCATTTACACTTGCTTCGGCTTAAACACACATTAAAGCGCCTACCTTTAACATGCTTTTTTGATGTGTTTGTGATGCTTCGGAGGTGCTTCGATTAAGCTTTATTGATGCTTCGGTGAAGCTTCAGTGATGCTTCAGTGATGCTCTTTTGAAGCTTTGTTGAAGATTGGCAGGTGCACTGTGTGTGTGTGTATATCTCATATCTGCAATTTCTCCAAAACAAAGCAAAGCTAAAGCTGAATTAAAGCCTCTCAAATGCTTTTAGGTGCTTCAAGCGAGCTTTGCCATAGACTTCTAAGGTAAGGTGACCAGATTTTTTTACTAGTAATTGTGGCAATTAGCGACTCTCTGCCCTTCTTCGCCGCCTCCCCGCTCACAGCCTGTCAAGTCTTACTCTCCGGGCCCCGGCTACTACTGGGTGGGGAGCGGAGGAAGATCACTCCGCCAGGCAAGGCAAGGTGATGGGCAGGTGGCTGGCCGGGACTTGAGCCAGGGCAGAAGAACATGCGAGCAGGAGCGGAACTGGCATGCACCCAAAACTCAAGAAGTATACTCTCCGCTCCGACCAGCACATGATCATCAGAGAATGTCACAGAATAACTACCATTTCTAGTAGTACTAAAGCTAGTAGGAGCGGCACAGCCTGACTGTCTTTGAAATTGCCCCAGCCCCTGTCCAAATACAATCCGGGGCCAAAACCGGGGACAGACTTGGTTCAGGGACAGTGTCCTCAATCCGGGGACTGTCCCCGGGGATGTCTGGTCACCCTATTATAGGGGGCTTTGAAGCACAACTAAAGATACATGGGGTATAATGTAGCCTGGGCACCCTGCCTGGACACCCTGGTTGAAAAAGGCTGGTCTAGATATTTAAAAGTCAGATAGCAGCCACAAAGAAAGGGTATGACCCTAAATCGAGTAAGTGTAAACTACACTGACTGCACTGAGGGAGACAGAGGCAGGTTCTGGATGAGTTTTAATCCTTGTGCTCAGGTGTTCTATACCTTTTAATGTGAGTGTATCTTTTTATATTTTTTATAAAACATGATAAACATTTTAAATTGAGAGCACTTTTAGTTTTATATATCTAAATATATCTGTGCCCAACTGTGCAGTTGAGAATAAGTGATGTTATTCCAGCCATCTTTTAAAGCAAAGGGGTGTTAATAGGAACTTTTGTTGAGTGGAGAAGACAAGGAGGTGGTATTAAATATATAAAGGAAAGGAGCAGTATGAACCTATGGCAACCAGGCCCCACCATTTATGGTGGGAGTCCATCTTATGTATAGATTGGAACACTGAGAGGTGGTGTGTTAATATTTTCTATGCAGGATTCACGTGAAACAGCATATTCAGACTGAGCACTGAAGAGCACATTGCATACTTTTGGGTTATATTTTAAAAAGGGACATTATCATATAATTCTAAACAGTAGGAATTTTATGATTTTGATTTATTTTTGTGGTGTGATGGCACTGATGTATGTTTTTCTCTAAGTGATTATTTGTTAATTGAGTATATATTACATTTTCAATACTAGTTAGTGCTACACTTACTTTTTGTTTGATAAATCTCTTTGTTTTAGGATTTCAACTATTGTTATTGCTGTGCTGAACTATCATATCCATCATGATCATCAGTGCCAAATATATATTACACAACTTTTTTCTTGTACAGAATTCAGTGATCTGTACATTGTCTGCCAGTTTTCCCACACTACAACCAACTGCACAACGCAAAATTAAAAAACAACAGAGAGATTAAAATCAACACACCAGCAGAAAGATCTGTTTTACAGCTCTGTTCAGACATTGCTTGTTTCAGATCTCTGCTCAGGCATTGTACATTTTTAACCAAGGATTTCTTTGCGCTCCTTACAGTTCAGTCCTTTTTTCCCAAGTCCATAGCACACACTAATGCCACTAGGAATAGTCTAGAGCAGTGATGGCAAACCTTGGCCTCCCAGATGTTTTGGAACTACATTTTCCAAGATGCAGGTATTTCCTACAGGTCTGCCAGCTATACTACAGCCAGAGATGGCCGGGCCCTACCAGTCACAGGGTAGTCTGGACGAAGACCTGCGGGTCATGCTACGGGCCCTGCCGACACGTGCTGACATAGAAGCACTGCCGACCAGGGCTGATATTGAATCCCTGATTATGCGGATTGAAGGCACACAGTAAGGATATACAGGAGGTGAGGGCCGAACTGCACTTGATAGACGACCGGGTCACCTCTGGGGAATCCCTCCTCTCATCACTGTCCACTAGAGTGCAAACGCTGGAGAGAACCCAGGACACTACCAGGAAGGAGGCGCAAGAAATGCAACTGCAATTGGAGGAAATGGAGGACCGCAGTCGCCGCAACAACCTGCGGCTGAGGGGCATTCCAGAGGCTACAGACTTTGAGAACCTGGCCGTCACAGTTACAGCCATCCTCTGGAACCTAATGGAGGACTTATCCCCCACTATAGAGTTTGACCAGATCCACCGCACACTGGGGCCTAAGTCAACAGATCCAGAACGCCCACGAGATGTTCTGCGCCGGCTTCACCGATACACTCTGAAGGAGACTTTGCTCCGGAAAGCATGGGATCACGGTGAGATTGAATTTGATGGGGCACATATTCAAGTGCTCCCGGATCTATCCAGGGCTACTCTGCAGCGCCGAGCGATCCTGAGACCGGCTCTTGAAGTGGCCAGAAGAAAGTCCCTCCCAGTCCAGATGGCAGGACCGTTTCTGAACTGCCCTGAAATCTTGTCACCATACGTACTGGGAAAAGCTGGGATTTCAAGGAGGATGTCAATACCAGCAATGTGGAAACAGGGAGATCAGATGAACCCCACGCAAGGACATCTTCTGTGGAATTTGCTAAGCTGGTAACCCTGAACTGAGGGTGGGAGGGGAGAGGGAGGTGGAAATGTAATGTGATGTGATGTGGTCCCAGGGAGGGGGGATAATATGTTGGTGGGGTGGCTCTCCGTCCATATGTTTACCCCTAGGATTTGATGGCATGATGGGATTTGTGGCTGGGGGAAGGCTGACGGGGTATGGGGCTAGGGGGAAAGAGGGTCCTATTGCTATGGGTATTCTGGACTCCCCCTCCTCCCTGCACCGCGAAGAGTCTTGATTGGGCCGCCAGAGGGCACAAGACTTATTTAAATGATGATGACTAGCGGTGCGGGGGGGGGGGGGGGGACAGGGGATTTTAGCTGGTAAACTGGGAAGTTTAAACCAACTCAGTTGAGTTGAGCATGTTGTCAGCCGGTTCGCAGGCTGATGGAATCAGGATGGGTTATTGAAGGCATTTACTAGAATATGATGCATATATGCACTTATATGTTACGTTTTATTATGCACGCGAAGAGCACCCTCTGTATAGATACACTACTGCTGCTCAGACGTTCACACAACACACTTGCGCAGTAACAATGCACATGGGTCTTGGGGGCCTGGGGAGGGCGGGAGCTCCACTCACGGTCTCCTGCTAGACACAATTCCACCTAGGCTAACGCTTTCCCAGCTGGCCTGGCGGGCGTTACTACAGCAGTTTTGCACTCTTACTCTTACACCACTCTTTCTATCCTCTCCACCTAAAGCTTCCCCTTGATCTTCGATCCTTTCATCCACCCGACCCATCTTTGCATCCCCCATCATCACACGACCATGGACGTAATACAGGTTGTTTCCCTAAATGCCAAGGGACTTAAGATCCCTGAAAAGAGAAAGATGCTAATGCATGATATGAAAAGGATGAGGGCAGATGTCGTTCTCCTACAGGAGACGCACTTCCGGGAGGATAAGTATCTGATCCTAAAGAATAGGTACTTCCCTACAGTATACCACTCTACATATTCGGAGGCCAAATCCCGGGGGGTATCCATCCAAATCGCGGCGAGAGCACCATGGACTCTAAATGCAGCGAGAACATACCCAGCAGGGAGATTCCTGTTTTTGAAGGGGCGGATTGGGGAGATGAAAGTGACTATAGCAAATTGTTATGCTCCAAACAGTCAACAAGACTCTTTTATAAGGAAACACCTAGAATTGCTCCAAAACTTTGCAGAAGGCCAACTCATTGTAGGGGGTGACTTAAACATTCCCCTGATCCCCTCAGAAGACACATCCACCGGCACCTCATCCTCCACTAAATATCCAGCAAAATAATACATACCGCTCTTAACAGTGCGAGACTGATCGACGTCTGGCGTCTATTGCACCCAGGCGAACGAGACTACACTTTTTTCTCCCGAGTTCACCAGACATACGCGCATAGACCACTTCCTTATACCCCATGACCAGCTCCAGGCAGTACAGATACGCACTATCCAGTTACGATGCGAAGAGAAAACAGTCTTGGAGACTCAACGAGAGCCTCCTTCAAGACCCTTAAACGTTAGCTGACATTTCAAAGGAAATCACACACTACTTCAATACAAACACTACAGCAGACTCTGACAGGGGCTTAGTCTGGGAAGCACATAAGGCCATGATCTGCGGGGTGCTGATAAAACACGGCGCCAGGATTAAGAAATTGAGATCTGCTCAGATCACGTTACTACTGGACAAACTACAGACACTAGAAGCGAAACATAAATGCATACCAACCAGAGAGTTAGGGGGAGAGCTAGACACAATAAGTCCTTGATGCCCACATTGCCGACTGAAACCCGTTCTCTTTTAGAGGAGCCCATAACTTTGACTGAACTGCAGATGGCGATAGGGAACACTAAACAGAGGAAAGCCCCAGGACCAGATGGCCTCACCATCCATTACTATAAGACCTTTCTCCCAGTACTAGGCAACCATTTAATCGACCTTTTGAATGACTTGGGTAAAGGGAATAATCTACACACCACTACCCTACAGGCTCAAATTGCGGTGATCCCCAAAGAAGGGAAAGACCCGGCCCAATGCGGGAGTTACAGGCCAATATTCTTGCTGAACAAGGACCTTAAGTTGTTCACCAAGATATTGGCCTCAAGACTACAATCCCACATAACACAAATCATACACTTAGACCAGGTAGGTTTTGTACCGTCTAGAGAGGCTCGAGATAACACCACGAAAGTTCTAAACCTACTCCATCAAGCTACTCTGGCCAATACACCAAGTGTCTTTCTCAGCACGGATGCTGAGAAAGCCTTTGACAGGGTTAATTGGACCTTCATGTTCACCACACTGCAGCACATGGGACTAGGGCAGACCATGATGAATTGGATATCAGCGATCTATACAACACCGACGGCACGAGTCAGGGCTAATGGGATTCTTTCAGATCCCTTCACAATTACAAACGGAACTTGTCAGGGATGCCCACTCTCACCTATCGTATTCGCTATATCCCTGGAACCTTTCCTGTGTCATATTAGGCGCAATCCAAACATTGCAGGGATCGCGATAAAACAAACCCAATATAAAGTGTCGGCTTATGCGGACGACCTAATGTTTTCACTATCCAATCCGACGGTGTCCCTCCCAAATTTGCTACGGGAATTCTCTATACATGGAGTGCTCTCCAATCTTAAAATTAATTTTAGTAAATCAGAAGCAATGAGTTTAAAAACATACCAAAAGCCCAACTTACACACCTCCAATCCAGCTTTAAGCTGAAATGGACAAATACGGCCTTAAAATATTTGGGCACATACATCCCTCAATCACTTTCGAAACTATACAAATTAAATCCCCCCCCCCTTCTTAAGAAGGTAAGAGCGCTACTGAATGCGTGGCAATCTGGTCTGCATTCATGGCTGGGACGCTGCAATATACTTAAAATGTCTATACTCCCGAAATTCCTGTACCTGATGCAAGCCCTGCCCATCCGAATACCAAGTAGTTATTTTAAACAAGCTCAAACATTATTTACGGATTTTGTCTGGGCAAAAAAAAGACCTAGGCTGGCCAACTCACTGCTTGTCCTTCCCAAGCGCTGTGGAGGCCTGGCACTACCAAACCTTAGAGTATACTACCAAGCAACGCACTTGGGGAGATTACTGGACTGGTGCAGACACCAGGAATCCAAACTCTGGGCCCAAATGGAACAGGCACAGAGTATAGTCCCCCTACGAGGCATACCATGGTGTTTTAGTGGTTTGCCGCCGGAAATTAAACAACACCGTTAGTAGGTAACACGGCCCAGATCTGTGCATGTATCATTTCCCAGTCCTTCCTCTCCTCCCAGAACTATCCTATATACCCCATACTAGGAAACCCCCTCTTCACACCGGGTATCAACGACGATCCCTTTCGGTCCATGTTAGGGGCGGGATTACACCAAGCTTTACACTTTAGTGACGGGGGGAGGTGGAGAACAGTAGCCAAACTCTCTGACCCCACAGGCCCATATAGACTTGACTTTATGAGAGCACTGCAACTGAAACACTTTCTGAACACGATACAGCCCCCGACAGGTAACAACCAACCACTCACATCACTGGAGGAACAATGTAATGACTCAGGAGAACTACCACATACGCTCTCACTGACATACTCGCTTATGATTACGCCGCCGGAGGACTTTGTCCCACCGGGCTTACTTAAATGGGAACAAGACCTAGGGCTCCAATTCAGTAACGCGAAGAGGCAGTTAATCCTCAAGTACACGCACAAATCTTCAGTATGTGCCAAAACTCAAGAGACGAATTACAAAATCCTGTCTCGATTGTACAGAACCCCAACCACACTCCACAATTTTTCCCAACAACAACAGATAGATGCTGGCGTCGCCAGACAGAGAAAGGAGACATACTGCACATCTTCTGGTCGTGCACCAAACTGAGTCATTTCTGGAAAGTAACACATGAGACGATACAAAAAATGACAGAAAGAATTATACCCGCTTACCCGGCAATCTTCCTCCTTCATGCAACCGATACCCCTGACAGGAAATAGAAAAATTTGGTGATTCGCCAGCTACTAGACGCGGCAAAGGCCTGCATTCCACTCTACTGGAAATCTGCTCTTCCACCGTCCATTGACCTCTGGCTTCAAAAAGTGGACGAAATAAGGACAATGGAAGACCTTATTCTAGCCGAACAGAAAAGACAGGAGACATACACCAAGACGTGGCAGCTTTGGTCTATGTTCATTTTTTCAGAGGAAGGGCAGGCTCTGAGAAGGTCGGGAGACGTCACTTGAACAAACGAGTTGTTAGTTGTGTCCCTTGGAGTTTGGGGTATATGCCATTACAGAATCGATCTCACTCTCTGACACTACTCTAACAGCACACCATGGTCCCCTCATGTCCACCCCACCCCCCCCCCACCCCCGTTCCCCCCTCTCTTCCCCTCTCTGGTTTCCCTTTCTCCCCCCCTCTCTAACAAACTAACCTTTCTCTCCATGCTGACTTCCCCCCCCCCAAAGGGGGAGATAAAAAGAAAAAAGGGAGCCGGACCCCCGGGACCAACACGTCCCAGTCTGTGCGTACTAATGAACAAACTTAGATTGCACTCAAGGATGAGATATGCTCCAAACCCTTCATATACGAGCAGAGGCTTTCTATAAAGACCAAACTTATAATAACCTGCTCTGCTCCAAAGCAGAACGGGACAGATACTACATTACACAATGCAACATTAGTATTTGATACCATTATATATCCGTTAGCTGCCAAAGAAGTATTTATTAATGCTCAAGATGTTATGTTATGCGTGTCACAATGTGAAGAAGTTTATTTTTGTATTTGTATTGCAATCATATTATGTTGTAACCTGTTGGTCCATGTGGGACCTGTTCCTGTGTGAAAAAAATAAAATTAAAATAAAATAAAAGTTTAGTTCCACTTTCATGCTTACTTGTTTACAGAGTCATAAGTATTATTACTAATAGGAACAAAAGATGAATGGGTAATCCTAGTCTGATATATAAGATTTTAGCTAAAAGAAAAGGGTAAATAGGATAGCCAACCAATTGTCTGAGAGAAATCAAGGAAACTTTGCCTAGCTGATTCGTTTCTTATATATAACATATTTGAATAAAATCAATGCCATCTAACAGATGAATAACTCAAGGATTGCTACTATTGCTGATTTCTACTATTTTTTACATGGTATCAATTCAGAAATGTGAAAAGCACCATAAAAGGAAAGTAGAAAGGATAGCTGAAAAGCAAAGTTTCAAAAAGATTAAAACTAAGATTGGGTGTAATTAAACAAAGTTGCTGTATTATTTCAGGGGTAATGGGCCTCCAAACACTTTCAACACTTAATTAGCTGAGAAAAATATTGTGCAAGAAGGCTACCTATGCAACAATGGACAATAAAGGTTTTGCTTCCTGAACTCTTCTGAGTGTATTTTGGCTGCTAATCATGAAAATAACTTCTAATTTAATCTATCATACCGTTTTATAGAAATCTTAGTGCAATAGCTTGGTAGACTGTTTACAGCTTCTAGTAAAGTGCAGCAGCAAATGAAATTCCAGTCTTTACATATCATAGACTGGATTATTTTTTAATAAACGCTCAGGCAATAACAACAATTTCTACTACAGATATAGGACATTTTTTATGGTCAGATCATGCCCCTATTTTTATGAATATAGATATAACAAACGATAATATACAGAGAGGTACATGGAGATTAAATGACAATCTATTATTTGATGAGATCTGTGGTGTCGAAATCAGTTCGGCAATACGGAATTTTATACAAGATCATAGTAACGATAGTACCTATCACAATCGGCACGTACCTGACAGATGAGTCCAATTGGGCAGGAGGAGGTCTCCCGTACGGATCCGACTGACGGCCCCTGGAGGTGGGTACAGGAGGCACGGAAGTCAGGAAGGGTAAGGGAGCCTGATGTAGGGGTCCGGAAGTTGGTGATGGCGGTCCGCTGTTGATGAGGTGAAGTGCAGGTAAGCAGGGTTCACAAATAGTAAGGTAAGGTTCCGGTATGTAGAGTTCACTGACAGCAAGGTGAAATAACGGTAGGTAAACTCACGTCACTCAGCGGGTAAGGGATGGTGATGAGGTTCCCAATACAGGTGGTGGAACTCACTGTAAGCCGGATATAATACAGGATAAGCAGATACAGGTCCCTTGAGCAGGAGATATAAGAAGTCCAAATCCAAGCAGAAGTCGGCAACGTTCAAACAGCACAGTACAAAGGAGTTGGCAGGAGAATGGTCGGTCAAGCAGAGGTCTGAGGCAGGCGGAAATCCGGATAGTCCAAAGGGTTAAGCCGAGGTCTTTACAGGTAAGCAGGGTATAACACAGGAACAAACAGATCACTGAGAGATCACAGGAACAAGGTAGTGGCTGGTGCAGAGTATCAGGTATACTGAAGATCAGGCAGCACTAGCCAGCAGGTGCTGCTTGATTAAATAGTCTCATTGGCGCCAACAGTCCATACAGGTGTATGTGAATCACAGGGCGCGCGCCCCTGGACGCCAGCGCGCGCGCGCACGCAAGCCCGCGCTCACGGGAACGCGCACACCACCACGCGTCGGCGCGCGTCTGTGCGCGCCAATCAAATGCCTGGAACCACGGTTTTCCTGACAGTGCCCCCTCCTTAAGGGCAGCCTCCGGATGCCCAGTTGTGCCAATTTGGAAGCATGAGAGTCTTTGAAAATTCGTAGTAACTCACTGGCATGTAAATTTTCCTCAGGCTCCCATGAATTGTCCTCAGGCCCATACCCTTTCCATTTGATAAGAAACTGGATCTGATCACATCTTTTCCTACAATCTAAGATTGCTTCCACCTCAAATTCCTCTTCGTTGTTGATAATGACAGGTTTGGGGGGACCAGTCCTACGGTCAATAAATGAATTCGGAATCACGGGTTTCAAGAGAGTAACATGGAAAACTGGGTGGATCCTTAGGGAAGTGGGTAGATCAAGTTCATAAGCAACATCGTTAATTTTCCTTTTTACAGGAAAGGGCCCCAAAAATTTTGGACCCAGTTTCCTGGAAGGGCATGCCAACTTCAAATTGATGGTGGACAACCAGACCTGGTTACCGGGTTCTAGGATGAGTTCCCCACGTCTCTTTTCATCAAAGGTTCTTTTGTAAGTTTCCTGGGCTTTAGTCATGGTCTCCTGCAGTACTTTATTGTTAGTGGAGAAAAAGTCCAAGGTTTTGGATACTGCGGGCACTGAACATTCAGGTATTGATTGTGGTAGAAAAGATGGATTGTAGCCGTAGTTGGCAAAAAACGGTGTCTGATTGATGGACGAGTGTAAGGAGTTGTTATATGAGAATTCGGCAATGGGAAGCAGAGGAGCCCAGTCATCTTGAGAGAAGGTAGAAAAACAGCGTAAATATTGTTCTAAGGTTTGATTAGTTCTCTCAGTCTGACCATTTGTCTGTGGGTGATATGCCGAGGAGAATGCCAGTTCAATTTCCAAAGATCCACAGAGGGCCTTCCAGAATCTGGAGGTGAACTGGACACCACGATCTGAAACAATATTTCTTGGGATACCATGTAATCTTACCACTTCTTTGATAAATGTTTTGGCTGTTTCCATGGCTGACGGGGTGCCCTTCATGGGCAGGAAGTGGGCCATCTTTGACAGTCTGTCCACTACGACAAAGATAGAAGAAAACCCTTCCGATGGGGGAAGTTCAACAATAAAGTCTATTGAGACCATACTCCATGGCCTTTCTGGGACTGGTAGAGGTTTTAATAGACCCCAGGCTCTTGTTCGGCTAGTCTTGTTTCGCGCACAAACATTGCATGACTCTACATATCTTTTACAATCCCGGGTCAGATGAGGCCACCAGAAAGTACGTTGCAGCAGATTGGTTGTTTTTTGAGTACCGAAGTGTCCTGCTAGTTTGTGGTCGTGGCATAATTCTAGTACATGTACCCTTAATTCTTCTGGTACTACGATTTTATCTTCATGCCAGAGCAGACCGTCCTTAGCGGACATCCCATCCAAAGGACGCATCCCCACAGTGGCTTGTTTGATCTGAGAAATGAGATCCCCCTGTAAGAGCAAGAAGTTCCCAGAAGGTAGAATGGTGTCGGGAAGTGGGGCCTGTTCGGTGTCCAAAAACATTCGGGAAAGAGCATCTGGTTTTGTGTTCTTGGAACCCGGTCGAAAGGTTATGTGGAATTGAAACCGTGAGAAGAATAGAGCCCACCTGGCCTGCCGAGGTCTTAATCTTTTGGCTGTCCTCAGGTACTCCAAGTTTTTATGATCGGTGTACACCAGAACAGGATGTGCAGCCCCTTCGAGTAGATAGCGCCATTCCTCCAATGCCACCTTGATGGCAAGAAGCTCCCTGTCGCCCACATCGTAGTTTCGTTCTGACGAGGTCAGTTTACGAGAGAAGAAACCCACAGGATAAAGAAGGGCCTTGGCACCCTGTCGCTGGGACAACACGGCACCTACTGCAACCTCAGAGGCGTCAACCTCTAATACGAAAGGCAAAGCTGGGTTTGGGTGTTTGAGAATGGAGGCCGAAGTAAAAAGTCTCTTGAGCTCTTCAAAGGCCAGTTGTGCTTTGGGAGTCCAGTGAAATCGAGTCCCCTGTTTGGTGAGTTCGGTAATAGGGGAAATGATGGAGGAGAAACCTTTAATAAACTTCCTGTAGAAATTGGCAAAGCCAATGAAGCGTTGTACTCCTTTTTTGTCCATGGGTGCTGGCCAATCCAGGATAGCTGATACCTTTTCAGGGTCCATTTTTATTCCATCAGCAGAAATAATTAATCCCAGGAATTGCACAGTGTGAATTTCAAAACTGCACTTTTCTAGTTTGGCGTATAATCCATGCTGTCTCAGGCGGGTAAGAACATTTCGGACATGCCTACGGTGATCATTCAGGGATGTGGAAAAAACTAAAATGTCATCTAAGTAAACAATAACGTACAGATCCAGATAATCGTGGAAAATATTATTGACGAAATGTTGGAACGTTGCAGGAGCGTTACACAGGCCAAAAGGCATGACGAGATACTCATAATGTCCAAATCGAGTGCGAAAAGCCGTTTTCCACTCATCCCCTTTTCGGATGCGGATTAAGTTGTAAGCCCCGCGAAGGTCCAATTTTGTAAAGATTTTGGCTGTCCCCAATCTTTGGAAGAGTTCTGGCACCAGCGGTAGAGGGTATCTGTTTTTAATGGTAATTTTATTTAATTCCCGGTAATCAATGCAAGGGCGTAGGGAGTGGTCCTTCTTCTCAACAAAGAAGATGCCTGCGCCGGCCGGGGATGTGGAGGGGCAGATGAAGCCTTTCGCTAGATTCTCATCTATGTAGTCTTTTAGAGTGCCCAATTCTTGTTCCGTTAATGGAAAAATCCTTCCAAAGGGGACTTCTGTTCCAGGTAGTAATTCTATGGGGCAATCATAAGGCCTGTGGGGAGGAAGAGTTTCTGCCCCCTTCTTGCTGAATACATCCACAAAGTCCCGGTAGGGTTCAGGAATGGACTGGTGAAGTTCAGCATCAGTCCCCAAACAGAGAAGAGGAGCCAGTTTGACGGAAGTTTGACATTGACAATTCTGCCGGCAATATTCAGAAGAGAACTGGACTTCTCCTGTGGCCCAGTTGATATTGGGGTTGTGGGCCCGCAACCAGGGCATTCCAAGTATGATTGGAAAAAGTGGAGATGATATGACGTCCAGACATAGGAATTCTTGATGATGAGAGTCTATAGTTGTTAATAGAGGTGTGGTTTCTTGGGTTACCGGACCGGAACTAAGGGTGGATCCATCGGCCAGATGTACTGAAAGACCTCGGGTCTTGGATTGGAGAGGAATGCCATGGCTGGTTGCGAAAGCTTGATCAATGAAACAGCTGCATGCTCCTGAGTCAATGATGACCGATACTGGAATGCTCCGGTCGGAGAGCTGTAAAGTAATGGAGATCGCCAGGTGAGTACCAGTTGGAAGCAAGACAGGTGCACACAAGGAAGAAGAGGGCAGGCACTTACGTGTCTTGTTGGGGCACATTCTTGCATAATGTCCAGGTTCACCACAGTATAGACACAGGTTGTGGGCCCGTCTGCGCATCTTCTCTTCAGGAGTCAAAGAAGGTCTGAGCAACCCGATCTGCATTGGTTCCGGAGCTCCTGTCGTTAGAGTAGATGAAGCTGAAGGAGCCACACCGGGTGGCCCGGTGACCTTGGGGACCATCCAGAAGGGACGGGAAGGTCCGGAGGATCTTTCGGCCCGTCTTTCCCTGAGACGGCGGTCAATTTGCACCGATAAATTGATAAGTTCATCTAAAGTTGGAGGAACCCCCACTCGAGCCAGTTCATCTTTCAGAGGGTCTGATAATCCTTTGCGAAATTGATGGCGTAACGCCGCATCATTCCATTCTGTATCAGAGCTCCAACGTTTGAACTCGACGGCATAGTCCTCGGCCGTTCTGCGACCTTGCTGTAAGGACTGTAATGCGACTTCGGCCGTAACGGTGGGTTGAGGGTCCTCATATAGCTGTGACATAGCAGTGAAGAGACTACTAAAGGACTCCAAGGATGCGGCTTTCTGCTCCAGCAGGCGGTGGGCCCAGGTCTGAGGTTCCCCTGTCAGGAGGGAGATGATGAAGCCCACCTTAGTAGCTTCCAGAGAGAAAGTCCGTGGCTGTAGGGCAAAATAAAGCTCACATGCGTTGCGGAAGGCACGGAACTTACTTCGTTCCCCAGAAAACTTCTCAGGTAGGGGTACTTTGGGTTCTGGGGGTAACATAATTACAGAAGGTGGCTGGGGAAGTCCCGTGGAAGACGTTCCTTGAGAGTTAGCGGACAAAGTCTGAACCTGTTCCATCAAACGAGTGTAACCTTCCTGTAGGCCTTTTACTGCTTGGGTGAGACCTGCTAGATGTCTGCCTAGTTCCTCCATGGGGGAGACCCCCTGCCCGGACTCGGTCATGGCTGCCTGATACTATCACAATCGGCACGTACCTGACAGATGAGTCCAATTGGGCAGGAGGAGGTCTCCCGTACGGATCCGACTGACGGCCCCTGGAGGTGGGTACAGGAGGCACGGAAGTCAGGAAGGGTAAGGGAGCCTGATGTAGGGGTCCGGAAGTTGGTGATGGCGGTCCGCTGTTGATGAGGTGAAGTGCAGGTAAGCAGGGTTCACAAATAGTAAGGTAAGGTTCCGGTATGTAGAGTTCACTGACAGCAAGGTGAAATAACGGTAGGTAAACTCACGTCACTCAGCGGGTAAGGGATGGTGATGAGGTTCCCAATACAGGTGGTGGAACTCACTGTAAGCCGGATATAATACAGGATAAGCAGATACAGGTCCCTTGAGCAGGAGATATAAGAAGTCCAAATCCAAGCAGAAGTCGGCAACGTTCAAACAGCACAGTACAAAGGAGTTGGCAGGAGAATGGTCGGTCAAGCAGAGGTCTGAGGCAGGCGGAAATCCGGATAGTCCAAAGGGTTAAGCCGAGGTCTTTACAGGTAAGCAGGGTATAACACAGGAACAAACAGATCACTGAGAGATCACAGGAACAAGGTAGTGGCTGGTGCAGAGTATCAGGTATACTGAAGATCAGGCAGCACTAGCCAGCAGGTGCTGCTTGATTAAATAGTCTCATTGGCGCCAACAGTCCATACAGGTGTATGTGAATCACAGGGCGCGCGCCCCTGGACGCCAGCGCGCGCGCGCACGCAAGCCCGCGCTCACGGGAACGCGCACACCACCACGCGTCGGCGCGCGTCTGTGCGCGCCAATCAAACGCCTGGAACCACGGTTTTCCTGACAGTACCTCACTCCCCAACCAATGGGAGACATTGAAATGTATATTGAGAGGTTTATTCATTAAACATGGGGCTAGACTAAAAAAAATAAAAGGTAATAGATCAACAGAACTTATACAAGAAATTGCTGAATTAGAAAAACAACATAAACAAAATAAGCGAAATATTAATTACTCTTTCTGATAAAAGAACAGAGTTACAAAACTTGTTAAACGAACAAACACTTCAGATGAGGGATAAAAACCGTACGTTGTATTACCAACAGGGAGATAAACCAGGAAAATTACTAGCAAAGGCCTTACAACAACAAAACGGAACTATGCCAATCACTAAAATTAAAACAGAAACAGGAGAGACCGTATATGACCCAAAAAATATATTGAAAACTTTTCACACATACTACTCTAAACTGTATAATATCCCTAATCAAACAGCAGAACAAGATCCTGAAAATTTCGATCTAAAGATAAAGGAATATATAAATGAAACTGCAATACCAACATTGACAAATTTAGAAACTGAACAATTAGAAAACTAATTTACAGAGATAGAGATTCAAAAAGTAATAGACTCATTGATAATCGGTAAAAGTCCTGGCCCCGACGGATTCACTCCACGGTTCTATAAGGCCTACAAAGACCTACTTGTTCCCATTATGAAACGGACATTCAACTCAGTTTCCCTTTCGCAACCATTTGTATTACAAAGTATGCAGGCATATATATCACTTATACCTAAACCTGAAAAAGATCATACACTATGCGGAAACTATAGACCAATCTCCCTCACCAATATTGACCTCCGAATATATTCCAAAATGATAGCAAACAGACTTACACCCAAAATACCCAGATCTATACACCTAGATCAGGTAGGATTTGTAGAGGGAAGAGAAGCGAGAGACAATACCCTAAAGACATTGACTCTGATCGAATATGTCCAGAGACACGCCATCCCATCCTGTCTCTTGGCAATTGATGCCGAGAAGGCGTTTGACAGGGTGGGATGGCGGTTCTTTCAGGAGACATTAAGACAATGGGGAGTAGGTCCCAGATTACTTGAAAAAATCATGGTTTTATACCAGAATCCAACTGCCAAAATACGGGTGAATGGGGAGATATCCGAAACAGTGAGTATCGCAAACGGAACCCGACAAGGATGTCCCCCCCCTAATATATGTGCTTACAATGGAACATATGATGGTGGCGATCAGGAATAATAAGGATATCCAGGGTATTAAAATAAAAAGTCAGGAGTATAAAACATCAGTATATGCAGATGATTTATTATTATATATTACCAACCCCATAGTAACAATACCTAATGTAATTAAGGAGTTTAAGCGTTTTGCAGAAGTAAGCAACTTTAAGGTTAACTATAATAAATCGGAGGCTTTAAATATCACACTGTCCGCACATAGTGCGGATACACTTAGTAAAAAATTCTCCTTTAAATGGCAAAGCACAGCCATTAAATATCTAGGAATATATATACCTAGAAAGCTAGAAAACCTCCAAGAAATTAATTATCTACCACTGTTACAAAAAATAACCAAACTACTTAAAAAGTATGATAAGGGGATATTTTCATGGACAGGTCGAATAAACATTATAAAAATGTATATACTTCCAAAAATACTCTATATTTTTCAGACAGTCCCAGTATTTCCCCTCAAAAATATACTTAGCTCCCTACGGAAAGCTATTGGGAGCTTTATATGGGCAGGTAAACCTGCCAGAATAAGTAGGGAGGTACTATCCAGACCGAAAACGGATGGAGGACTAGCTCTCCCCGATCTTGCAGTTTACCTTAAGGCTGTATTGGTCACTAGGTTAGTGGATTGGTTTCACAGTGGCGAATCCAAACAATGGGTAAAGCTGGAAGAGGATATAATGAATATAAAATGAAAAGCACTACCCTGGATACAGAAAGAAAAAAGACCACCTCAGAAAGAGATACCAATTCTAGTAAGAGCAACACTGAAAGTGTGGGACGGATTGATGAAAAGGGGAATTGGGTCGTCTTACGTTGGCCCAATGACACCCCTTTGCTGCAATCCAAATTTCCCACCAGCCAAGGAGAATAAAACTTTTTTGAAATGGCAGAGAACTGATGATATAAGAATTATACAGATGTTTGAGAATAATAGACTCCCCCGATTAGAAGAAATGGGTAGTGAATATGCAAATAAATGGATCCAATATAGACAACTCCAAGAGTATATAGCTACCCTCAATAGGGAAGGAACACTAGACAGAACACCAACTCCAATGGAAAGGCTATTCTTACAAGAACATAAACCCACACATAACCTATCAAACGTGTATAAATATTTAATTTCAAACAATAGGATACAGGAATTAAGCTTTATAAAAAAAATGGGAAAAAGAACTGAATATGACCATACCTAGAGACAAATGGAACAAAGCAATTATATTAACACACAAAATGTCGATTTCCAATAGACACCAAGAAAGGAACTATAAACTGTTAGCGAGATGGTATAAATGCCCGAGCGACATGCATAATATAAATTCAGAGAATGATGACACCTGTTGGAGATGTCAGGGAGCAACCGGCACAATGTCTGATATTTGGTATTTTTGTCCAAAGATCTATATATTCTGGGAGAAAATATATACAGTGGTGTGAAAAAGTGTTTGCCCCCTTCCTCATTTCCTGTTCCTTTGCATGTTTGTCACACTTAAGTGTTTCGTAACATCAAACCAATTTAAACAATAGTCAAGGACAACACAAGTAAACACAAAATGCAATTTGTAAATGAAGGTGTTTATTATTAAAGGTGAAAAAAAATCCAAACCATCATGGCCCTGTGTGAAAAAGTGATTGCCCCCTAAACCTAATAACTGGTTGGGCCACCCTTAGCAGCAACAACTGCAACCAAGCGTTTGCGATAACGTGCAATGAGGCTTTTACAGCGTCCTGGAGGAATTTTGGCCCACTCATCTTTGCAGAATTGTCCTAATTCAGTTACATTAGAGGGTTTTCGAGCATGAACGGCCTTTTTAAGGTCATACCACAACATCTCAACCTTCCCAGGAGTGGCCGGCCGCCCAAAATGTTCTTTTTCTGAAATGCAGTGTTCCTTCTACGCCAGATATACTTGGACACACACCTTCCAAAGAGTTCCACTTTTGTCTCATCGGTCCACAGAATGTTGTCCCAAAGATGTGTTGTGGAGAAATTGAGACGAGCTTTGATGTTCTTTTTTCTCAGCAGTGGTTTTCTCTTGGAACTCTGCCATGCAGGCCATTTTTGCCCAGTCTTTTCCTGATGGTGGAGGCATGAACGCTGACCTTAACTGAGGCAAGTGAGGCCTGCAATTCCTTGGACGTTGTTGTGGGGTCTTTTGTGACCTCTTGGATGAGTCGTCGCTGCGCTCTTGGGGTAATTTTGGGCGGCCGGCCACTCCTGGGAAGGTTCACCACTGTTCCATGTCTTCGCCATTTGTGGATAATGGCTCTCATTGTGGTTCGCTGGATTCCCAAAGCTTTGGAAATGGCTTTATAACCCTTTCCAGACTGATAGATCTCAATTACTTTCTTTCTCAATTGTTCCTGAATTTCTTTGGGTCTCGGCATGATGTGTAGCTTTTAAGGATCTTCTGGTGGACCTTACTGTGTCAAGCAGCTCCTATTTAAGTGATGCCTTGATTGTGAACAGGTGTGGCAATAATCAGGCCTGGGTGTGGCTAGAGAAATTGAACTCAGGTGTGGACAACCACAGTTATAATATGTTTTAACAAGGGGGCAATCACTTTTTCACACAGGGCCATGATGGTTTGGATTTTTTTTCACCTTTAATAATAAACACCTTCATTTACAAATTGCATTTTGTGTTTACTTGTGTTGTCCTTGACTATTGTTTAAATTGGTTTGATGTTCCGAAACACTTAAGTGTGACAAACATGCAAAGGAACAGGAAATGAGGAAGGGGGCAAACACTTTTTCACACCACTGTAAATGTTTTCGTTTCTTCCATTCCCTATCCCCCCCCTCTCCGTCCCATCCCTTATATTCCTACTGATGGAAACAATGAGATCTTATAGTCTTCCCACTGTTGCCATATCCTTCTTATCTGATTGTATTGTTATTTGTTTTGTATGGATGTGGCATGAAAGAGGGAATGTTAAATGAATAGAGAAAAATAGGGAAAGGAACGAAAGTATATATCCAAAGGACAGTAGAGGAATAAATAAGGTTTTATAAATGTATAGAGGGATATGGAATAAAGGTTGGAACAACTGGAATGTATATATTAAGAGAATGATGATGTAACTAAATGTGAATTTATGTATAAAATGAAAAATAAAGATTTATAAAAAAAAAAAAAAAAGAAATTCCAGTCTTTAAGACCTCTTTGTTTTGTGTCAACTAAAATTAGAACACCTCTGTGCATCGACCTCTGGTGTCATATCCCCTGGCACTAAAAACTGCATTACAGAGACTGGATCATAAGGAGGTAAACAGGATGGCTGACTCAGAAATTGCATTAATGGACAGGGACCAGGAAGAAATGAAGATCTACATGAGACATCTGTGGCTGATCGCTTTTTATCAGATGAAGCCGAAAAAGGAGTGGAATACCAATCACATCATGGAGAAACCACAGAAGGGGAAGCTTGACAAGTCCTGAGGGGCCACAGATATAGATCCTAAAAAGGCATGACAAGACAGATCTGGGATTCTGAGACAGAGCTGAGTCCAGGCAGCCCTTTTTAAAGTCCTAGGAGGGACAAGGAAAAAATTATAAAACTACCATCCTTGTGGAGAAGACTGTTGGAGTAAATATTCAAAAGACCTTCAGGTCTGTCAGAATCCCATGGGTGGAGGTGACACAAATTATATTTGTTCTCTTGACTTTACTTAAGCAGATTTGGATTTGATGGATGTCTGTAAGTACTTTATCACTGACACTTATATAATTAAAGGTTTAATTTTATCTGCAAAATGCAGATAAAGGAGATGAAATGGCTGTGAGTATATGACAAAGCCTTAAGTACATATAGAAGTCCTTATTGGAGATGGCAAAACGGTCTTTAATTTGGATAAAGGATGAGAGTTGTTTATGTTGGAACAGGTCCCCAATCTTTCGAAGACCCTGTGAGGACCAGTTCTGAAGTGGAAGGTCTGGTGATAAGAATGATAGGGCTGATAATGGGAGTTGGTGAAGGGCTTTCACATGTAGTCCTCTCAGGGGTTGTAGAAGTGATCTTCAGGTGGATAATGTAGCATTAACCGCTTGGAGGAAAGAGCGCGGAGGATGGTATTTAGCCATATGGCAGCCAATAAAAGTTAAGGGGTTTGGGCGAAGGCATTTGCTTCAATAATCCTCTTTTTTTAAACTCAGTATTTTAAGTACTTTGATACCGAGCACTTTTACCCCCTTCCTGCCCAGGCCAATATGCAGCTTTCAGTGCTGTTGCACTTTAACCACTTCCCGCCCGGTCAATAGCATATTGACGTCCGGGAAGTGGTTCCGTTATCCTGACTGGTCGTCATATGACGTCCTTCAGGATAACATGCCGCCGCGCGCCCGTGGGGGCGCGCATCGCGGCGATCGGTGGAGCGGTGTGTCAGTCTGACACACCGCTACACTGATCTCGGTATCACGATGTCAACAGGAAAAGCCGGTGATCGGCTTTTCCTCACTCGCGTCTGACAGACGCGAGTAGAGGAGAGACGATCAGCGGCTCTCCTGACAGGGGGGGTCTGCGCTGATTGTTTATCAGCGCAGCCCCCCTCAGATGCCCACACTGGACCACCAGGGACTCCACTAGGATCACCAGGGAAGTGGGCAACATGTGGATGGCCAGGTATGTACCCCCTGGCCATCCACATGTGCAAATGATGCCCAATCTGTGCCAGTCAGTGCCCACAAATGGGCACTGGCTGGCACCATCAAGTAGCAATCAGTGCCACCCATCACCCAGCAATGCCACCCAGTGTTATCAGTGCCACCCATCAGTGTAATCAGTGCCACCCATCAGTGTCCAGCAGTGCCACCTATCAGCGTCCATCCGTGCCCATCAGTGCCCACCTATCAGTGCCCATCCATGCCACCTATCCGTGCCACCCATAAGTACCCATCAGTGCCACCCATAAGTGCCCATCAGTGCCGCCTATGAGTGCCCATCAGTGCCACATATGAGTGCCCATCAGTGCCACATACCAGTGCCACCTATCAGTGCCCATCAGTGCCACCTATCAGTGCCCATCATCAGTGGCCGTCAGTGCCACCTCATCAGTACCACCTTATTGGTGCCACCTCATCGGTGCCCATCAGTGCCACCTTATCAGTGCCCGTCAGTGCAGCCATATCAGTGCCCATCATTGAAGAAGAAAACGTACTTATTTACAAAAAATTTAACAGAAACAAAGAAAAACTTGTTTTTTTTTCAAAATTTTTGGTCTTTTTTTATTTGTTTGCGCAAAAAATAAAAATCGCAGAGGTGATAAAATACCACCAAAAGAAAGCTCTATTTGTGGGAACAAAATGATAAAAAATTTGTTTGGGTACAGTGTTGTATGACCGCGCAATTGTCATTCAAAGTGCGACAGCGCTGAAAGCTGAAAATTGGTCTGGGCGGGAAGGTGTCTAAGTGCCTGGTATTGAAGTGGTTAAATGACAATTGCATGGTCATGCAACACTGTACCCATATGACATTTTTATAATTTCTTTTACACAAAATAGAGCTTTCATCTGGTGGTATTTAATCACCTCTGGTAATAAACAAAAAAGGGCAAACATTTTGAAAAGAAAATGCGTTTTCTTTGTTTCCTTTAAAATTTCTGCTAAAATTTTGCAAATAAATAATCTTTCTTCATAAATTTAGGCCAAAATATCTTCTGCTACATTTTTTGGGTGAAAATAACCTAAATCAGTGTATATTATATAGTCCGTAGGAAAGTTATAGAATCCACAAACTCTATGTACTGACACCCTATCTCATTTTATGAGATCTGAAAATGCCATGACAGTACAAATATCCCCAAATGAACTTTTTGGAAAGTAAACAGTATGAGGTATTTAGTGAGAGTCATGAAAAATTAAGAAACAATAGTTTTTTTTCACATTATTTATTTCCTATTTTTTACATTCTGTCACCAGTGCAGTACAGTGTCATAATATAACTGGTCTAGCGGTGACCAGGGACACTGACTGGTGACAGTATGTAAAAAAAAAAAAAAAAAGAGTATATATTTTTCTCAATTTCTTATTATATATTTTTTTCTCGTGTTTACATTGTTTTTTACATACTGTGACCAGAGCAATACCGTGTTTGTACAACTCTGGGGAGTTGATCAGGATTTATTTCTTTTTTTTTAACACACTATGTTTGCTTATAGCAGTGAATTTCACTGTCATAAGCAAATATTTTTACTGAATAACAGTGTGTAGACACTGTGTATTGTTGTGATTGGTCACAGTTAATCACATGGTACAAATGGGCTGTGTTTAGCCCTGTCTGTACCACATGATCACTGTGGCCAATCACAGGTAGCAACACAATTGTATACATGAATGGCATGAAAGGAAGCCATTCATTGTTTACAACTGTCATGTGATCTGCTGTGATTGGTCACAGCAATCACATGTTAGCGACAGCGGTCCGGTACACTGATCAGTCATCCGCTGTGTCTGGTGGACACAGTGGGTCACAGATCACGCCGAGACAATAGGGTTCCCACCCAAACGTACGACCGGGCAGGAAGCAGTTAATGAAATTGTGTGTGCTCTATACCAACTTTGTTGACTGAAATAGAAAATAAGCGTTGAAAATTATCTATCGTAGACTTTATTGAGGAAAATGCACTGTTTCTAAACTAAAAAAGATTTGTTTTTCCGATGAGCAAATAAATATTACTGAGACTAGTTAAATAAATATAAAAGTGAAAAAAAATAAGTGTAGGGTCATACTGTGATTAAAGCAACCCTGGCAAATAGGGTATATCAGTGCACAGTTGTGATCATGTTTAAACTTCAATAAGTCTGAATCTTAATACATCCTTATAACAAAACGGAGTGAACACTGTGTATATACTGCAGAGAATGTTCCTAGTAGCACGGGCTGATTAAGTATGAGAAGCCCACATAAGATCATTATCTCTCACAACCACAGCAGTATCTCTGGTACTTGCCAGCTTTGTAGTCTAGAATGAACAATTTAATAACATCCAATAATTTGGTCTAAAAACAAAATCAATAAAATAAATCAATAAAATGTTTTTTGGACTTTTTTCAGAAACTGCTCATCCAAATATAATTTAGAGGACAATACTTTTTAGGACTTGTTTGCTACTATGTTTTCTATTACATCAGAAAACAATAGATTTGGCAGTACAAGGGGCAGACTCTTATTCCAAAGACATACAGCCTATAGGTATTTGCAACCTCGGCCAAATGTTCATCCTATATAGACTATTATCCACTTAAGGACTGAGCCTCTTTCTGAGATTTGTTGTTTACAAGTTAAAAACATTTTTTTTTGCTAGAAAATTACTTAGAACCCCCAAACATTATACATTTTTTCCAACACCCTAGAGAATAAAATGGCAGTCATTGCGATACTTTCTGTCACACTGTATTTGCGCAGCAGTCTTACAAGCGCACTTTTTTGGGAAAAAATACACTTTTTAAATAAAAAAATAAGACAAAAGTAAAGTTAGCCCAATTTTTATATTGTGAAAGATAATGTAACGCCGAGTAAATTGATACCTAACATGTTACGCTTCAAAATTGCGCACGCTCGTGGAATGGTGACAAACTTTTACCCTTAAAAATCTCCATAGGCGACGTTTTAAAAAATTCTACAGGTTGCATGTTTTGAGTTACAGAGGAGGTCTATGGCTAGAATTATTGATCTCGCTCTACCAATTGCAGCGATACCTCACATGTGTGGTTTGAACGTTTTCATATGCAGGCGCTACTCACGTATGCATTTGCTTCTGCACGTGAGCTCGGCGGGACGGGCACGTTTAAAAAAAGATTTGTAATAGAAAAAAAGCATGACATGACTTCTTAAATATGATATCTGGGGTCAAAAAGACCTCAGATCTGATATTTACACTAAAATGCAAAAAAAAAAAAGAAAATTAAAAATGTAATTTGAAAAAAAAAAATGTCCCTTTAAGAGCTATGGGCGGAAGTGACGTTTTAATGTTGCTTCCGCCCTGCAATGGTATGGAGACGGGGGGGGCCATCTTCCCCTCACTCGCCTCCATACCCAGGAAGGAAAAGGATCCAATCACCTCTGCTGCTACCAACGGCTCCGGTAAGAGGCGGAGGGCACTGGAGAGCGGCGGGAGGGGGGCCCCTCTCCCGCCACGGATAAAAGTGATTTTGCGATGAATCCGCTGCAGAGACCACTATTATCGGAAACCAGACCGCCCGCCGAAGAAGAGGATATCAGGGTTATGGCAGCTAGCTGCTGCCATAACAGCGATATTCCTCTTCAAAATTAAGACGTATATCAGTGTGCGGCGGTCCGGAAGTGGTTCATTTTGTTTTGCAATCTAAGATGATGGGGCAGTACCAGCCAATATTTGATAATTGTCATATCTCTTCATCCATTATTAGCAAATGTACATAAATTGCTGGACCTAGCCAGTATTTAAAAAAATTAAAGTGGAAGTTAACACAATTAATTTTCATCTGTAGCAATCTTTGGCCCTCACCAGGGGACTGGATGTTTTACATTGCTGCTCTGCAGCCAGTATTTTTGGTGTACAGCAGTGGTCTTTAAACTGTGCTCCTTTGCTTGCCTTTAGCTGGACCTTGGGGCACTTTTTCTCCCACTGACATTAATAATGGGACATAATTCCTGCTATTGACACTGACAATGGGGCATAAATCCTGTCTCTGGCATCAACAGTGAGGGACTATTCCTCTCATTGACACTAATGATGGGGCACTATTCCTCCCATTGACATCAACGATGGGACACTATTCATCTCACTGATACCAACAATGGAACACTATTCCTCCCACTGATACCAACGAGGGGACACTATTCCTCCCACTGACACCAATGATGGGACACTATTCCTCCCACTGACACCAACAATGGGACACTATTCCTCCCACTGAGAGCAATGATGGGAGAATATTACTCTTACTGACACCAATAACAGTGTACTATTGTTCTCATGGACACCAACAGTGGCGGCCCATCCATAGGGGGCGCCCGGGTGCCGCACTCCCCCCCCATGCAGTAAAAAAAAAAAATGTTAAAAAAAAATGTTAAAAAAAAAAATATTTAACCACTTGCCGACCGCCGCACGACGATATACGTCGACAGAATGGCACGTACAGGCAGGAGGGCGTATATATACGTCCCTACCTGTCTGCGGGTGGGGGGCCCGATCGGGCCCCCCCCCGGTGCCTGCGGCGGTCGGCATCGTTGGGGGAGCGATCGGAGATGAGGGGGAGGCCACTCATTCGTGGCCCCCCCCTCGCGATCGCTCCCAGCCAATGAAACACTTCCTCTAGCCCCGTCATGTAAACAGGGCTAGAGGAAGTGATGTCATCCCTAACAGACGCGGGTGGGGGGCCGATCGGGCCCGCCCCCGTGTCTGTAAATTGTCCGGGACATTGGGGGAGGGATCGGAGATGAGGGGGGGGGCACTCATTTGTGCCCCCCCCCTCGCGATCGCTCCCAGCCAATGGAATGCTTCCCCTGGCTCTGTATTGTGTACAGAGCCAGGGGAAGTGAGGTCATCTCTCCTCGTGGCGGTCTTTTCGAACCGACGCCGAGGAGAGAAGACACGTGAGTTGCACAACACCTACACTACACTACACTACACTAACAGTAGAACATTCTAGGCACACATTTCACACCCCAGCCCCCCCCGATTGCCCCCCTGCACCCCCTGTCACAGTGACACCAAAGCAGTTTTTTTTTTTTTTTTTTTTTACTGTTAACTGCATTGGTGCATTGTGACCCTAATAACTGTTAGGGCAGTTAGATTTAGCCCCCTTTAGGTCTAGGAACCCCCCCTAATAAAGGTTTAACCCCGTGATCACCCCCCGTCACCAGTGTCACTAAGCGATCGTTTTTTTGATCGCTGTATTAGTGTCACAGTTGACGCTAGTTAGGGAGGTAGGTATTTAGGTTTGCCGCAGCGTTTTTATAGGGTCAGGGACCCCCCATATACTACCTACTAAAGGTTTTAACCCCCTGAGTGCCCCCTAGTTAACCCTTTCACCAGTGATCACCATATAACTGTTACGGGTGACGCTGGTCAGTTAGTTTATTTTTTATAGTTTCAGGGCACCCGCCGTTTATTACCTAATAAAGGTTTAACCCCCTGATCGCCCGGCGGGTGATATAAGTAAGGTTTTAGAGTCAAATAGGGTCTGCGTCGCCCCAGGCAGCGTCGGGTTAGTGCCAGTACCGCAAACACCCACGCACGCAGCATACACCTCCCTTAGTGGTATAGAATCTGAACAGATCGATATCTGATCTGATCAGATCTATACTAGCGTCCCCAGCTGTTTAGGGTTCCCAAAAACGCATTGTTAGCGGGATCAGCCCAGATACCTGCTAGCACCTGCGTTTTCCCCCTCCGCCCAGCCCACCCAAGTGCAGTATCGATCGATCACTGTCACTTACAAAACACTAAGCACACATAACTGCAGCGTTCGCAGAGTCAGGCCTGATCCCTGCGATCGCTTACAGTTTTTTGGTAGCGTTTTGATTCAGTCGCTAACAGTCAGGAGCTTTTTTTTTTCCTGTGAGTCTCACTAGTGTACTACTAAATTTAGAGCCCAAAATGGCAAGTCAAACGTACACTAGTGAACAGGCCTACTTGTTTCTGAGCATGACAGATAGTGAAGAGGAGGTCACTCATCTGTCAGAATCAGGCTCAGAATACGACCCAGTAGACGACAGCGGCTCCATGACAGATAGCTCTGACGGCGGAGTTGTGGTCCCTGCTAAGGTCAGGCGTACCAGACCCCAAACTCCTTCTTCTGTTGTTGAGGTGCAGGAACCGCAGGTCGCTCGTAGGAGGCAGAGACGTACTAGAGCCGCTATTCCTTCTGGTGAACAGGCAAGCACCAGCGGCCTAGTACACCCTGGACGTAGTCAAACCAGCACTGCAGTATCACGTGGTGACGTGGCGAGTCCCATAAGTGCAGTTTCAGCTGGCGAGGTGGCAAGCACAAGTAGTGTCCCGCTGCCACCAAGAAGACGACAAAGACAGGCCCGTCGTGCCCATAGTGCCCTTCCTGCAGAATTTGCCAATTCTGATTGGGTGCCCACCACTTCTGCAGAACCCGTACTTCCCCCATTCACTGGCCAACCCGGTATTCAGGTGGAAACAGCTGATTTTACGTCACTTGATTTTTTTTCGCTGTTTTTCACCGAAGATCTCTATAGATCTATTGTGGACCAAACCAATTTGTACGCTGGTCAACACATCGCTGCTAATCCCCAGTTGTCCACCCTTGCCAGAGATTGGAGACCAATTACGGTCCCCGAATTTAAGATCTTTCTGGGCCTTCCCCTCATCATGGGCATAGTTAAAATGGGTACGTTGCGTTCATATTGGTCCACTGAGCCAATGTACCATATGCCCGTGTTCTCTGCCTCCATGTCCAGGGCACGATACGAACAGATTTTGCGGTTCATGCACTTCAACGACAATGAACTCTGTCGTCCTCGTGGAGACCCTGCATACGATCGGCTCTATAAAATTCGGCCCCTCATAAACCATTTCAACCAACGTTTTGCAGACTTGTTTACTCCCCATCAAGTTGTCTGCGTTGACGAGTCCCTGATTAAGTTTACTGGCCGCTTGTCATTCAAACAATACCTTCCCAGCAAGCGTGCCAGATACGGGGTCAAGATGTATAAGCTCTGTGACAGGGCCACAGGCTATACATGTAAATTTATGGTTTATGTTGGCAAAGATAGCCACATAGAGCCGACAAACTGCCCTGACTACATAGGGAGCGCTGGCAAGATTGTGTGGGACTTGGTGTCACCCTTATTCGGAAAGGGGTACCACTTGTACGTGGATAATTATTACACGAGCGTGCCACTGTTTAGTCATTTGTTTGATCATCAGATTGGAGCATGTGGCACCGTGCGACCTAATCGCCGGGGCTTTCCCCAGCGGCTTGTAGAGTCCCGTCTTAGGCTGGGGGAGAGAGCCTGCTTGAAGTGTAATAACTTGCTCGCTATGAAGTGGAGGGATAATAAGAATGTTTTCGTTCTTACCTCCCTTCATGCAGACACGACGGTCCAAATTACTACGGCGGCTGGTGTTGTGACGAAACCCCTCTGTGTCCACGAGTACAACCAAAACATGGGAGGGGTGGACCTCAACGACCAGTTGTTGGCGCCGTACCTAGTTGCCCGTAAGGCTAGACGCTGGTACAAAAAAGTGTCTATTTACCTTTTCCAATTGGCTTTGCTGAACGCTCATGTGCTATACGGAGCTTCAGGACGTACTGGATCCTTCCTTAAATTCCAGGAAGAGATCATCGGAGCCCTTCTGTTTCCAGACGGTGCTCCGCCTCACATTCCCCAACCAAATGCAGTTAGAATCAACTCTGGCCGTCTGTCAGCATAGACGATGTCCTCCTCCCACTTGGCCATAAATAAATTGGCCATACTGGGCGCAAATTTTGCGCCCATAGCAACGCCTCTACTTTGTAGGTAGTGGGTTCCCCCGAACCAGAAGTAATTATGAGACATAGCATAATTTAATAAGGTCAAAATAAACTCCCTCTGAGAGGGGATCAAGCTACTATCTCTGGATAGAAACAACTCAACGGCTTCTAAACCGTCATGATGGGAGATAATGGTGTAAAGGGAGGCCACATCAGCAGTGACCATGATGTAACTATCCTTCCACTCCAAGACCTCCAAGGCTCTAATAACCTGGGCTGAATCTTTAATAAAAGATGGGGTACCCGTCACCAGAGGTTGTAGGAAACCATCAATATACTTTCCGACTCTTGAGGTTATAGAGTCTAATCCACTAATAATTGGTCTCCTGCAGTGTATTGCTGGGTATTGCAGGGTATGGAGGGATGGCTGAGCATGGATGGATGGATTCTCTGCCATCCCCCCAATACTGTGCCATACCCCCCAATACTGTGCCATACCCCCCAATACTGTGCCATACCCCGCAATACTCTGCCATACCCCGCGATACTCTGCCATACCCCGCGATACTCTGCCATACCCCGCGATACTCTGCCATACCCCGCGATACTCTGCCATACCCCGCGATACTCTGCCATACCCCGCGATACTCTGCCATACCCTGCGATACTCTGCCATACCCTGCGATGCCCTTCCATACCCTGCGATGCCCTGCCATACCCTGCGATGCCCTGCCATACCCTGCGATGCTCTGCCATACCCTGCGATGCTCTGCCATACCCTGCGATACCCTGCCATACCCTGCGATACTCTGCCATACCCTGCGATACTCTGCCATACCCTGTGATACCCTGCAATACCCTGCGATACTCTGCGATGCTCTGCCATACCCTGTGATACCCTGCCATACCCTGCGATACCCTGCGATACTCTGTGATACTCTACCATACCCTGCGATACTCTGCAATACCCGGCGATACTCTGCCATACCCTGCGATACTCTGCAATACCCGGCGATACTCTGCGATACTCTACCATACCCTGCGATACTCTGCAATACCCGGCGATACTCTGCGATACTCTACCATACCCTGCGATACTCTGCAATACCCGGCGATACTCTGCAATACCCTGCGATACTCTGCCATACCCTGCAATACCCAACAATACCCTGCGATACTCGCTACGATCGAAGCCAGGATCGTTTTTTATTTTTTTATTTCAGGCTTTCCAGCCTAGAGGTGAGATGTGGGGTCTTATTGACCCCATATCTCACTGTAAAGAGGACCTGTCATGCCATATTCCTATTACAAGGGATGTTTACATTCCTTGTAATAGGAATAAAAGTGATCAAAAAAAATTTTGGGGGAAAAAAAATGGTCAAACTAAAATAAATAAAGTAAAATGAACAATAAAATATATATATATTTTTTTAAAGCGCCCCTGTCCCCGTGTGCTCGCATGCAGAAGCGAACGCATACGTAAGTCCCGCCCACATATGAAAACGGTGTTCAAACCACACATGTGAGGTATCGCTGCGAACGTTAGAGCGAGAACAATAATTTTGGTCCTAGACCTCCTCTGTAACTCAAAACATGTAACCAGTAAACAAAATTAAAGCCTACGGGGATTTTTAAGTAGCGAAGTTTGGCGCCATTTCACGAGTGTGTGCAATTTTGAAGCGTGACATGTTGGGTATCTATTTACTCGGCGTAACTTCATCTTTCATATTATGCAAAAACATTGGGCTAAATTTACAGTTTTGTTTTTTGTAAAGCACAAAACATTTTTTTTCCAAATAAAACACGTTCGAAAAATTGCTGCGCAAGTACCGTGCTAGATAAAAAGTTGCAACGACCGCCATTGTATTCTCTAGGGTCTTTGCTAAAAAAACATATATAATATTTTGGGGTTCTATGTAATTTTCTAGCAAATAAATGATGATTTTTACATGTAGGAGAGAAATGTCAGAATTGTCCCGGGTGCTCCAGAACGCCTGATGGCGCTCCCTGCATGTTGGGCCTCTGTATGTGGCCACGCTGTTTAAAAGTCTCACACATGTGGTATCGCCATACTCGGGAGTAATAGCAGAATGTGTTTTGGGGTGTAATTTGTGGTATGCATATGCTGTGTGTGAGAAATAACCTGCTAATATGACAATTTTGTGAAAAAAAAAGAAAAATTAAAAAAAATCTTGATATTGCAATTGTGGGAAAAAATGACAACTTCAAAAAACTCACCATGCCTCTTTCTAAATACCTTGGAATGTCTTCTTTCCAAAAAGGGGTCATTTGGGGGGTATTTGTACTTTTCTGGCATGTTAGGGTCTCAAGAAATGAGATAGGCCGTCAGTACTTCAGGTGTGATCAATTTTCAGATATTGGCACCATAGCTTGTGGACTCTATAACTTTCACAAAGACCAAATAATATACCCCAATTTGTACTTATTTTTACCAAAGATATGTAGCAGTATAAATTTTGGCCAAAATTTATCAAGAAAAATTACAAATTTG
This sequence comes from Lithobates sylvaticus, assembly GCA_028564925.1. Taxonomy (NCBI): domain Eukaryota; kingdom Metazoa; phylum Chordata; class Amphibia; order Anura; family Ranidae; genus Lithobates; species Lithobates sylvaticus. The sequence continues at coordinate 369,917,351 of CM053026.1, read as the reverse complement.
CTAAATTTTATAACAAAAACGAAGAAAAATTCATTTTTTTACAGAATTTTCAGTCATTTTTCTTTTATAGCGCAAAAAATAAAAAACCCAGAGGTGATTAAATACCACCAAAAGAAAGCTCTATTTGTGTGAAAAAAAAAGGACAAAAATTTCATATGGGTACAGTGTTGTATGAATGAGTAATTGTCATTCAAAGTGTGAGAGCACCGAAAGCTGAAAATTGGTCTGGTTATTAAGGGTGTTTAAGTGCCCAGTGGTCAAGTGGTTAAAAAAATTAAAGTGGAAGTTAACACAATTAATTTTCATCTGTAGCAATCTTTGGCCCTCACCAGGGGACTGGATGTTTTACATTGCTGCTCTGCAGCCAGTATTTTTGGTGTACAGCAGTGGTCTTTAAACTGTGCTCCTTTGCTTGCCTTTAGCTGGACCTTGGTGCACTTTTTCTCCCACTGACATTAATAATGGGACATAATTCCTGCTATTGACACTGACAATGGGGCATAAATCCTGTCTCTGGCATCAACAGTGAGGGACTATTCCTCTCATTGACACTAATGATGGGGCACTATTCCTCCCATTGACACCAACGATGGGACACTATTCATCTCACTGATACCAACAATGGAAAACTATTCCTCCCACTGATACCAACGAGGGGACACTATTCCTCCCACTGACACCAATGATGGGACACTATTCCTCCCACTGACACCAACAATGGGACACTATTCCTCCCACTGAGAGCAATGATGGGAGAATATTACTCTTACTGACACCAATAACAGTGTACTATTGTTCTCATGGACACCAACAGTGGCGGCCCATCCATAGGGGGCGCCCGGGTGCCGCACTCCCCCCCCCATGCAGTAAAAAAAAAAAAATGTTAAAAAAAAATGTTAAAAAAAAAATATTTAAACATGTCCCTTTAAAAAAAAATAAAATTAAATGTTGTTATGTGCTCTGTATCCTGGCTCCGGGCGCCGGGCGCCGGGCGCAGTGCAATATGGGAAACGCCACGTCAATGCAATCACAAGATTGCAGACGAGGCACTCCATTTGGCCCAAAAAAAGACGCTCTGCGGCGCAGCCGATTGCACCACAGCTTCCGGCGCGATGGACTGGCACTATGAGTGACCATGGGCGGCGCTTCCGACGTCACTCAAGGAAGTGACGTTGCCACTCTGCTGATCAGTGTAACGTCCCGCCTGAGAGGAGCAGGTAAGCAATTGCTAACCTAATGTATTTTTTTTTTTTCAGTGCCAGAACCCCCCTTCAGCAAATGGTCAGCTGCACCACCCCCCCCCCCCCGCTCATCTCTCAAATCTCTACTAACTTCATCTTCAACTTCATTAACTTCATTAATATACATTTTAATGTCGGCGGCAGCAACCCCCCCAACCCCCCCCAACTTCATGGTAATGTCGGCAGCACCCACCCCCCCAACTTCATGGTATTGTCGGCGGCACCCCCCCTGAACAACCTCATCATGTACAATATCGTGATACTAATGTCGGCGGCAGCCCCCCCCCCCCCCCCCCCCACTTAACAACCTCATGTACCTCCCCCCCCCGCGCTTACCTCAAATCTCTGCTAACTTCATCTAATATGCATGTTAATGTCGGCGGCAGCACTCCCCAACCCCCCCAACTTCATGGAAATGTCGGCGGCAACCCCCCCCCCCCTCAACAATCTCATGATCATGATATTAATGTCTGTAGCAACCTACCCCCATGTGTATTTCATGTTATGTCATGTTATGTGTATGTCATGTTATGTGTATGTCATGTGATGTTATGTAAATGTCATGTCATGTTATGTGTTTGTCATGTTATGTGGAGGACATGTTATGTTTATGTCATGTTATGTTATGTGTATGTCATGTTATGTGTAAGTCATGTTATGTGGAGGACATGTTATGTGTATGTCATGTTATGTGGAGAACATGTTGTGTGTATGTCATGTTATGTGTATGTCATGTCATGTTAAGTATATGTCATGTCATGTTATGTTTATGTCATGTTATGTGGATGACATGTTATGTGGAGGACATGTTATGCGTATGTCATGTTATGTTTATGTCATGTTATGTGGATGTCATGTTATGTGGAGGACATGTTATGTGGAGGACATGTTATGTGGAGGACATGTTATGTTTGTATGTCATGTTATGTGGATGTCATGTTATGTGGAGGACATGTTATGTTTATGTCATGTTATGTGGATGTCATGTTATGTGGAGGACATGTTATGTGGAGGACATGTTATGTTTATGTCATGTTATGTGTAGAAGAACATGCTATGTGTAGGACATGCTATGTACAACATGTAATTCATGGCATGTCCTACATAAGATGTCCTACACACAGGCTGGCTGCATTTGGTGGGACACAGGCAGCATGTAAGGAGGTTCTCCAATGAGGGCACCTGATGTAAGGCTGGATTCACACCTATGCATTTTTAATGCGTTTTGCATTTTGCAGATTTGAACTACAGTCCATTTAACATGGTTTCCTATGGTTTCCTGGACGACGCAACTCTATTGCGAAACCGGTAGGGCGGAGCGACGCGCTGACGTCACCTCGACTTTTATTATCGGATGCTCTGGGAGGACGGGTGTGTTTTGGTGAGTCCGGCCGGCGCACCATACTTAAAGGCCTGAACTGCTTGTTTTTGTTGTAAGTGTAACCAGTTTTATTTTCCAATAAACACCTTGAGTTTTTTACACTATGCGGGCCCCCCCCCCCCTTTTATTTCATTCTATGTGCTGATCTATATTCCTGATAATCATTCTGGTGAGCTGAGCTGTGAAGTGGGCTATTAGGGTGCTGGCATCTGCCATATCTCCAGGGAGATCCAAAGAGGGACATCTGTATACAGGCATGTTTGACACCCTGTAGTTGGGTGTCATCTACTTCTGGTAAGAAGTAACTCTCAACTCTCACTTTGGTGGTGGAGCACAGTTTGGAAGACTTATTGAATTATTTACAGAGATGGATTGATTTTTATTCACTGCACGGGTGGAATTCTTTATGAAGACTCAATTTTTATGAGGATTTTCTTGGACTTGCAATATTCATCTACTTATTCATTTAGTGTTCACGTTTTTATAATTATTTATTGTATGTGCGATTTTCATGAGTGATTATCCCATTTTGATTGTTTTTGCACATTTACATTCACAATTGTTGGCATTTTTTATTACAGGCATCTATATATGTAAGTTCACTTCATTTATTTATGATCATATATCACAAGGTCATTTATTATTTATGCACTGTATTATTGATGCACTATTGGTTTAGCGCTACTCATTTTTTCTTTTCACTTCCTATGGAACACGTTCTGTAGTGCAAATCTGCAAAATGCAAAAAGCACTAAAAATGCATAGGTGTGAATCCAGCGTAAGGAAGGACTCCGCTGGGGACGCCTGATGGCATCTGATAGCAGGCCACGTGGCAGGTGACACGCTCAGGGCTCCCACTGATTCTGCATTATGGTGAGTTGAATCATTTCATTTTATATTACATTTACAATGTAATAATAGAAATAATGTGATTCAATCATCCTGACACCATAACAACCATGGTGCCGGAATGATTGAAGTGCTAACACCAGGTGTTTGGAGTATCTTTATCTGCTGATTGTTAAGCTTTCTAGAATACACATTTCTATTGTTGTGTAGGATCTGGGCCTGCTGTCCCTTCATTCCTCTCTCCCTCCATCCCTCGTTCATCTCAGACGCTGACTACACCACCTTAGAGCCACACCCACTATTTCACTGAAACCACGCCCATTTTCACCAAGTGGGAGGGGTCAAAAAGGCAGGGTGGGGTCTGGCACCCCCCTTCCTAAAACTTCACCAGCCACCACTGGACACCAATGAAAGGGCATTGTTATTGATGCCAGGACATTTTCAAATCCCACTGGCCACAGTCTGGCCCCTCTAAAGTCTGAAGGATAGTAAACTGGCCCTTTGTTTACAAAGTTTGGAGACCCCTGGTTTACAGTATGTCTGATCTCTTAATAAATCTGCAATCTAACTAACCATTCACATAGACTACAGTAGTGGTAATGCATGACAGCAGGAAAAAGTTAGTACAGCTGTCTCTCTGCCTCTCTCTCTCTTGTCATAAAGGTAATTGCCATTCAAAGTGTAAGAGCACTGAAAGCTGAACATTGCAACATTGGAAGGGGGTATAAGTGCCCAGTGTGCTAGTGGTTAGGAACAGCACACCATTTTGTATTATTAGAAGATCTGCTCTGCATAACATTTAATAGGTACACTATAACACTGTGAGTCACAGCATAGTAACTCACAGTGTTATAGTGTACCTATTAAATGTTATGCAGAGCAGATCTTGCAATAATAAAAAATAGTGCACTTTTTACCACTTGCCCACTGGGCACTTATACCCCCTTCCAATGTTCAGCTTTCAGTGCTCTTACACTTTGAATGACAATTACTCAGTCATGCAACACTGTACCCAAATCAAATTTGTGTCCCTTTTTTACACAAATAAAGCATCATTTTAATGGTATTTAATCACCACTGGGTTTTTTATTTTCTGTGCTATAAGTAAAAAAAGACCAAAAATTTTTAAAAATAAATTTTTCATTGTTTCTGTTATAAAATCTTGCAAATTAGTAAATTTTTCTTCATAAATTCTGGCAAAAGTTATACTGCTACATATCTTTGGTAAAAAAATAACCCAAATCAGTGTATATTATTTGTGAAGTTTATAGTCTATAAGGCCGGGTTCACACTGGTACTACATGACAGTCGTACTACTTTGGATCCGACTTTGCCCTGCAACTTAAAGTCCAACTTCAAGGAACAGGGATCCGACTTTGATCTCTGACAATACTAGGCACCGTGTCTGGTATGAATCTTTAGGCATGGGTTCCCCCTCAAGAAGCATACCTGGCCCTTCGGTCTGGTATGGATTTTAAGGGGAACCCCCACGCCAAAAAAAACGGTGTGGGGTCCCTCCAAAACCCGTAGCAGACCCTTATCCGAGCACACAGCCCGGCAGGTCTGGAAAGGGGATGGGGACGAGCGAGCGTCCTCCTGAACCATACCAGGCAACATGCTCTCAACATGGGGGATGGGTACTTTGGGGCAGAAGGGCCCTGCGCCCCCCCCCCCCACCCCAAAGCACCTTGTCCCCATGTTGATGAGGACAAGGGCCTCTTCCCGACAACCCTGGCCGTTGGTTGTCAGGGTCTACGGGGAGGGGTTATCGGAATCTGAAAGCCCCCTTTAACAAGGGGGCCCCCAGATCCTGGCCCCCCCCCCCACCCTATGCAAATGAGTATGGGGTACATTGTACCCCTAACCATGCACCTAAACAAAATGTCAAAAATAAAACACATTACACAGGTTTTTAAAGTAATTTATTAAGGGAGCTCCGGTGTCGCTTCCGATTTCTTCTCCCCTCTCTGGCTCTTCTGCCTCCTCCGCTAATGTCTTCTGCCTCTGCCAGTTCTTGCTCTCACACTTTCATACTGGTCAACATGGCACCTCATGGCAAAGAACTCTCTGAGGATCTGAAAAAAATAATTGTTGCTCTACATAAAGCGGGCCTAGGCTGCAGCATGGTGGCCATTAAGCGGTTTACCAGGACAGGTTCCACTCAGAACAGGCCTCGCCATGGTTGACAAAAGGAGTTGAGTGCACGTGCTCAGCGTCATATCTGGAAGTTTAGGAAATAGATGTATGAGTGCTGCCAGAATTGCTGCAAAGGTTGAAGGGGTGCGGGGTCAGCCTGTCAGTGCTCAGACCATACTCCGCACACCGCATCAAATTGGTCTGCATGGCTGTCGTCCCATAAGGAAGCCTCTTCTAAATATGATGCACATGAAACCCCACAAACAGTTTGCTGAAGACAAGCAGACTAAGAACATGGATTACTGGAACCATGTCATGTGGTCTGATGAGACCAAGATAAACATATTTGGTTCAGATGGTGTCAAGCTTGTGTGGTGGCAACCAGGTGAGGAGTACAAAGACAAGTGTGTCTTGCCTACAATCAAGCATGGTGGTGGGAGTGTCATGGTCTGGGGCTGCATGAGTGCTGACGATGCTTGGGAGCTACAGTTCATTGGGGGAATCATAAATGGCAACATGTACTGTTACATACTGAAGCAGAGCAGGGCAGTATACCAACATGATAACGACCCCAAACACACCTCCAAGACAACCACTGCCTTGGTAAAGAAGCTGAGGGTAAAGGTGATGGACTGACCAAGCATGTCTCCAGACCTAAACCCTATTGGACATCTGTAGAGAATCCTCAAATGGTAGGTGGAGGAGCGCAAGGTCTCTAACATCCACCAGCTCCGTGATGTCATCATGGAGGAGTGGAAGAGGTCTCCAGTGGCAACCTGTGAAGCTCTGGTTAACTCCATGCCCGTGAGGGTTAAGGCAGTGCTGAAAAATAATGGTGGCCACACAAAATATTGACACTTTGGGCCCAATTTTGAAACAACTTTTGTAAGATACTGTATCTAATTTCTTGACTGGATGAGCACCAGGACAATGGAACAGCCCACAAAATGATCCCATTTTGGAAAGAAAACTCCCCAACACATAATCTATAAGGCATATTGAGTCTTTTGAACATGTCATGTGGAAAGAAATGGAAATGCTTTTTTTTTAAACAAAGTTGTCAATTTATAAGATATTTCTAATGCATAGCATGTACATACCAAAAATTACACCCCAAAATACATTCTGCTACTCCTCCTGAGTATGGTGATACCACATGTGTGAGACTTTTACACAGCCTGGCCACATACAGAGGCCCAACATGCAGAGAGCACCGTCAGTTGTTCTAGGGACATAAATTACACATCTAATTTCCTTACTACCTATTACACTTTTGTGAGGCACTGTAGGGCACTGATGGCACTGATGAGCCTGTAGTGGCACTGATGGGCACTGTGGTGGCACTGATGTGGCACAGGTGAGAACTGATGTGGTATGGATGAGACACGGATGAGCATTGATGTGGCATGGATGTGGCATGGATGAGCACTGATGTGGACAGGATTAGGCACGGATGAGCACTGGTGTGGCATGGATAGGGCATGGATGAGTACTGATGTGGCATGGATGAGGCATGGATAAGCACTTATGTGTCACGGATGAGGCACGGATGAGCACTGATGTGGAATGGATGAGGCACGAATGAACACTGATATGGCATGGATGAGCACTGATGTGGCATGGATGTGGCACGGATGAGCACTGATGTGACATAGATGAGCACAGATGTGGCATGGATGAGGCACAGATAAGCACTGATGTAGCATGGATGGGCACGGATGAAGCATGGATGAGCACTAATGAGGCATGGATGGGCATGGATGAGCATGGATGTGGCACGCGTGAGGCACGTATGAGCACTGATGTGGCATGAATGAAGCACAGATGGGCACGGATGAGGCATGCATGAGCACAGATGTGGAATGGATGTGACACGGATCAGCACTGATGAGGCATGGATGGGCATAGATGAGGCATGGATGGGCACAGATGAGTACTGATGAGGCATTGATGGACACAGATGAGGCATGGATGGGCAAAGAGGAGGCATGGATGGGCAAAGAGGAGGCATGGATGGGCAAAGTGGAGGCATGGATGGGGCATGGATGAGGCATGGATGGATACGGATGAGGCATGGATGAGCATGAATGGGCACAGATGAGAACTGTCAGATCAGCACTCTGGGCACTCCAAAACCAGCCCACTCACGCTGCTGCACTGGCTCCCGCCTCTCCTCACATGCTGTACCGATCAATGTGAGGAGAGAAAACAGCTAAACTGGACATGGCGCCAGTTTGTTGACAAGTGATTGCTCAGTCATTGGACAGAGTGATCAGGTGGTAAAGGTCCGCTGTCAATGACCCTTTACCCTGATCCATGATGCGCTGGGTCCCAAGGACCCGGCGAGTTTGAATGTACATCACTGTAGCTAGCCAAGCCACGCTGTAGCCGTCATAGGGGGCGCGCACCCGCCACATCTCTGGGGACCCGATGCACGTGCCCGGCGGCCGTGATGTCCGCCGGGCACCTGCGATTGCCCAGTAACTGAGCAGGACGTGGATCTGTGTGTGTAAACACACAGTGTGTTACCGACCTTGGGATATCCCAAAACAGTTCACACAAAGTTGGGAGCATGAAATTGCCCAAAATGTATTGGTATGCTGACACCTTAAGAGTTCCCTTCACTGGAATTAAGGGGCCAAGCCCAACCCCTGAAAAACAACCCCACACCATAATCCCCCCTCCACCAAATAATTTAGACCAGTGCACAAAGCAAGGTCCATAAAGACATGCATGAGCATGTTTGAGGTGAAGGATCTTGACTGACCTGCACAGCGTCCTGACCCCAACCCAAAGAACACCTTTGGGATGAATTAAATCAAACACTGTGAGCCAGGCCTTCTCGTCCAACAGTGCCTGACCTAACAAATGCACTTCTGGAAGAATGGTCAAACATTCCCATAGACACACTCTTAAATCTTGTGGACAGCCGTCCAAGAAGAGTTGAAGCTGTTATAGCTGCAAAGGGTGAGCCAACTCAATATTGAACCCTACAGACTAAGATGCCATTAAAGTTCATTTGCTTGTAAAGGCAGGCCAATACTTTTGACAATATAGTGTATTAAAATAAAGTGCATGTGCAAACAATGTATGTAAACGTGCAATATTGAATCATATGCATCAATATATGATCAAAACATAAAGTCCATCAAGCATCTTATTGGTATATAAAAAGTCCAATATGAACATGCAAAATGATAAGGTGCTAAGTGCTTATGGACAAAATTCCTACTTTAAAGTGCTACAGTGCTCGAATGTGCTCCTTTAAATGAAAGGGTAGCCTCTTAGGCCTCATGTACACTGCTGCTGGTAAACGGACGTTCAGAGGCAGTTGGCTGCTTTTTTCAGCTGCCCCTGAACTTAACCAAAGTTATCTTATGTGTACATGTACACAGGTCATTTTTAGGCAGTTGAGTTTAGAGGCCTTTTTTGGAAAGCAAAAAAAATGTGTTCAGACGCTGAGTTTAGAGGCATTTCAAGCGCCAAGCACTTCTAAACGTGGCTAAACGTGGTAACTCGCGTTTAGCTGTGTTTTATTTACAGACGTTTTTTCATTTTTGGCTATTCTGAGAAAAAGAAAAAACATTTTTTTCAAACGCGACTAAACGTGGCTAAACTCGGCATGTAAACGTGGCAAAACTGACGTTTTAAATGTGGGTTACTATCTGTCAAGGTAAATCGTTCAGGAGAGGTTGTAAAAACGTCCCGTGTACATAAGCCTTACCAGACAATATGGTTCTCGAATTACAGAGATCAAGCAAACCTGCACTCCATCTCCACAATAAATAATTTCAATGGTAAGACATTCCTGCTATGGCACTCCTGCTCGTGAAATTAACTCAAATATCCCTTTAGAGTCACAAAGCCACTCACCATTAGGGCATGTATGGAATATAAACAGGGAGAAGCCTCATAGCGTAAAAAAGTAAAGTTGAACTTTATTTTAAAACCAAGTTTACACTTACAAGACTGTAAATCACAAGCGGTTTATGAAACAAGCCGGCTCCAGTTTCACCTGTCTCGCCGGCCATGATGACGTCACACATAAACTCCCCCCGATGTGTTTCCCCACAAACAGCGTCTTCAGAAGACCATGTCAGGACCCAGATCTGAACCTGCAACCTCGGTTGTGTCTGGCAGTATCTGTTCTTGCTGAGTCACCTGAGATGTTGGACAGCTCCCTGGACAATTCCTTTGACAATCTTGCCTTGAACCCTATTCCTGGTGAACCTTGATCTTTTTGTTCCTCCCATGAACATTCAGTTTAAGCAATGCCTTTGCACCTCCTGTTTGCCAGATTACTGTGCTCTCTCCAGCCAATATCTCACTCTTGTCACTCCTGCTGCCGTCCATATCTTCACTACCACTCATTACTGACCTTTGGCTTGTTCCTCGACTATGCTTCTGCCTGGTCCTAACCTGCAATCACTTCTTACCGACCTTTGGTTTGTTTACTGACCACGCTTCTGCTTGATCCCTGCCTGTAGAATCTGCAACCGAACCCCAATTTCTTCAACTCCTGGTGTAGCAATCCCAAGGATCAAAATCTGGTACTAACATGCAGCAAAACCCATCTCCATCATCAGGAACTCTGGTGAATACTGGTTAGTACTTAGGAGTGCTGGGAAAAAGTCATCTAGAGCCCAGGGCGAACATGCCATATTGAGCTCCCCAAGATGTATGGGCATTATGTGTCAGCGAAAATCCCCATCTCCCTCGAAAAATATTGAGCACTAATCTGAATGCTAACCCCCTAAGCATAAATCTCCCTCATCCCAGTACAAATCTGCCCCCCTGCTGAAATCCCGCTCCCAGCACAAATATTTTCCCCTTTCTCTCCCCATATGCCCCCAGCACAAATCCCCCCCCCCCAAAAAAATCCTCCTCGTAGCACAAATCCTCTCCCTTAAACCTCCCCTCCAAGCACAAATCCTCTCCCCCTCCCACTCCAAATCCCCCCTTCCAGTACACATTCCCCTCCCCAATCCCCCAACCTAGCACAAATCCCCCCACAAATTTCCCCTTCTAGCACAAATACCCCCCAATCATCCCTACTAGCATAAATCCCCCCAAATCCTATTCCCCCCCCATCCTCCCCCTACACAAATCCCCCCAAATATCCACTCCAAGCACACCTCCCTTAATTTACCCTCCTAGGACAATTCGTACCCCCTGTAGCCCCCAGATTTCCCTTTTCAACACAAATAGCCCACACCCAGTCTCCTTGTGGTGCGCCACCCACCTCACATGATACCACAGTGCCCAGGGCAGCCACCCTTCCTGCCCACTCTTGTCCCGGCCCTGGTACTTAGACCCTATATCTCAAGTGAGTCTGCATCATATGCCAGGGTGGCCTACATGTATACTTATCCTTTTGGTTGGTGGAAGCCTCTCTACTACTATAGCTACTGGTCTCTGTGTCTGAACCTTATCCGCGATACAACAACTGGGAAGCTAAAAGTGATATAATGGAGAAATACATTCAATGGTTTAAATATATTCTTATCTAACTAAAATATATTTCTAATTACAATATTATTTACACTGTTAATGGAGATTTCACATAAACTCATTATCTGACAAGGACAGGCAGGCTGTTCTTACAGCATTGCCAGAAAACCGACCACGCTGGGATAGATGTGCTTCTTTGCATAGCATTGTCAGTTTGATATGGGAAAGCAGGGGGACTAACAGGATCACCAGGTATTTCACAAAATGGAAGAAATACAAAGAGAACAGGAAACTTTTTAACACAAGTATGTGGTACAACAAACACATATCAGGAACATGAAATGTTGGGGTAACAAACACTTTAAAGCATAAATTTAGACCAAAAAACAAAATCAGCACAAGGGATATGACTTACTATTAATCAGATGTGTCCCTTGTGCTGCTGGCTTCTGCATTCATACAGATGCTATATGTAGCCATGCCCCCATAGGGGTTGCTGAAAGTTGCTGTTCACCTGTCACCCTGCCCAGCTGATGTCCATCTTATGCCGCGTACACACGAAGGGACTTTTCCCAGCGGACCTAGTCCAGTGGACAATCCGCCGAACTTTCCAGCTGGCTTCGCCGGACTTTCCGAACGTGTGGACTTGCCCACACACGCCCGGACTTCTCCGGCGGACAATCCGCTGGACAAAGTCCCGGGACTTTTGAAAATGAACGGACTTGCCCACACACGGAGCAGTCCGTACATTTAGAACGTGACTTCAGGTACGTAGCTAGCGTAGGCAGTAAAAGCTCCGTCACCTGGCATGGATTTAAAGGGAACCCCACGCCGAAAAACGGCGTGGGGGTCCCCCCCAAATCCATCTCAGACCCTTATCCGAGCCAGGAAAGGGGTGGGGACGAGCGAGCGCCCCCCCCCCTCCTTTGTTTTGTGCGCCCCCCCCACCCCAAAGCACCTTGTCCCCATGTTGGGGACAAGGGCCTCTTCCCGAAACCCTGGCCATTGGTTGTGGTCTGCGGGCGGGGGGTTAACGGAATCTGGGAGCTCCCTTTTATAAGGGGGCCCTCAGATCCCGGCCCCCCACCCTATGTGAATAGTATGGGGTACGATGTACCCCTACCCATGCACCTAAGGTGTAAAATGTAAAGTAAAAAAACACACTTTTGAAAAAATATTTTATTGCACTGCTCCGGGGGTCTTCTTCCGTCTTGGGGAACAAGGTGCTTTGGGGTGGGGGGGGCCGCACGGCCCCCCTTTCCCCAGGGCACCCCCCATGTTGAGGGCACGCGGCCTGGTACGGCTCAGGAGGGGGGGGTGCTTGCTCGTCCCCACCCCTTTCCTGGCCTGCCGGGCTGCGTGCTCGGATAAGGGTCTGAGATGGATTTGGGGGGGACCCCACGCCGTTTTTTGGGCGTGGGGACTCCCTTTAAATCCATGCCTTGGATGGGTATTAGGGAATTATAAGAAGCCCAGAATTTTAGAATAAACAATCGTGAATTGTAGATCAATCAATTGTGAATTGTAGAACAATCAATTGGGACTACTATGTACACTCCTTGTACATACACCTCAATCTTCTCTCCAGCACTTCCTTGCTGCAGAGTGTCTCTCCTCCAGACTAGCAAGCACCAAGTGGGTAGGCCAGATACTGCTCCAGCCAGGGCTTACTGAACTGACTTTTGCGGGCAATGACCTCAGGCCCCTGTGGTATAGAATAGGTCAGGTGTTAGCTGTCCTCTGCTCAGCTACTGGCTGCAAAGACCCCTTTCCACTGCCTTTCTCCACAGTTCTCTCTCCACTGGTTCTGTACCCATCTCTCAAACTACAATCTCACAGTTCTCTTAGGTGTTCCTCTCCAGTCCTCCTGACTGTGCTCACTCACCAGCCCTCCTGGCTGCGGCCAGTAGTCCTCCTGGAGACTTACAGTGTTCTCTCCCACTGTCCTTTCTCCTGCTCTCTCATGTGCCTCTGATTCATGTGATCTCTTCTCTCCTCCCGGATGCACCCCAGCACCAGCCCACGCTCACCCCCCCCAGACTGGGAAGCTCACCACGGGCCGACAGCCTCCACACTCTCTCACTCCAGCTCCTCCACCCGACAACTCCTCCCCAGCTGGGCTGGCAACAAGTGTTTAAGGAGGCCTGCCCCCCTGACAATCCAATTTGGGGATTGGTCAATGCTCCCAGTTATGTCAAACAGCTCCACCTCTTCTCCCCTCCTCTCCTTCCAGGACCTTCTAGAAGGAAGGGGAAAGTGATGGTGATGCCACCTGTCAGTTACCCAACTCTCCCTGAGCCACTCCCAGCCCAGAATGAAAATAAACAGGCCTAGCCACCAGCTAGGCCTGCCCAAATTTTCCTACCCTGTCAAAAAATCCTCACTTCCAGCACTCATTAACTAGAAGGTGCTACATGTGAATAAAATGTGATTTATGAATGCAGGAGCTGGGTGGCACTCTTGATGAGTGCCTGTCACAGCTCCCTCCATTTTGTAACCCCCCACAGTACCAAAAGATTACAGCCACGGGGGTGGTGAATGGGGCATGTAAGGATAAAGACTGCAAGGAATCCTGGAGCCAGCAGCACAAGGGACATCATGGATTAATAGTAAGTAGACATGTGCAGAACAAAAAAATTAGTTTATAGGGCCTGTACACACAGGTGAAAGCTCAACATAAACAGGATCCTTCCACCACCACGACGACACGACTTGACAAAGTCAGGCTGGAACTCAATTTAGCACTCACAGTCAAGGCTGAAAAGCAAATTAGATGGAGTGGGAATAAATTTTATACCCATGGGGATAAAATGGGGTCAATGCTGGCCGCAAAGCTAACGCCCAAACTCCGATCCTACACCATGCCTAAACTTAGAATCCCGGGATCAGGTACGTCCTCTAGCCCCCCAAAAATTCTAGACGCTTTCCATTCGTTTTATGCGGATCTCTACAGCCCACACACAGCTGGGTCTGAAGATGCCCTAACCCAATTCCTGGCGGACCTTCCCATTCCTACACTGTCCCCTGAACACAGGGAGGAAATGGAAGCTCCCTTCACGGAAGAGGAAGTAATGGGTGTGATTAAGGAAATGAAATTGGGTTCAGCTCCGGGACCAGATGGTCTCTCGAATCCGTACTATAGGACATTCACCGAAACACTAGTGCCGCATTTAACACAATTTCTGAACTCCAAAACTAAAGGGGACCCTCTTGACCCGCAGCTCAACACAGCATTTATTACAGTTATCCCCAAGCCAGACAAAAATCCGGAAGAAGTTGGAAATTATCGGCCCATATCCCTAATTAATTGTGACTTGAAAATCTTAACTAAATTGTTAGCTATTCGTCTAGCGACTTTTGTGAATAAATATATTCATAAAGACCAAGTAGGGTTTATCCCTGGTAGGCAGGGTCCAGATCAGATAAGACGGGCGATAGACATAGTCTCTATTATGCAAACAAATTGGTTGGGAGGCCCCAAACAGCGGGGAATGCTGCTGTCACTCGACCTTAGCAAAGCCTTCGATTCGGTTTCCTGGCCTTACTTATTTGCTATACTTGAACGATGGGGCTTTGGCACGCATTTCTTGGGTATACTGCACGCGCTTTACTCTAACCCCACGGCCCGTATCAAAATCCAAGGGTTCCTTTCTAAATCTATCCCTATTCAGACAGGTACGAGGCAAGGCTGTCCTCTATCCCCTCTCATTTTTGCAATAGCTATTGAAACTCTGGCCATCGCAATCCGCCAGAATCCAAACATTCAAGGGGTCTCTTGTGGCCCACATATCCACAAATGTGGATTGTTTGCTGATGACATTCTCCTATTTATCACATCTCCTATAACCTCCCTTCCAAACATCTGTAAAACACTAGAGGACTTTTCCATTGTCTCGGGCCTGAAGGTGAACTATTCTAAATCCACGGCTATGAATGTCTCCCTTCAGTCGGAAACAGTGGACCTGCTAAAAAACTCCTTTAAATTTGCGTGGAGTGATTCTTCCATCAAATATTTAGGCATTAATCTAACATCCAAAACGGAATCCCTGTATGCTTCTAACTACCTCCCCATGTACCGGAAGCTGGAGGCAGATATGACAGCCTGGTCTAAACACAACCTTTCATGGTTAGGGAGGCTTCACTCTATCAAAATGACACTACTCCCTAGACTGTTGTACTTGTTCCGTTCGCTCCCGATGCCCATAAAGAAAGACCACATTACAGCATTCCAAAGTAAAGTACTGAAATTTGTCTGGGGGAAGGCGGGATATAGAATAGCTCAAAGAACACTGTACTTACATAGGAAAAAAGGAGGCCTAGGTCTTCCCCATTTCTATAAATACTACCAGGCTGCAAGACTAGCTCAGTTGTCAATCGTCTATACTAGATCGGAAAAACCAGATTGGGTGAATATAGAAAAACTAGCTACGCCAAGTTTCACTCTTGACTACCTTCTATGGCACCCTCCAAGGGAAAGGCCCCCGATATTGGCCCCAACTCTGTCACACTCACTCGCCCTTTGGGATTCATTGCGGACTTCGGATACTCTGGTCTCCTCGTACAAGCCCCTTTCTCACCTCTTTAATAACCCACTTTTTCCTCCCGGGAAGAATGCATTAGCCTTCAAATGGTGGTTAGACAAGGGTCTGTACCGAATTGGTCATTACTTCACAGCAGCGGGCCCTTTCTCCCGCAGCCATTGTATTTCCAAATTAGATTTACCTAGTTCGGAAATCTATAGATCTCAACAAATTATTCATTTCCTTCAATCTATATGGAAGGACAAACCTCTGCCTCCAAAGTTTACCGATTATGAAGCTTGGTGCGGACAAGCCATGGACCAGCGGGGGGGGATATCTATAATCTACATGTCACTTATCTCTTCGAACGCCAAAGAAGCTCATATGAGGGCCTGGGAATCCGACTTTAACTTTCATTGGGAGTTAGGTAAATGGCAAACTGCCTCCTTCTCTTCCTTCAAAAGCATCCTCAATACAGCACTTATGGAAGCCAGCCTTAAGGTACTCATGCGATGGTATTACACCCCATCTAGACTAGCCTCCATCTTCCCAACAGCAGACCCCACGTGCTTTAGAGGATGTAAACATGTGGGCACAATGGCCCACGTATGGTGGGAATGCCCAAGGATACGCCTCTTCTGGCGCCGTATATTCAATTTAATAGATAAACTTGTTGGTAGTCGGATTCCCAGGACCCCAATGATTGGGCTCTTAAAGGATCAAATACCATTGCTCTCTAAACCCTCTAGGAGACTGATACACTTTATCTTGCTAGGAGCCAAGCTCACTATTGCTAGGGCTTGGAAAACACCGACAGTTTCGTTCACTGCAGCAAAAAGGAAGATTTCGTGGATAATGTCACAAGAAAAGCTATCCAGTATATTACTAAATACCACTGTAAACTTTGATCTGGTTTGGGAACCCTGGGCCCAACACGTAGGGCTCACATTAGTTCCCTCCTCATGACAGAACCTATGACATCTCAGTGTATTAGGCGTTGCTCTCCTCTCTCTTTCTCTTCTGCTCACCCTGAGCTTTCCTCCCTTTCCTCTTTTGTTCCCCTTTTCTGTACTCTATTCGTAACTTGCTCAGACTTGTGGTCCACACATTTAAATCCTCAGGAAGACCCTACATAACTTGTCGTGATCATTGATTTATTCAGTCCTGAGCTTCTAGTAGACTTTAGCTCTCTGCTATGGCCCCAGACTATGCCTCGGCTTGGTCGCTAGACTTCGACTGATGGGTGGGGTTGGGATCTCCCCGTCCGGCACAGCATGTTCCCGTTAGGGGTGCCGGATGGGGGGCTTTCCACCCTAACCCCTTCCTTCCCCTTTTTTTTCCTAATTTTATGATGCATAGTCTATTTCTGTACTCAGGTCTGCTGGATTTCCTACCAGTTCTCAAGATATATGGTACTTATGTGTCTTCCTTCCACTGTATTCTCTGAACACAGGACCTCATCTCAATTGTTATTGTTATTTTGTTCTACTGTTTCATGTTTATATACCTGCTGCATTTTTCCAAAATAAAAAATTTTCGAAAGTAAAATTAGTTTATTTTCGTTTCGTTTTTTTCGTTTCCGAAAAAAATTAGTTTATTTTCGTTTAGTTTTTTTTTTATTCGTTTTTTCGTTAGTTTAATTTTCGTTTATTCGTTTATTCGAAATTCAGGCGCATTCGTATTTATTTGTACATTCGTAACATTCGTAACATTCGTAGATTCGTAATCGGAGCATAATTCATAATTTTATGTAATGTGTATGCTATTATTACATTTTAAGAGACACGGAAAATTACGAATCAAAAAAAAAAAGTTACGAATGTACGAATTTTTTCGTTCAATCCATTTGAAGCACGTTAAGCAACGCCATTGTAAGAGACACGGAAAATTATGATTCGAAAAAAAAAAAAAAAAAAGTTACGAATGTACAAATTTTTTTCGTTCAATCCATTCGAAGCACGTTAAGCAGCGCCATTGTAAGAGACACAGAAAATTACGAATCGAAAAAAAAAAGTTACGAATGTACAAATTTTTTCATTCAATCTATTCGAAGCACGTTAAGCAGCACCATTGTAAGGGACACGGAAAATTACCAATTCAACAAAAAAAAAAAAGTTAAGAATGTACGAATTTTTTCGTTCATTTTCATTTTCGTTTTTCTGATTTTCTTCATTCGTACATTCGTTGTTTCTAATTAGTTTTTTTTTTTCGGATTTTCGTTGTTTTTCGGATTCGTTCGATTCGAACGATTCGTTAATCGGATTCGTTCGTTTCGAACGATTCGTTATTCGTTAAAATTTTTAGCGAATCATTTGTTCATTCGTACGAAAACGAACGAACGAAAATAACGAAAAAAAAGAAAAACGAAAAAAAACGAAACTAATTGCACATGTCTAATAGTAAGTCATGTCCCTTGTGCAGATTTTTTTTATTATGTCTAAACATAGGCTTTAACAACCATTGATATATGAGTCAGCAGACCCATAAACTTACATTTTGAGATGGAGCAATAAAGCACAACTGCTGCGTAACAGCAAAGCAGAAAACAAAGACTGGGTATGTTTTGTTAAAAAATGACTGTCGCCATGCACATATTGTATATATTTATAACTTATACACAGAAACAAGGTTTATGAAACACTAATGCATTGAATAGATTTCTGTGAGAGCAGTACTGTAGATATAAAGAGAACTTTGATTCAACTATACATTTCCTCTGATGCATGCACCAAGGATTTCTCTATCCAACTATGTCTTTTTTCTGGTGCCTTGACAAATTGTACATTGTAACTATCAAAGACACAGGATTTTTTTTATCTTCTGTACAAATATAGGAACAAACACTTAACTATCTCAAGAACTCTCCTAATGTATTTATCCTAATCCAACATAATAGTCCCTCGTTAAGAACAATCCCCTTGAAGGGATAAATCTTAAGAAAATCTTTAAAAGCTATAGATTTTCTGGCCTCTATTATGAGAAAGGGTACCACCTGATGATTCAGAATTAAAGAAGAAGGAACACCAAGCTGCATTTTCATAAAGTTTACTTAGCCATAAACACAAATATATGCACCCACAAATTGTCAAGTCACATTCTTATCATTTTAGTTTTACATCACTTACATGTAATGAAGGATGTCCCATGTTGTCCAGACAGCTGGATCCTGGAGGATACTACACGAATGCCTGTCTTCTTCCTGCTTCTAAACTTCCAGTGCTGCATTAATTAATAGTTTTAAGTCTTCAGAAAGAACAGCAGTTCAAATAGTCCAACGGGGGCATAGTCCGATGGGGGCACACCCCCTCCTTCCTTCTTTTCCATTGAGAAAACTTTTTTCATTGATTACCCTGTTTGTAACGCAAACTGTGAATGAGGGGGAGTCTGATGAGTGACAGAATTCTCTTCTTTGCCTGACATCCCTTAGACCCCTTTCACACTGAGCCGCCCAGGCATCAGCGGTAAAGCAACGATATCTTTAGCATCGCTTTACCATTGTTTTAGAGACGCTATTCGGCCACTAGCAGGGCGGTTTCAACACCCCGCTAGCAGCTAAAAAGGGGTTAAATCCGCCCGCAAAATGCCGCTGCAGCGGTGCTTTGACGGCGGTATAGCAGCGCTACCCCATTGTTTTCAATGGGAGGAGCGGTGGAGGAGCGGTGTATTTACCGCTCCACCACCGCTGCTGGCAGGACTTTTTGTGACGCCCTGCCACCGCAGCGCCCCAGTGTGAAAGCACTCGTTTGCAGCTGAGGCTTTTATTTATAGCGATGTAGTGCCTGAAAAATGTCTTAGTGTGAAAGGGGTCTTAATTGCAAAATCAAAGGAGTGGAAAGTTTTCATCCAAAAGGCAGCCGCACCCAATCAGATGGGGCTGTCAGAATACAATAGCTACAGCAGGAAATTAATCCAGGGGGGCTCATGCATGGCTTCTGAAGATGGAGGACATCTGATAGACTAGCTCTGGCCCCTGTCAGATCTTCACAGCTCCTGTTCTGCTCTGCACCGCTTTCATCGCACTGGTGATAACACACCGCTGACTCTAAGTACCCCACAGCAAAGATCAGGCACCTGAGACCCTCTTCCCCACTGCCATTAGAGCTGTGGCATCCTCTGAAAATGAGTTGATTCCTTACTAGCTTATCATCCCTGGCCTTGCTTACACAGGAGGACCCAGCTGAACATGGTGGGGGGGCTCACTACATGCTCCATCTCAAGACAATTCCTCTGTAACTTACTCAGTATTAACTCCTAAGGGGCTGGATGAAAATCTGCAAGCTCTGCTACACCTGCTGACCCACAATACATCTTTGTAAGTGGGGAAGATTTCTCAGGAATCTGGTGGGGAGATTGCCCAAATAGGTGAACGCACAGATGCCATAGAGACAAAATTTGAAGACTTGGTTCAATATGTACACGTCCTGGAAGAGGAAAATTCAGCGCTACAACATACTGTTTCCCAGCTTCAATTACAGCAAGAAGACCTGAAAAATAGGGAAAGGCCAAAATCTAGGCATACGAGGGGTACTGGAATCTGTCAGAGATAATAACCTTCATCCTTACCTTCTGGGTCTGTTTAACACCCTTGCTCCAGATATAGCGCATATAGACTGGTGTCTTGACCGTGCTCACAGGTCTCTGGGCCCAAAACCCCCTACCAGTGCAAGACCCAGAGATATTATTGTCAGCTTCCATTATTACGACAGCAAAGGCGCTATTACCATGGCAACTTGCAATAAATCACAGATCGACCATAAGGGGGAAAAGATTAAGATTTTTTGAGACCTTTCCCCTATTACTGTTGTCAAGCAGGTGTCATATGTCATATATCCCTTCTATTTTTTTTTATCGGATCATATTGGAGGTAGGTGTGGGTAAATGGACACAAGTCTATGTGGGCGGCACAGTGGTGTAGTGGTTAGCTCTCTCACCTAGCAGTAAGAAGGGTCGCTGGTTCGAATCCCAACCACAACAGTTCCTGCCTGGAGTTTGCATGTTCTCCCTGTGCCTGCGTGGGTTTCCTCCGGGTACTCCGGTTTCCTCCCACTATCCAAAGACATGCAGGTAGGTTAATTGGCTTCTGTCCAAAAAATTGTCCCTAGTATATGAATGGGGACCTTGGATTGTGGGCTCCTTGAGGGTAGGGACTGATGTGAGTGTGCAATATACAGGGATGGGGACAATTGTAGACACTCGCTCAGGTTGAACTGGATGGACTGATGTCTTTATTCAACCTTACTAACTATCCCACAGACATAGAATCGAATCTAATATCTGCAGCCCCATAGTGGAGAATGGACTCTGCTTGAGTCCGCCTAATAAATGGACGGGGGACCTGATCGGACCGATCGCGTTAAAGGGGCCTAAGGCTGCTTTTACACTAATGCGCTGCGGTTTACCTGCACCAAGGTAATCTGTGGCCTTCCTTTGGGTTAGCTGCACTTTGCCATAGACTTCTATTATATCCTGCAGATGTGGTGCACTTTCTGAAAGGGCACCAAACCCGCAGGTAATGACAGAAGTCTATGGCTCAGTGCCCAGTAACCACTGAAGAACAGATATGCCCATTTGATAGGTTATGTGTGGGTTTATGTTCTTGTAAGAATAGCCTTTCCATTGGAGTTGGTGTTCTGTCTAGTGTTCCTTCCCTATTGAGGGTAGCTATATACTCTTGGAGTTGTCTATATTGGATCCATTTATTTGCATATTCACTACCCATTTCTTCAAATCGGGGGAGTCTATTATTCTCAAACATCTGTATAATTCTTATATCATCAGTTCTCTGCTATTTCAAAAAAGTTTTATTCTCCTTAACTGGTGGGAAATTTGGATTGCAGAAAAGGGGTGTCATTGGGCCAACGTAAGACGACCCAATTCCCCTTTTCATCAATCCGTCCCACACTTTCAGTGTTGCTCTTACTAGAATTGGTATCTCTTTCTGAGGTGGTCTTTTTTCTTTCTGTATCCAGGGTAGTGCTTTTAATTTTATATTCATTATATCCTCTTCCAGCTTTACCCATTGTTTGGATTCGCCACTGTGAAACCAATCCACTAACCTAGTGACCAATACAGCCTTAAGGTAAACTGCAAGATCGGGGAGAGCTAGTCCTCCATCCATTTTCGGTCTGGATAGTACCTCCCTACTTATTCTGGCAGGTTTACCTGCCCATATAAAGCTCCCAATAGCTTTCCGTAGGGAGTTAAGTATATTTTTGAGGGGAAATACTGGGACTGTCTGAAAAATATAGAGTATTTTTGGAAGTATATCCATTTTTATAATGTTTATTCGACCTGTCCATGAAAATATCCCCTTATCATACTTTTTAAGTAGTTTGGTTATTTTTTGTAACAGTGGTAGATAATTAATTTCTTGGAGGTTTTCTAGCTTTCTAGGTATATATATTCCTAGATATTTAATGGCTGTGCTTTGCCATTTAAAGGAGAAATTTTTACTAAGTGTATCCGCACTATGTGCGGACAGTGTGATATTTAAAGCCTCTGATTTATTATAGTTAACCTTAAAGTTGCTTACTTCTGCAAAACGCTTAAACTCCTTAATTACATTAGGTATTGTTACTATGGGGTTGGTAATATATAATAATAAATCATCTGCATATACTGATGTTTTATACTCCTGACTTTTTATTTTAATACCCTGGATATCCTTATTATTCCTGATCGCCACCATCATATGTTCCATTGTAAGCACATATATTAGGGGGGAAAGGGGACATCCTTGTCGGGTTCCGTTTGCGATACTCACTGTTTCGGATATCTCCCCATTCACCCGTATTTTGGCAGTTGGCTTCTGGTATAAAACCATGATTTTTTCAAGTAATCTGGGACCTACTCCCCATTGTCTTAATGTCTCCTGAAAGAACCGCCATCCCACCCTGTCAAACGCCTTCTCGGCATCAATTGCCAAGAGACAGGATGGGATGGCGTGTCTCTGGACATATTCGATCAGAGTCAATGTCTTTAGGGTATTGTCTCTCGCTTCTCTTCCCTCTACAAATCCTACCTGATCTAGGTGTATAGATCTGGGTATTTTGGGTGTAAGTCTGTTTGCTATAATTTTGGAATATATTCGGAGGTCAATATTGGTGAGGGAGATTGGTCTATAGTTTCCGCATAGTGTATGATCTTTTTCAGGTTTAGGTATAAGTGATATATATGCCTGCATACTTTGTAATACAAATGGTTGCGAAAGGGAAACTGAGTTGAATGTCCGTTTCATAATGGGAACGAGTAGGTCTTTGTAGGCCTTATAGAACCGTGGAGTGAATCCGTCTGGGCCAGGACTTTTACCGATTATCAATGAGTCTATTACTTTTTGAATCTCTATCTCTGTAAATTCGTTTTCTAATTGTGCAGTTTCATTTATATATTCCTTTATCTTTAGATAGAAATTTTCAGGATCTTGTTCTGCTGTTTGATTAGGGATATTATACAGTTTAGAGTAGTATGTGTGAAAAGTTTTCAATATATTTTTGGGTCATATACGGTCTCTCCTGTTTCTGTTTTAATTCTAGTGATTGGCATAGTTCCGTTTTGTTGTTGTAAGGCCTTTGCTAGTAATTTTCCTGGTTTATCTCCCTGTTGGTAATACAACGTACGTTTTTTATCCCTCATCTGAAGTGTTTGTTCGTTTAACAAGTTTCGTAACTCTGTTCTTTTATCAGAAAGAGTAATTAATATTTCGCGTGTTGTGTTTTGTTTATGTTGTTTTTCTAATTCAGCAATTTCTTGTATAAGTTCTGTTGATCTATTACCTTTTATTTTTTTTAGTCTAGCCCCATGTTTTATGAATAAACCTCTCAATATACATTTCAATGTCTCCCATTGGTTGGGGAGTGAGGTACTATCGTTACTATGATCTTGTATAAAATTCCGTATTGCCGAACTGATTTCGACACCACAGATCTCATCAAATAATAGATTGTCATTTAATCTCCATGTACCTCTCTGTATATTATCGTTTGTTATATCTATATTCATAAAAATAGGGGCATGATCTGACCATAAAAAATGTCCTATATCTGTAGTAGAAATTGTTGTTATTGCCTGAGCGTTTATTAAAAAATAATCCAGTCTATGATATGTAAAGACTGAAATTTCATTTGCTGCTGCACTTTACTAGAAGCTGTAAACAGTCTACCAAGCTATTGCACTAAGATTTCTATAAAACGGTATGATAGATTAAATTAGAAGTTATTTTCATGATTAGCAGCCAAAATACACTCAGAAGAGTTCAGGAAGCAAAACCTTTATTGTCCATTGTTGCATAGGTAGCCTTCTTGCACAATATTTTTCTCAGCTAATTAAGTGTTTGGAGGCCCATTACCCCTGAAATAATACAGCAACTTTGTTTAATTACACCCAATCTTAGTTTTAATCTTTTTGAAACTTTGCTTTTCAGCTATCCTTTCTACTTTCCTTTTATGGTGCTTTTCACATTTCTGAATTGATACCATGTAAAAAATAGTAGAAATCAGCAATAGTAGCAATCCTTGAGTTATTCATCTGTTAGATGGCATTGATTTTATTCAAATATGTTATATATAAGAAACGAATCAGCTAGGCAAAGTTTCCTTGATTTCTCTCAGACAATTGGTTGGCTATCCTATTTACCCTTTTCTTTTAGCTAAAATCTTATATATCAGACTAGGATTACCCATTCATCTTTTGTTCCTATTAGTAATAATACTTATGACTCTGTAAACAAGTAAGCATGAAAGTGGAACTAAACTTTTATTTTATTTTTTTTTAATTTTTATTTTTTTCACACAGGAACAGGTCCCACATGGACCAACAGGTTACAACATAATATGATTGCAATACAAATACAAAAATAAACTTCTTCACATTGTGACACGCATAACATAACATCTTGAGCATTAATAAATACTTCTTTGGCAGCTAACGGATATATAATGGTATCAAATACTAATGTTGCATTGTGTAATGTAGTATCTGTCCCGTTCTGCTTTGGAGCAGAGCAGGTTATTATAAGTTTGGTCTTTATAGAAAGCCTCTGCTCGTATATGAAGGGTTTGGAGCATATCTCATCCTTGAGTGCAATCTAAGTTTGTTCATTAGTACGCACAGACTGGGACGTGTTGGTCCCGGGGGTCCGGCTCCCTTTTTTCTTTTTATCTAGGGGAAGAGAGGGGGGGGTGGGGGGGGGGGGGGGGGGGTGGGGGGGTGGGGTGGACATGAGGGGACCATGGTGTGCTGTTAGAGTAGTGTCAGAGAGTGAGATCGATTCTGTAATGGCATATACCCCAAACTCCAAGGGACACAACTAACAACTCGTTTGTTCAAGTGACATCTCCCGACCTTCTCAGAGCCTGCCCTTCCTCTGAAAAAATGAACATAGACCAAAGCTGCCACGTCTTGGTGTATGTCTCCTGTCTCTTCTGTTCGGCTAGAATAAGGTCTTCCATTGTCCTTATTTCGTCCACTTTTTGAAGCCAGAGGTCAATGGACGGTGGAAGAGCAGATTTCCAGTAGAGTGGAATGCAGGCCTTTGCCGCGTCTAGTAGCTGGCGAATCACCAAATTTTTCTATTTCCTGTCAGGGGTATCGGTTGCATGAAGGAGGAAGATTGCCGGGTCGGCGGGTATAATTCTTTCTGTCATTTTTTGTATCGTCTCATGTGTTACTTTCCAGAAATGACTCAGTTTGGTGCACGACCAGAAGATGTGCAGTATGTCTCCTTTCTCTGTCTGGCAACGCCAGCATCTATCTGTTGTTGTTGGGAAAAATTGTGGAGTGTGGTTGGGGTTCTGTACAATCGAGACAGGATTTTGTAATTCGTCTCTTGAGTTTTGGCACATACTGAAGATTTGTGCGTGTACTTGAGGATTAACTGCCTCTTCGCGTTACTGAATTGGAGCCCTAGGTCTTGTTCCCATTTAAGTAAGCCCGGTGGGACAAAGTCCTCCGGCGGCGTAATCATAAGCGAGTATGTCAGTGAGAGCGTATGTGGTAGTTCTCCTGAGTCATTACATAGTTCCTCCAGTGATGTGAGTGGTTGGTTGTTACCTGTCGGGGTTTTTTTTCGTGTTCAGAAAGTGTTTCAGTTGCAGTGCTCTCATAAAGTCAAGCCTATATGGGCCTGTGGGGTCAGAGAGTTTGGCTACTGTTCTCCACCTCCCCCCGTCACTAAAGTGTGATGCTTGGTGTAATCCCGCCCCTAACATGGACCGAAAGGGATCGTCGTTGATACCCGGTGTGAAGAGGGGGTTTCCTAGTATGGGGTATATAGGATAGTTCTGGGAGGAGAGGAAGGACTGGGAAATGATACATCCAGTATGTAGGAAGAACCAAGCGAGAACCAAGTGAGAACTTTGGCTTAGGTTAAGAGAACACACCCAAAGAATAAAAAAGGGTTATCCCAAACACAGTCTCTCTCGACATTTTGATCAGGTACACAACCGTGATCCCTCCTCATTGAAAGTGTGGGGTATCGAAAAATACAAGCCTCATTGGAGGGGGGACAACAAAATCAAAAAATTGAGCCAGGCAGAATCCCGTTGGATTCATGAGCTATCAACGCTATTTCCAACGGGACACAATGTAGAATTCGATCTGAACTGCTTCATCTCTAATTATTAACGATGGTCACTGGTTTTACACTTACCCATCATCTGAGAACCTTCCCTCATTGTTCTATCCGCTGACCAACTGTTAGGTCGTTTTTTGCTGAGTGCATCCTTTCACTCTTCTTGTATCTTTTCAATGACTCTTTGCTAGAATACCTGGTTTATCCATGTGTGGCTTATACCGATTTATGTGTTTGATCCTCCTTTATCCATCTATTCAGGCCCTGTATATTGGCCGACCTGTGGGCCAGGAACCCCCTTTTTATATTCACTTATGTATTTAAACTTATGGGTAATTGGTTTACTCCTTATTTATCTCATTTTTTCCAGTTAGCAATTTTAATCTAACTACTTTTTTTGGCTATTTATTCTCTTCCAATTGATACTGATCCTATATTCATTCGTTGTCTGTTAGCACCATTTTCTGTCATTGGTTGGCAATCATTGGGTTAATTATTATATTGGCCCCGCAATACCTATATATTTATAGAGGCTTGTTTTATGGCATCTACAATTATTACACATAGAGGCTTCACCTATGCCATCTATGTCGTTCAATGTGTTATACCCGTCCATATATTATTCTGACCTTTGATTCATTGGACTAGCCTGATTTATTTGTCAGTCATTATTTTCTTCCCATTAGATGCCGCCTGTTAGGTGTCATTTAGTATTATTTACTCCTCTTGGTCATTTATTATGTCAAAAATATCCACTGTCTATCCTCCATCACTTATTGTTGTGTAGCAATCTAAATTGGATGCCTTGAGATCCATGTCCTCATGACGTTATGCTGATGTCCCTGTTAATCTGTGAGCGAAAGACTTATCCGTGCTGTTGTTGTTTCCACATCCTTTTAGCTAGATGGCGCTGCACCAAGTGCCCTGTATTAATTAACCTAGCAGGTGTAGTTTCCAGACCCCTGTCGCCAGGTGGCGCTGCACCGATCGTTTTTTTCCCATATAAAGTATTGTTATTTAATTACACACACCCTTTTAATAACTTTTTAATATGCGTTTAAGATGGTATTTATTTGCTATAATTTGTGGTTTAATCATTCCGTTTGATTGCTACGGTGCTGCACCAGGTGTTTCGCATCTGAGCAATTACCACATTTAGGTGTAGTTTCCAGACCCATGTCGCCAGGTGGCGCTGCACCGATCGTTTTTATCATATAAAGTACATATTTTTTATATAGTTAAATACACCTTGTAATAAGCTTATCTCACTACCTATGAGTCTAAGACTGTATCTATTTTTACTTGCTTTTATTCATCTTTTAATGAATTCGTTCGGTTGCTACGGCAACCGCTTGTACACATAAGTCACCGCTGTTCACCCGACTCTGAAAATCCTTTGAAGAAGTCACGTGGGCGTGACGCAACTAGTCAGGAGAATCAGAGTCTGGTGACGCTGTGTGTGATCACGGCCGAGATCACACACAACCCTGCATACCGCTGCTGTTTTACTGCTCAAACTGTGAGTTATTCATTTTTTGTTTTAATAAAAACTTATGTTTACTGCACTATGGAGTCCCTCCTTCCCTCTTTTATATCCACATGCTGAGCTTATACCGATTTATGTGTTTGATCCTCCTTTATCCATCTATTCAGGCCCTGTATATTGGCCGACCTGTGGGCCAGGAACCCCCTTTTTATATTCACTTATGTATTTAAACTTATGGGTAATTGGTTTACTCCTTATTTATCTCATTTTTTCCAGTTAGCAATTTTAATCTAACTACTTTTTTTGGCTATTTATTCTCTTCCAATTGATACTGATCCTATATTCATTCGTTGTCTGTTAGCACCATTTTCTGTCATTGGTTGGCAATCATTGGGTTAATTATTATATTGGCCCCGCAATACCTATATATTTATAGAGGCTTGTTTTATGGCATCTACAATTATTACACATAGAGGCTTCACCTATGCCATCTATGTCGTTCAATGTGTTATACCCGTCCATATATTATTCTGACCTTTGATTCATTGGACTAGCCTGATTTATTTGTCAGTCATTATTTTCTTCCCATTAGATGCCGCCTGTTAGGTGTCATTTAGTATTATTTACTCCTCTTGGTCATTTATTATGTCAAAAATATCCACTGTCTATCCTCCATCACTTATTGTTGTGTAGCAATCTAAATTGGATGCCTTGAGATCCATGTCCTCATGACGTTATGCTGATGTCCCTGTTAATCTGTGAGCGAAAGACTTATCCGTGCTGTTGTTGTTTCCACATCCTTTTAGCTAGATGGCGCTGCACCAAGTGCCCTGTATTAATTAACCTAGCAGGTGTAGTTTCCAGACCCCTGTCGCCAGGTGGCGCTGCACCGATCGTTTTTTTCCCATATAAAGTATTGTTATTTAATTACACACACCCTTTTAATAACTTTTTAATATGCGTTTAAGATGGTATTTATTTGCTATAATTTGTGGTTTAATCATTCCGTTTGATTGCTACGGTGCTGCACCAGGTGTTTCGCATCTGAGCAATTACCACATTTAGGTGTAGTTTCCAGACCCATGTCGCCAGGTGGCGCTGCACCGATCGTTTTTATCATATAAAGTACATATTTTTTATATAGTTAAATACACCTTGTAATAAGCTTATCTCACTACCTATGAGTCTAAGACTGTATCTATTTTTACTTGCTTTTATTCATCTTTTAATGAATTCGTTCGGTTGCTACGGCAACCGCTTGTACACATAAGTCACCGCTGTTCACCCGACTCTGAAAATCCTTTGAAGAAGTCACGTGGGCGTGACGCAACTAGTCAGGAGAATCAGAGTCTGGTGACGCTGTGTGTGATCACGGCCGAGATCACACACAACCCTGCATACCGCTGCTGTTTTACTGCTCAAACTGTGAGTTATTCATTTTTTGTTTTAATAAAAACTTATGTTTACTGCACTATGGAGTCCCTCCTTCCCTCTTTTATATCCACATGCTGAGTTACGCACTAAGAAGAGGTAAAGAGCTACAAGAAATCCCTTTGCCTGCTGATCTTCAGCTGGATCCAAGTAAGGTGTTTTTACCCTTACTCTGAGGTAAGGGGCTGGGGGAACTACTTTTATCGGGCACAATTTGTCACGCATGGAGGAAACCACCTTTCAATAAATACACGGCTACAAGGAGGATCTAACTGATTTTGAAATCTGTACCTTCATGAATTACAGTGGACTTTTAAAGCACTATTATCACTTTATCACTGGACTTTCAGCATTGTGCACTACTATTATTTTTATCTCTGTTTTGCATTTTTTTCACATGCGTTGTTTGCACAGTTCTTTGCACGCGCAGCATTGATTGCGATTTTATTTATTGGATTTTAGTATCTGTATATTTATCTTTTATATTTTTGCATTTTTATTCACTTACTCTTTTTCACCATTTTTGCATGATCAGTATATTGTTTACCTCAGGAATTTGTTTGTTCACTATTTTTATCTACAAGTGATCATTCCACATATATAAGTTTTTGGGATATAAACGCACTTTACTTTGCACAGGACACTTTTTTCACCATTGGATGTTTTTATTATTTTCTTGATCAGTCATTTATTGTTATAGCACAGTTTATCACTTGATGCTATACATTGCCTTTGCAGTTATTAATTTTGAGACGCTTTGTTGGAAGCCTTCCTTTGGAGCCCTCCCTTAGGATTGTTATCCTCCTCAGCAGCAAGCGCCACATATTTTTTAACATTATATTTTTTAATAATTTATATTTATATAGTGTTATATTATTAATTTTATTAAGTTATTTTAAGTGTCTGCGCCCCATTATTATATAACCCTTTATATATTCTCTTTACCTACTACGGTGTGTGAGCACCTTGATGGTGGCTGCGGCGGTTGTGAATTTTATTTAGTAGTTGTTTATTGGTTTTTATCCCTTATTTTGGTTTGCGCATTTGGATTTCCGCTTGCTATACAGATCTGGGCCTTGTTACCTACTAACGGGTGTTGTTTAATCTCCGGTGGCAAACCACTAAAACACCATGGTATGCCTCGTAGGGGGACTATACTCTGTGCCTGTTCCATTTGGGCCCAGAGTTTGGATTCCTGGTGTCTGCACCAGTCCAGTAATCTCCCCAAGTGCGTTGCTTGGTAGTATACTCTAAGGTTTGGTAGTGCCAGGCCTCCACAGCGCTTGGGAAGGACAAGCAGTGAGTTGGCCAGCCTAGGTCTTTTTTTTGCCCAGACAAAATCCGTAAATAATGTTTGAGCTTGTTTAAAATAACTACTTGGTTTTCGGATGGGCAGGGGTTGCATCAGGTACAGGAATTTCGGGAGTATAGACATTTTAAGTATATTGCAGCGTCCCAGCCATGAATGCAGACTAGATTGCCACGCGTTCAGTAGCGCTCTTACCTTCTTAAGAAGGGGGGGGGGGGATTTAATTTGTATAGTTTCAAAAGTGATTGAGGGATGTATGTGTCCAAATATTTTAAGGCCGTATTTGTCCATTTCAGCTTAAAGCTGGATTGGAGGTGTGTAAGTTGGGCTTTTGGTATGTTTTTAAACTCATTGCTTCTGATTTACTAAAATTAATTTTAAGATTGGAGAGCGCTCCATAGATAGAGAATTCCCGTAGCAAATTTAGGAGGGACACCGTCGGATTGGATAGTGAAACCATTAGGTCGTCCGCATAAGCCGACACTTTATATTGGGTTTGTTTTATCGCGATCCCTGCAATGTTTGGATTGCGCCTAATATGACACAGGAAAGGTTCCAGGGATATAGCGAATACGATAGGTGAGAGTGGGCATCCCTGACAAGTTCCGTTTGTAATTGTAAAGGGATCTGAAAGAATCCCATTAGCCCTGACTCGTGCCGTCGGTGTTGTATATATCGCTGATATCCAATTCATCATGGTCTGCCCTAGTCCCATGTGCTGCAGTGTGGTGAACATGAAGGTCCAATTAACCCTGTCAAAGGCTTTCTCAGCATCCGTGCTGAGAAAGACACTTGGTGTATTGGCCAGAGTAGCTTGATGGAGTAGGTTTAGAACTTTCGTGGTGTTATCTCGAGCCTCTCTAGACTGTACAAAACCTACCTGGTCTAAGTGTATGATTTGTGTTATGTGGGATTGTAGTCTTGAGGCCAATATCTTGGTGAACAACTTAAGGTCCTTGTTCAGCAAGAATATTGGCCTGTAACTCCCGCATTGGGCCGGGTCTTTCCCTTCTTTGGGGATCACCGCAATTTGAGCCTGTAGGGTAGTGGTGTGTAGATTATTCCCTTTACCCAAGTCATTCAAAAGGTTGATTAAATGGTTGCCTAGTACTGGGAGAAAGGTCTTATAGTAATGGATGGTGAGGCCATCTGGTCCTGGGGCTTTCCTCTGTTTAGTGTTCCCTATCGCCATCTGCAGTTCAGTCAAAGTTATGGGCTCCTCTAAAAGAGAACGGGTTTCAGTCGGCAATGTGGGCATCAAGGACTTATTGTGTCTAGCTCTCCCCCTAACTCTCTGGTTGGTATGCATTTATGTTTCGCTTCTAGTGTCTGTAGTTTGTCCAGTAGTAACGTGATCTGAGCAGATCTCAATTTCTTAATCCTGGCGCCGTGTTTTATCAGCACCCCGCAGATCATGGCCTTATGTGCTTCCCAGACTAAGCCCCTGTCAGAGTCTGCTGTAGTGTTTGTATTGAAGTAGTGTGTGATTTCCTTTGAAATGTCAGCTAACGTTTAAGGGTCTTGAAGGAGGCTCTCGTTGAGTCTCCAAGACTGTTTTCTCTTCGCATCGTAACTGGATAGTGCGTATCTGTACTGCCTGGAGCTGGTCATGGGGTATAAGGAAGTGGTCTATGCGCGTATGTCTGGTGAACTCGGGAGAAAAAAGTGTAGTCTCGTTCGCCTGGGTGCAATAGACGCCAGACGTCGATCAGTCTCGCACTGTTAAGAGCGGTATGTATTATTTTGCTGGATATTTAGTGGAGGATGAGGTGCCGGTGGATGTGTCTTCTGAGGGGATCAGGGGAATGTTTAAGTCACCCCCTACAATGAGTTGGCCTTCTGCAAAGTTTTGGAGCAATTCTAGGTGTTTCCTTATAAAAGAGTCTTGTTGACTGTTTGGAGCATAACAATTTGCTATAGTCACTTTCATCTCCCCAATCCGCCCCTTCAAAAACAGGAATCTCCCTGCTGGGTATGTTCTCGCTGCGTTTAGAGTCCATGGTACTCTCGCCGCGATTTGGATGGATACCCCCCGGGATTTGGCCTCCGAATATGTAGAGTGGTATACTGTAGGGAAGTACCTATTCTTTAGGATCAGATACTTATCCTCCCGGAAGTGCGTCTCCTGTAGGAGAACGACGTCTGCCCTCATCCTTTTCATATCATGCATTAGCATCTTTCTCTTTTCAGGGATCTTAAGTCCCTTGGCATTTAGGGAAACAACCTGTATTACGTCCATGGTCGTGTGATGATGGGGGATGCAAAGATGGGTTGGGTGGATGAAAGGATCGAAGATCAAGGGGAAGCTTTAGGTAGAGAGGATAGAAAGAGAAAGTGGATTTGGACTTAGATTGGTCCTAGAAAAAGGTTTGAGGGTTGAAATGCCCTCAGCAGACACTGCACAGTGGTGTTGTGATCTAAGGTTGCAGCAAAACTCCTGTAGTAACGCCCGCCAGGCCAGCTGGGAAAGCGTTAGCCTAGGTGGAATTGTGTCTAGCAGGAGACCGTGAGTGGAGCTCCCGCCCTCCCCAGGCCCCCAAGACCCATGTGCATTGTTACTGTGCAAGTATGTTGTGTGAACGTCTGAGCAGCAGTAGTGTATCTATACAGAGGGTGCTCTTCGCGTGCATAATAAAACGTAACATATAAGTGCATATATGCATTATATTCTAGTAAATGCCTTCAATAACCCATCCTGATTCCATCAGCCTGCAAACCCGCTGACAACATGCCCAACTCAACTGAGTTGGTTTAAACTTCCTAGTTTACCAGCTAAAATCCCCCGTCCCCCCCCCCGCACCGCTAGTCATCATCATTTAAATAAGTCTTGTGCCCTCTGGCGGCCCAATCAAGACTCTTCGCGGTGCAGGGAGGAGGGGGACGGGGGACCCTCTTTCCCCCTAGCCCCATACCCCGTCAGCCTTCCCCCAGCCACAAATCCCATCATGCCATCAAATCCTAGGGGTAAACATATGGACGGAGAGCCACCTCACCAACATATTATCCAGCCTCCCTGGGACCACATCACATCACATTACATTTCCACCTCCCTCTCCCCTCCCACCCTCAGTTCAGGGTTACCAGCTTAGCAAATTCCACAGAAGATGTCCTTGCGGGGGTTCATCTGATCTCCCTGTTTCCACATTGCTGGTATTGACATCCTCCTTGAAATCCCAGCTTTTCCCAGTACGTATGGTGACAAGATTTCAGGGCAGTTCAGAAACGGTCCTGCCATCTGGACTGGGAGGGACTTTCTTCTGGCCACTTCAAGAGCCGGTCTCAGGATCGCTCGGCGCTGCAGAGTAGCCCTGGATAGATCCGGGAGCACTTGAATATGTGCCCCATCAAATTCAATCTCACCGTGATCCCATGCTTTCCGGAGCAAAGTCTCCTTCAGAGTGTATCGGTGAAGCCGGCGCAGAACATCTCGTGGGCGTTCTGGATCTGTTGACTTAGGCCCCAGTGTGCGGTGGATCTGGTCGAACTCTATAGTGGGGGGTAAGTCCTCCACTAGGTTCCGGAGGATGGCTGTAACTGTGACGGCCAGGTTCTCAAAGCCTGTAGCCTCTGGAATGCCCCTCAGCCGCAGGTTGTTGCGGCGACTGCGGTCCTCCAATTGCAGTTGCATTTCTTGCGCCTCCTTCCTGGTAGTGTCCTGGGTTCTCTCCAGCGTTTGCACTCTAGTGGACAGTGAAGAGAGGAGGGATTCCCCAGAGGTGACCCGGTCGTCTATCAAGTGCAGTTCGGCCCTCACCTCCTGTATATCCTTACTGTGTGCCTTCAATACGCATAATCAGGGATTCAATATCAGCCCTGGTCGGCAGTGCTTCTATGTCAGCACGTGTCGGCAGGGCCCGTAGCATGACCCGCAGGTCTTCGTCCAGACTACCCTGTGACTGGTAGGGCCCGGCCATCTCTGGCTGTAGTATAGCTGGCAGACCTGTAGGAAATACCTGCATCTTGGAAAATGTAGTTCCAAAACATCTGGGAGGCCAAGGTTTGCCATCACTGCTCTAGACTATTCCTAGTGGCATTAGTGTGTGCTATGGACTTGGGAAAAAAGGACTGAACTGTAAGGAGCGCAAAGAAATCCTTGGTTAAAAATGTACAATGCCTGAGCAGAGATCTGAAACAAGCAATGTCTGAACAGTGCTGTAAAACAGATCTTTCTGCTGGTGTGTTGATTTTAATCTCTCTGTTGTTTTTTAATTTTGCGTTGTGCAGTTGGTTGTAGTGTGGGAAAACTGGCAGACAATGTACAGATCACTGAATTCTGTACAAGAAAAAATTTGTGTAATATATATTTGGCACTAGGGATGGGCCCGGTGCTCGATGCGAACCCATGTTCGCATCGAGCACCGGGTGTTCGCTCGCTCGGCGAGCCCAGAACTATTTTGGCTGCTCGCATCACATTCGTGTGATGCGAGCGGCCCCGCAATGCATTGCGGCCGGCGCGGCCGGCGCAGTGCATTGCTGGCTGATGATTGGCCAAGCATGCACTGTGACCCCGCATGCTTGGCCAATCACAGCGCCAGAAACTCGGAGAGCCATAATTGGCTACAGGCAGGACGCCTGTAGCCAATTACAGCTCAGGGGCTTAAGTACACGCCCCCTCATTTAAAAGGCCGCCACGCCGTCGGCGCCGGTCACATGAGTTCCGGCTTTAGGAGAGAGCAGGCTGATTCTGTGTCACTCTTTGCTAGATTCATTTAGAAAGATTTGCTCTACTTTGCTAAACAATTGCTACCTGTCATTGATCGTCCATTGCTGCTGCTGGTTAGGGTGTTTTTAGCTGCTGCTGGGGGTTAGTCTGGTGCGTGTCTTACTGTTAGTACAGTATTTCAGTAGTACCAACCGCAGTGCTGTTAGTACAGCACTGCACCCCAAAAGCACCCATAGGACTTGTAGTGTGTTAGTGGCAGGCACTGGCAGCAAACAGAGCTCCTATATTTTCTTCCCAGAAGCACCCATAGGACTTGTAGTGTGTTAGTGGCAGGCACTGGCAGCAAACAGAGCTCCTATATTTTCTTCCCAGAAGCACCCATAGGACTTGTAGTGTGTTAGTGGCAGGCACTGGCAGCAAACAGAGCTCCTATATTTTCTTCCCAGAAGCACCCATAGGACTTGTAGTGTGTTAGTGGCAGGCACTGGCAGCAAACAGAGCTCCTATATTTTCTTCCCAGAAGCACCCATAGGACTTGTAGTGTGTTAGTGGCAGGCACTGGCAGCAAACAGAGCTCCTATATTTTCTTCCCAGAAGCACCTATAGGACTTGTAGTGTGTTAGTCCCGTCACACAGAGCTCCTATATTTTGTTCCCAGAAGCACCTATAGGACTTGTAGTGTGTTAGTCCCATCACACAGAGCTCCTATATTTTGTTCCCAGAAGCACCTATAGGACTTGTAGTGTGTTAGTCCCATCACACAGAGCTCCTATATTTTGTTCCCAGAAGCACCTATAGGACTTGTAGTGTGTTAGTCCCATCACACAGAGCTATATTTTCTTCCCAGAAGCACCTATAGGACTTGTAGTGTGTTAGTCCCATCACACAGAGCTCCTATATTTTGTTCCCAGAAGCACCTATAGGACTTGTAGTGTGTTAGTCCCATCACACAGAGCT
This sequence comes from Lithobates sylvaticus, assembly GCA_028564925.1. Taxonomy (NCBI): domain Eukaryota; kingdom Metazoa; phylum Chordata; class Amphibia; order Anura; family Ranidae; genus Lithobates; species Lithobates sylvaticus. The sequence continues at coordinate 369,881,360 of CM053026.1, read as the reverse complement.
ATATTTTGTTCCCAGAAGCACCTATAGGACTTGTAGTGTGTTAGTCCCATCACACAGAGCTATATTTTTTTCCCAGAAGCACCTATAGGACTTGTAGTGTGTTAGTCCCATCACACAGAGCTCCTATATTTTGTTCCCAGAAGCACCTATAGGACTTGTAGTGTGTTAGTCCCATCACACAGAGCTATATTTTCTTCCCAGAAGCACCTATAGGACTTGTAGTGTGTTAGTCCCATCACACAGAGCTCCTATATTTTGTTCCCAGAAGCACCTATAGGACTTGTAGTGTGTTAGTCCCATCACACAGAGCTCCTATATTTTCTTCCCAGAAGCACCTATAGGACTTGTAGTGTGTTAGTCCCATCACACAGAGCTATATTTTCTTCCCAGAAGCACCTATAGGACTTGTAGTGTGTTAGTCCCATCACACAGAGCTCCTATATTTTGTTCCCAGAAGCACCTATAGGACTTGTAGTGTGTTAGTCCCATCACACAGAGCTATATTTTCTTCCCAGAAGCACCTATAGGACTTGTAGTGTGTTAGTCCCATCACACAGAGCTATATTTTCTTCCCAGAAGCACCTATAGGACTTGTAGTGTGTTAGTCCCATCACACAGAGCTCCTATATTTTCTTCCCAGAAGCACCTATAGGACTTGTAGTGTGTTAGTCCCATCACACAGAGCTCCTATATTTTGTTCCCAGAAGCACCTATAGGACTTGTAGTGTGTTAGTCCCATCACACAGAGCTATATATTTCTTCCCAGAAGCACCTATAGGACTTGTAGTGTGTTAGTCCCATCACACAGAGCTATATTTTCTTCCAAGAAGCACCTATAGGACTTGTAGTGTGTTAGTCCCATCACACAGAGCTCCTATATTTTGTTCCCAGAAGCACCTATAGGACTTGTAGTGTGTTAGTCCCATCAAACAGAGCTATATTTTCTTCCCAGAAGCACCTATAGGACTTGTAGTGTGTTAGTCCCATCACACAGAGCTCCTATATTTTGTTCCCAGAAGCACCTATAGGACTTGTAGTGTGTTAGTCCCATCACACAGAGCTCCTATATTTTCTTCCCAGAAGCACCTATAGGACTTGTAGTGTGTTAGTCCCATCACACAGAGCTCCTATATTTTGTTCCCAGAAGCACCTATAGGACTTGTAGTGTGTTAGTCCCATCACACAGAGCTCCTATATTTTCTTCCCAGAAGCACCTATAGGACTTGTAGTGTGTTAGTCCCATCACACAGAGCTCCTATATTTTGTTCCCAGAAGCACCTATAGGACTTGTAGTGTGTTAGTCCCATCACACGGAGCTCCTATATTTTGTTCCCAGAAGCACCTATAGGACTTGTAGTGTGTTAGTCCCATCACACAGAGCTATATTTTCTTCCCAGAAGCACCTATAGGACTTGTAGTGTGTTAGTCCCATCACACAGAGCTATATTTTCTTCCCAGAAGCACCTATAGGACTTGTAGTGTGTTAGTCCCATCACACAGAGCTCCTATATTTTGTTCCCAGAAGCACCTATAGGACTTGTAGTGTGTTAGTCCCATCACACCGAGCTATATTTTCTTCCCAGAAGCACCTATAGGACTTGTAGTGTGTTTAGTCCCATCACACAGAGCTCCTATATTTTCTTCCCAGAAGCACCTATAGGACTTGTAGTGTGTTAGTCCCATCACACAGAGCTATATTTTGTTCCCAGAAGCACCTATAGGACTTGTAGTGTGTTAGTCCCATCACACAGAGCTCCTATATTTTGTTCCCAGAAGCACCTATAGGACTTGTAGTGTGTTAGTCCCATCACACAGAGCTATATTTTCTTCCCAGAAGCACCTATAGGACTTGTAGTGTGTTAGTCCCATCACACAGAGCTCCTATATTTTGTTCCCAGAAGCACCTATAGGACTTGTAGTGTGTTAGTCCCATCACACAGAGCTCATATATTTTCTTCCCAGAAGCACCTATAGGACTTGTAGTGTGTTAGTCCCATCAAACAGAGCTATATTTTCTTCCCAGAAGCACCTATAGGACTTGTAGTGTGTTAGTCCCATCACACAGAGCTCCTATATTTTGTTCCCAGAAGCACCTATAGGACTTGTAGTGTGTTAGTCCCATCACACAGAGCTCCTATATTTTCTTCCCAGAAGCACCTATAGGACTTGTAGTGTGTTAGTCCCATCACACAGAGCTCCTATATTTTGTTCCCAGAAGCACCTATAGGACTTGTAGTGTGTTAGTCCCATCACACAGAGCTATATTTTCTTCCCAGAAGCACCTATAGGACTTGTAGTGTGTTAGTCCCATCACACAGAGCTATATTTTCTTCCCAGAAGCACCTATAGGACTTGTAGTGTGTTAGTCCATCACACAGAGCTCCTATATTTTCTTCCCAGAAGCACCTATAGGACTTGTAGTGTGTTAGTCCCATCACACAGAGCTCCTATATTTTCTTCCCAGAAGCACCTATAGGACTTGTAGTGTGTTAGTCCCATCACACAGAGCTCCTATATTTTCTTCCCAGAAGCACCTATAGGACTTGTAGTGTGTTAGTCCCATCACACAGAGCTCCTATATTTTGTTCCCAGAAGCACCTATAGGACTTGTAGTGTGTTAGTCCCATCACACAGAGCTATATTTTGTTCCCAGAAGCACCTATAGGACTTGTAGTGTTTTAGTCCCATCACACAGAGCTCCTATATTTTCTTCCCAGAAGCACCTATAGGACTTGTAGTGTGTTAGTCCCATCACACAGAGCTCCTATATTTTCTTCCCAGAAGCACCTATAGGACGTGTAGTGTGTTAGTCCCATCACACAGAGCTCCTATATTTTGTTCCCAGAAGCACCTATAGGACTTGTGGTGTGTTAGTCCCATCACACAGAGCTCCTATATTTTGTTCCCAGAAGCACCTATATGACTTGTAGTGTGTTAGTCCCATCACACAGAGCTATATTTTGTTCCCATAAGCACCTATAGGACTTGTAGTGTGTTAGTCCCATCACACAGAGCTCCTATATTTTCTTCCCAGAAGCACCTATAGGACTTGTAGTGTGTTAGTCCCATCACACAGAGCTCCTATATTTTCTTCCCAGAAGCACCTATAGGACTTGTAGTGTGTTAGTCCCATCACACAGAGCTCCTATATTTTGTTCCCAGAAGCACCTATAGGACTTGTAGTGTGTTAGTCCCATCAAACAGAGCTATATTTTCTTCCCAGAAGCACCTATAGGACTTGTAGTGTGTTAGTCCCATCACACAGAGCTCCTATATTTTGTTCCCAGAAGCACCTATAGGACTTGTAGTGTGTTAGTCCCATCACACAGAGCTCCTATATTTTCTTCCCAGAAGCACCTATAGGACTTGTAGTGTGTTAGTCCCATCACACAGAGCTCCTATATTTTCTTCCCAGAAGCACCTATAGGACTTGTAGTGTGTTAGTCCCATCACACAGAGCTCCTATATTTTCTTCCCAGAAGCACCTATAGGACTTGTAGTGTGTTAGTCCCATCACACAGAGCTCCTATATTTTCTTCCCAGAAGCACCTATAGGACTTGTAGTGTGTTAGTCCCATCACACAGAGCTCCTATATTTTGTTCCCAGAAGCACCTATAGGACTTGTAGTGTGTTAGTCCCATCACACAGAGCTATATTTTGTTCCCAGAAGCACCTATAGGACTTGTAGTGTTTTAGTCCCATCACACAGAGCTCCTATATTTTCTTCCCAGAAGCACCTATAGGACTTGTAGTGTGTTAGTCCCATCACACAGAGCTCCTATATTTTCTTCCCAGAAGCACCTATAGGACGTGTAGTGTGTTAGTCCCATCACACAGAGCTCCTATATTTTGTTCCCAGAAGCACCTATAGGACTTGTAGTGTGTTAGTCCCATCACACAGAGCTCCTATATTTTGTTCCCAGAAGCACCTATATGACTTGTAGTGTGTTAGTCCCATCACACAGAGCTATATTTTGTTCCCAGAAGCACCTATAGGACTTGTAGTGTGTTAGTCCCATCACACAGAGCTCCTATATTTTCTTCCCAGAAGCACCTATAGGACTTGTAGTGTGTTAGTCCCATCACACAGAGCTCCTATATTTTCTTCCCAGAAGCACCTATAGGACTTGTAGTGTGTTAGTCCCATCACACAGAGCTCCTATATTTTGTTCCCAGAAGCACCTATAGGACTTGTAGTGTGTTAGTCCCATCAAACAGAGCTATATTTTCTTCCCAGAAGCACCTATAGGACTTGTAGTGTGTTAGTCCCATCACACAGAGCTCCTATATTTTGTTCCCAGAAGCACCTATAGGACTTGTAGTGTGTTAGTCCCATCACACAGAGCTCCTATATTTTGTTCCCAGAAGCACCTATAGGACTTGTAGTGTGTTAGTCCCATCACACAGAGCTATATTTTCTTCCCAGAAGCACCTATAGGACTTGTAGTGTGTTAGTCCCATCACACAGAGCTCCTATATTTTCTTCCCAGAAGCACCTATAGGAATTGTAGTGTGTTAGTCCCATCACACAGAGCTCCTATATTTTCTTCCCAGAAGCACCTATAGGACTTGTAGTGTGTTAGTCCCATCACACAGAGCTCCTATATTTTGTTCCCAGAAGCACCTATAGGACTTGTAGTGTGTTAGTCCCATCACACAGAGCTATATTTTGTTCCCAGAAGCACCTATAGGACTTGTAGTGTTTTAGTCCCATCACACAGAGCTCCTATATTTTCTTCCCAGAAGCACCTATAGGACTTGTAGTGTGTTAGTCCCATCACACAGAGCTCCTATATTTTCTTCCCAGAAGCACCTATAGGACGTGTAGTGTGTTAGTCCCATCACACAGAGCTCCTATATTTTCTTCCCAGAAGCACCTATAGGACTTGTAGTGTGTTAGTCCCATCACACAGAGCTCCTATATTTTGTTCCCAGAAGCACCTATATGACTTGTAGTGTGTTAGTCCCATCACACAGAGCTATATTTTGTTCCCAGAAGCACCTATAGGACTTGTAGTGTGTTAGTCCCATCACACAGAGCTCCTATATTTTCTTCCCAGAAGCACCTATAGGACTTGTAGTGTGTTAGTCCCATCACACAGAGCTCCTATATTTTCTTCCCAGAAGCACCTATAGGACTTGTAGTGTGTTAGTCCCATCACACAGAGCTCCTATATTTTGTTCCCAGAAGCACCTATAGGACTTGTAGTGTGTTAGTCCCATCAAACAGAGCTATATTTTCTTCCCAGAAGCACCTATAGGACTTGTAGTGTGTTAGTCCCATCACACAGAGCTCCTATATTTTCTTCCCAGAAGCACCTATAGGACTTGTAGTGTGTTAGTCCCATCACACAGAGCTCCTATATTTTGTTCCCAGAAGCACCTATAGGACTTGTAGTGTGTTAGTCCCATCACACAGAGCTATATTTTCTTCCCAGAAGCACCTATAGGACTTGTAGTGTGTTAGTCCCATCACACAGAGCTCCTATATTTTCTTCCCAGAAGCACCCATAGGACTTGTAGTGTGTTAGTCCCATCACACAGAGCTCCTATATTTTCCTCCCAGAAGCACCCATAGGACTTGTAGTGTGTTAGTCCCATCACACAGAGCTCCTATATTTTCTTCCAGAAGCACCCATAGGACTTCTAGTGTGTTAGTGGCATCACACAGAGCTCCTATATTTTCTTCTAAGCAGCACCCATAGGACTTCAATTGTGTGTTAGTGGCATCACACAGAGCTCCTATATTTTCTTTGAAGAAGCACCCATAGGACTTCTAGTGTGTTAGTGGCATCACACAGAGCTCCTATATTTTCTTCCCAGAAGCACCCATAGGACTTGTAGTGTGTTAGTCCCATCACACAGAGTTCCTATATTTTCTTTGCAGAAGCACCCATAGGACTTGTAGTGTGTTAGTCCCATCACACAGAGCTCCTATATTTTCTTTGCAGAAGCACCCATAGGACTTCTAGTGTGTTAGTGGCATCACACAGAGCTCCTATATTTTCTTTGCAGAAGCACCCATAGGACTTCTAGTGTGTTAGTGGCATCACACAGAGCTCCTATATTTTCTTCCAGCAGCACCCATAGGACTTCTAGTGTGTTAGTGGCATCACACAGAGCTCCTATATTTTCTTTGCAGAAGCACCCATAGGACTTCTAGTGTGTTAGTGGCATCACACAGAGCTCCTATATTTTCTTCTCAGAAGCACCCACAGGACTTCTAGTGTGTTAGTGGCATCACACAGAGCTCCTATATTTTCTTCTCAGCAGCACCCATAGACTTCTAGTGTGTTAGTGGCATCACACAGAGCTCCTATATTTTCTTTGCAGAAGCACCCATAGGACTTCTAGTGTGTTAGTGGCATCACACAGAGCTCCTATATTTTCTTCTCAGCAGCACCCATAGGACTTCTAGTGTGTTAGTGGCATCACACAGAGCTCCTATATTTTCTTCCCAGAAGCACCCATAGGACTTCTAGTGTGTTAGTGGCATCACACAGAGCTCCTATATTTTCTTTGCAGAAGCACCCATAGGACTTCTAGTGTGTTAGTGGCATCACACAGAGCTCCTATATTTTCTTCTCAGAAGCACCCACAGGACTTCTAGTGTGTTAGTGGCATCACACAGAGCTCCTATATTTTCATTGCAGAAGCACCCCTAGGACTTCTAGTGTGTTAGTGGCATCACACAGAGCTCCTATATTTTCTTCTCAGCAGCACCCACAGGACTTCTAGTGTGTTAGTGTGGCATCACACAGAGCTCCTATATTTTCTTTGCAGAAGCACCCATAGGACTTCTAGTGTGTTAGTGGCATCACACAGAGCTCCTATATTTTCTTCTCAGCAGCACCCACAGGACTTCTAGTGTGTTAGTGGCATCACACAGAGCTCCTATATTTTCTTTGCAGAAGCACCCATAGGACTTCTAGTGTGTTAGTGGCATCACACAGGGCTCCTATATTTTCTTCTCAGCAGCACCCACAGGACTTCTAGTGTGTTAGTGGCATCACACAGAGCTCCTATATTTTCTTTGCAGAAGCACCCATAGGACTTCTAGTGTGTTAGTGGCATCACACAGAGCTCCTATATTTTCTTCTCAGCAGCACCCACAGGACTTCTAGTGTGTTAGTGGCATCACACAGAGCTCCTATATTTTCTTCCCAGAAGCACCCATAGGACTTCTAGTGTGTTAGTGGCATCACACAGAGCTCCTATATTTTCTTCTCAGCAGCACCCATAGGACTTCTAGTGTGTTAGTGGCATCACACAGAGCTCCTATATTTTCTTTGCAGAAGCACCCATAGGACTTCTAGTGTGTTAGTGGCATCACACAGAGCTCCTATATTTTCTTCTCAGAAGCACCCACAGGACTTCTAGTGTGTTAGTGGCATCACACAGAGCTCCAATATTTTCTTTGCAGAAGCACCCATAGGACTTGTAGTGTGTTAGTGGCATCACACAGAGCTCCTATATTTTCTTCTCAGAAGCACCCACAGGACTTCTAGTGTGTTAGTGGCATCACACAGAGCTCCTATATTTTCTTCTCAGCAGCACCCACAGGACTTCTAGTGTGTTAGTGGCATCACACAGAGCTCCTATATTTTCTTTGCAGAAGCACCCATAGGACTTGTAGTGTGTTAGTCCCATCACACAGAGCTCCTATATTTTGTTCCCAGAATCACCTATAGGACTTGTAGTGTGTTAGTCCCATCACACAGAGCTATATTTTGTTCCCAGAAGCACCTATAGGACTTGTAGTGTGTTAGTCCCATCACACAGAGCTCCTATATTTTCTTCCCAGAAGCACCTATAGGACTTGTAGTGTGTTAGTCCCATCACACAGAGCTCCTATATTTTCTTCCCAGAAGCACCTATAGGACTTGTAGTGTGTTAGTCCATCACACAGAGCTCCTATATTTTCTTCCCAGAAGCACCTATAGGACTTGTAGTGTGTTAGTCCCATCACACAGAGCTCCTATATTTTCTTCCCAGAAGCACCTATAGGACTTGTAGTGTGTTAGTCCCATCACACAGAGCTATATTTTTTCCCAGAAGCACCCATAGGACTTGTAGTGTTTTAGTCCCATCACACAGAGCTCCTATATTTTCTTCCCAGAAGCACCTATAGGACTTGTAGTGTGTTAGTCCCATCACACAGAGCTCCTATATTTTGTTCCCAGAAGCACCTATAGGACTTGTAGTGTGTTAGTCCCATCACACAGAGCTCCTATATTTTGTTCCCAGAAGCACCTATAGGACTTGTAGTGTGTTAGTCCCATCACACAGAGCTCCTATATTTTGTTCCCAGAAGCACCTATAGGACTTGTAGTGTGTTAGTCCCATCACACAGAGCTATATTTTGTTCCCAGAAGCACCTATAGGACTTGTAGTGTTTTAGTCCCATCACACAGAGCTCCTATATTTTCTTCCCAGAAGCACCTATAGGACTTGTAGTGTGTTAGTCCCATCACACAGAGCTCCTATATTTTGTTCCCAGAAGCACCTATAGGACTTGTAGTGTGTTAGTCCCATCACACAGAGCTCCTATATTTTGTTCCCAGAAGCACCTATATGACTTGTAGTGTGTTAGTCCCATCACACAGAGCTATATTTTGTTCCCAGAAGCACCTATAGGACTTGTAGTGTGTTAGTCCCATCACACAGAGCTCCTATATTTTCTTCCCAGAAGCACCTATAGGACTTGTAGTGTGTTAGTCCCATCACACAGAGCTCCTATATTTTCTTCCCAGAAGCACCTATAGGACTTGTAGTGTGTTAGTCCCATCACACAGAGCTCCTATATTTTCTTCCCAGAAGCACCTATAGGACTTGTAGTGTGTTAGTCCCATCACACAGAGCTCCTATATTTTGTTCCCAGAAGCACCTATAGGACTTGTAGTGTGTTAGTCCCATCAAACAGAGCTATATTTTCTTCCCAGAAGCACCTATAGGACTTGTAGTGTGTTAGTCCCATCACACAGAGCTCCTATATTTTGTTCCCAGAAGCACCTATAGGACTTGTAGTGTGTTAGTCCCATCACACAGAGCTATATTTTCTTCCCAGAAGCACCTATAGGACTTGTAGTGTGTTAGTCCCATCACACAGAGCTCCTATATTTTCTTCCCAGAAGCACCCATAGGACTTGTAGTGTGTTAGTCCCATCACACAGAGCTCCTATATTTTCCTCCCAGAAGCACCCATAGGACTTGTAGTGTGTTAGTCCCATCACACAGAGCTCCTATATTTTCTTTGCAGAAGCACCCATAGGACTTCTAGTGTGTTAGTGGCATCACACAGAGCTCCTATATTTTCTTCTAAGCAGCACCCACAGGACTTCTAGTGTGTTAGTGGCATCACACAGAGCTCCTATATTTTTTCTTTGCAGAAGCACCCATAGGACTTCTAGTGTGTTAGTGGCATCACACAGAGCTCCTATATTTTCTTCCCAGAAGCACCCATAGGACTTGTAGTGTGTTAGTCCCATCACACAGAGTTCCTATATTTTCTTTGCAGAAGCACCCATAGGACTTGTAGTGTGTTAGTCCCATCACACAGAGCTCCTATATTTTCTTCCCAGAAGCACCCACAGGACTGCTAGTGTGTTAGTGGCATCACACAGAGCTCCTATATTTTCTTTGCAGAAGCACCCATAGGACTTCTAGTGTGTTAGTGGCATCACACAGAGCTCCTATATTTTCTTTGCAGAAGCACCCATAGGACTTCTAGTGTGTTAGTGGCATCACACAGAGCTCCTATATTTTCTTTGCAGAAGCACCCATAGGACTTCTAGTGTGTTAGTGGCATCACACAGAGCTCCTATATTTTCTTCTCAGCAGCACCCACGGGACTTCTAGTGTGTTAGTGGCATCACACAGAGCTCCTATATTTTCTTTGCAGAAGCACCCATAGGAATTCTAGTGTGTTAGTGGCATCACACAGAGCTCCTATATTTTCTTCTCAGCAGCACCCACAGGACTTCTAGTGTGTTAGTGGCATCACACAGAGCTCCTATATTTTCTTTGCAGAAGCACCCACAGGACTTCTAGTGTGTTAGTGGCATCACACAGAGCTCCTATATTTTCTTCTCAGCAGCACCCACAGGACTTCTAGTGTGTTAGTGGCATCACACAGAGCTCCTATATTTTCTTTGCAGAAGCACCCATAGGACTTCTAGTGTGTGTTAGTGGCATCACACAGAACTCCTCTATTTTCTTCTCAGCAGCACCCACAGGACTTCTAGTGTGTTAGTGGCATCACACAGAGCTCCTATAATTTCCTTGCAGAAGCACCCACAGGACTTCTAGTGTGTTAGTGGCATCATACAGAGCTCCTATATTTTCTTTGCAGAAGCACCCATAGGACTTCTAGTGTGTTAGTGGCATCACACAGAGCTCCTATATGTTCTTCTCAGCAGCACCCACAGGACTTCTAGTGTGTTAGTGGCATCACACAGAGCTCCTATATTTTCTTTGCAGAAGCACCCATAGGACTTCTAGTGTGTTAGTGGCATCACACAGAGCTCCTATATTTTCTTCTCAGCAGCACCCACAGGACTTCTAGTGTGTTAGTGGCATCACACAGAGCTCCTATATTTTCTTCTCAGCAGCACCCACAGGACTTCTAGTGTGTTAGTGGCATCACACAGAGCTCCTTTATTTTCTTTGCAGAAGCACCCATATGACTTCTAGTGTGTTAGTGGCATCACACAGAGCTCCTATATTTTCTTCTCAGCAGCACCCACAGGACTTCTAGTGTGTTAGTGGCATCACACAGAGCTCCTATATTTTCTTTGCAGAAGCACCCATAGGACTTCTAGTTTGTTAGTGGCATCACACAGAGCTCCTATATTTTCTTTGCAGAAGCACCCATAGGACTTCTAGTGTGTTAGTGGCATCACACAGAGCTCCTATATTTTCTTCTCAGCAGCACCCACAGGACTTCTAGTGTGTTAGTGGCATCACACAGAGCTCCTATATTTTCTTTGCAGAAGCACCCACAGGACTTCTAGTGTGTTAGTGGCATCACACAGAGCTCCTATATTTTCTTCTCAGCAGCACCCACAGGACTTCTAGTGTGTTAGTGGCATCACACAGAGCTCCTATATTTTCTTTGCAGAAGCACCCATAGGACTTCTAGTGTGTTAGTGGCATCACACAGAGCTCCTATATTTTCTTCTCAGCAGCACCCACGGGACTTCTAGTGTGTTAGTGGCATCACACAGAGCTCCTATATTTTCTTTGCAGAAGCACCCATAGGACTTCTAGTGTGTTAGTGGCATCACACAGAGCTCCTATATTTTCTTCTCAGCAGCACCCACAGGACTTCTAGTGTGTTAGTGGCATCACACAGAGCTCCTATATTTTCTTTGCAGAAGCACCCATAGGACTTCTAGTGTGTTAGTGGCATCACACAGAGCTCCTATATTTTCTTCTCAGCAGCACCCACAGGACTTCTAGTGTGTTAGTGGCATCACACAGAGCTCCTATATTTTCTTTGCAGAAGCACCCATAGGACTTCTAGTGTGTTAGTGGCATCACACAGGGCTCCTATATTTTCTTCTCAGCAGCACCCACAGGACTTCTAGTGTGTTAGTGGCATCACACAGAGCTCCTATATTTTCTTTGCAGAAGCACCCATAGGACTTCTAGTGTGTTAGTGGCATCACACAGAGCTCCTATATTTTCTTCTCAGCAGCACCCACAGGACTTCTAGTGTGTTAGTGGCATCACACAGAGCTCCTATATTTTCTTTGCAGAAGCACCCATAGGACTTCTAGTGTGTTAGTGGCATCACACAGAGCTCCTATATTTTCTTCTCAGCAGCACCCACAGGACTTCTAGTGTGTTAGTGGCATCACACAGAGCTCCTATATTTTCTTTGCAGAAGCACCCATAGGACTTCTAGTGTGTTAGTGGCATCACACAGAGCTCCTATATTTTCTTCTCAGCAGCACCCACAGGACTTCTAGTGTGTTAGTGGCATCACACAGAGCTCCAATATTTTCTTTGCAGAAGCACCCATAGGACTTCTAGTGTGTTAGTGGCATCACACAGAGCTCCTATATTTTCTTCTCAGCAGCACCCACAGGACTTCTAGTGTGTTAGTGGCATCACACAGAGCTCCTATATTTTCTTCTCAGCAGCACCCACAGGACTTCTAGTGTGTTAGTGGCATCACACAGAGCTCCTATATTTTCTTTGCAGAAGCACCCATAGGACTTGTAGTGTGTTAGTCCCATCACACAGAGCTCCTATATTTTCTTCCCAGAAGCACCTATAGGACTTGTAGTGTGTTAGTCCCATCACACAGAGCTCCTATATTTTCTTCCCAGAAGCACCTATAGGACTTGTAGTGTGTTAGTCCCATCACACAGAGCTCCTATATTTTCTTCCCAGAAGCACCTATAGGACTTGTAGTGTGTTAGTCCCATCACACAGAGCTCCTATATTTTTGTTCCCAGAAGCACCTATAGGACTTGTAGTGTGTTAGTCCCATCACACAGAGCTATATTTTGTTCCCAGAAGCACCCATAGGACTTGTAGTGTTTTAGTCCCATCACACAGAGCTCCTATATTTTCTTCCCAGAAGCACCTATAGGACTTGTAGTGTGTTAGTCCCATCACACAGAGCTCCTATATTTTGTTCCCAGAAGCACCTATAGGACTTGTAGTGTGTTAGTCCCATCACACAGAGCTCCTATATTTTGTTCCCAGAAGCACCTATAGGACTTGTAGTGTGTTAGTCCCATCACACAGAGCTCCTATATTTTGTTCCCAGAAGCACCTATAGGACTTGTAGTGTGTTAGTCCCATCACACAGAGCTATATTTTGTTCCCAGAAGCACCTATAGGACTTGTAGTGTTTTAGTCCCATCACACAGAGCTCCTATATTTTCTTCCCAGAAGCACCTATAGGACTTGTAGTGTGTTAGTCCCATCACACAGAGCTCCTATATTTTGTTCCCAGAAGCACCTATAGGACTTGTAGTGTGTTAGTCCCATCACACAGAGCTCCTATATTTTGTTCCCAGAAGCACCTATATGACTTGTAGTGTGTTAGTCCCATCACACAGAGCTATATTTTGTTCCCAGAAGCACCTATAGGACTTGTAGTGTGTTAGTCCCATCACACAGAGCTCCTATATTTTCTTCCCAGAAGCACCTATAGGACTTGTAGTGTGTTAGTCCCATCACACAGAGCTCCTATATTTTCTTCCCAGAAGCACCTATAGGACTTGTAGTGTGTTAGTCCCATCACACAGAGCTCCTATATTTTCTTCCCAGAAGCACCTATAGGACTTGTAGTGTGTTAGTCCCATCACACAGAGCTCCTATATTTTGTTCCCAGAAGCACCTATAGGACTTGTAGTGTGTTAGTCCCATCAAACAGAGCTATATTTTCTTCCCAGAAGCACCTATAGGACTTGTAGTGTGTTAGTCCCATCACACAGAGCTCCTATATTTTGTTCCCAGAAGCACCTATAGGACTTGTAGTGTGTTAGTCCCATCACACAGAGCTATATTTTCTTCCCAGAAGCACCTATAGGACTTGTAGTGTGTTAGTCCCATCACACAGAGCTCCTATATTTTCTTCCCAGAAGCACCCATAGGACTTGTAGTGTGTTAGTCCCATCACACAGAGCTCCTATATTTTCCTCCCAGAAGCACCCATAGGACTTGTAGTGTGTTAGTCCCATCACACAGAGCTCCTATATTTTCTTTGCAGAAGCACCCATAGGACTTCTAGTGTGTTAGTGGCATCACACAGAGCTCCTATATTTTCTTCTAAGCAGCACCCACAGGACTTCTAGTGTGTTAGTGGCATCACACAGAGCTCCTATATTTTCTTTGCAGAAGCACCCATAGGACTTCTAGTGTGTTAGTGGCATCACACAGAGCTCCTATATTTTCTTCCCAGAAGCACCCATAGGACTTGTAGTGTGTTAGTCCCATCACACAGAGTTCCTATATTTTCTTTGCAGAAGCACCCATAGGACTTGTAGTGTGTTAGTCCCATCACACAGAGCTCCTATATTTTCTTCCCAGAAGCACCCACAGGACTTCTAGTGTGTTAGTGGCATCACACAGAGCTCCTATATTTTCTTTGCAGAAGCACCCATAGGACTTCTAGTGTGTTAGTGGCATCACACAGAGCTCCTATATTTTCTTTGCAGAAGCACCCATAGGACTTCTAGTGTGTTAGTGGCATCACACAGAGCTCCTATATTTTCTTTGCAGAAGCACCCATAGGACTTCTAGTGTGTTAGTGGCATCACACAGAGCTCCTATATTTTCTTCTCAGCAGCACCCACGGGACTTCTAGTGTGTTAGTGGCATCACACAGAGCTCCTATATTTTCTTTGCAGAAGCACCCATAGGACTTCTAGTGTGTTAGTGGCATCACACAGAGCTCCTATATTTTCTTCTCAGCAGCACCCACAGGACTTCTAGTGTGTTAGTGGCATCACACAGAGCTCCTATATTTTCTTTGCAGAAGCACCCATAGGACTTCTAGTGTGTTAGTGGCATCACACAGAGCTCCTATATTTTCTTCTCAGCAGCACCCACAGGACTTCTAGTGTGTTAGTGGCATCACACAGAGCTCCTATATTTTCTTTGCAGAAGCACCCATAGGACTTCTAGTGTGTTAGTGGCATCACACAGAACTCCTCTATTTTCTTCTCAGCAGCACCCACAGGACTTCTAGTGTGTTAGTGGCATCACACAGAGCTCCTATAATTTCCTTGCAGAAGCACCCACAGGACTTCTAGTGTGTTAGTGGCATCATACAGAGCTCCTATATTTTCTTTGCAGAAGCACCCATAGGACTTCTAGTGTGTTAGTGGCATCACACAGAGCTCCTATATGTTCTTCTCAGCAGCACCCACAGGACTTCTAGTGTGTTAGTGGCATCACACAGAGCTCCTATATTTTCTTTGCAGAAGCACCCATAGGACTTCTAGTGTGTTAGTGGCATCACACAGAGCTCCTATATTTTCTTCTCAGCAGCACCCACAGGACTTCTAGTGTGTTAGTGGCATCACACAGAGCTCCTATATTTTCTTCTCAGCAGCAACCAAAGGACTTCTAGTTTGTTAGTGGCAGCACCCACAGGACTTCTAGTGTGTTAGTGGCATCACACAGAGCTTTTTTTTTTTTTATTTTTTTCAAAATGTTTTTATTGGGTTAAAGAGATATACAAAGACATATTAACAGATTATTGTCAGTCATTTTCACAGTAACTGTACGATATCAGTACAAACGAAAGTTTGAAAATAGCATACACGTCAATAAACTAGAACAGTTGAAGAACCGCATTGAAGTATGTAAAAAACAACACAAAAACAACTAACGTTGTGGGGTAGCTGAGCAGACAATTAGTACACGATATCCCTAACTAAGGAGAATCGTGGGATACTTAGAAACAGACAGGGTCTGGTCAAAACATGCAGTTCACTAGCATATATATTAGAAAAAGAAACTGGATGGATCTGACGCTAACCCCTGGTAACTTAGTAATAGAACAAATATCGGGGGGGAGGGGGGGGGGTGTGCAACCAGGGAGGCACAGGGGGGGGGGGGTGACTTGTAGGCTGTGGAAGATGCAACGTCCTAGGAGGGGGGGTTCCAAAAGTGTCCCCCAAGTTTGGTGATGGTGGAAGAGGTGACTTCAAGGAGTGTCGATGTGAGTTACGAGTCCTCAGGGATTGGCTCGTTATACGAAAAGGAAAGGTTTTGGAGATCCTGTTGGTCCTCTAGGGAGAGGACAGTGGAGATAAATATTTGCCATCTGGTGAGGAAACAAGTTCTGGATTTAGGTTCGTTGAAGTCCGTGAGGAGGCGTTCTCTGTAGAGGAGATTGAGACAGTCCTTTGTAAGTTGGGTAATGGGCGGACCTTGGGGAGAAATCCAATGTCTGAGTATGAGTCTCCTTGCAATGAGAAGACATAGTAGGATCCAATCTTTTGAGGGAGAGAGGGGGGGGTCCCCCTGAGGGGGCGGTACTGTAGCTGGAGAGGATGACCATGGTAGCAGAATGGGGTCCCAATAGCCAAAAATTAGGAGAAGGGGGTCTTTGGGGAGAGACAGTAACGTTACTTTGAATATGAATAGTATAACTTGATCCCAAAAAGAGGAGATGATGGGGCATGACCAAAGGCGATGAGAGAGAGATGGTTTGGTAGCAGAGCAAAGTGGGCACTTGAATCCTTCCGTATTGGATTTTGAAGAGAGGAAAGGAACATAAGCTCGGTGAGTAATTTTAAGCTGAGTTTCCCTCCACGTTTCATTGGGAGTCAGGCGTATGACTGTTTGAAGGCCAGATAGAATCTTTTCAGTGATGTTAGGATCGGGGAAATCTTTGCCCCAGTTGGCGATAGAAGATGAGGCAGGAGAAGGGGAGGAGTCACCTAGTAGGGGTTTATAGATGTCCGAAATAGTGAAAAGACCATTGTGTAGCAGACGATCCAAGAAGCTCGGTTGAAATCGCAGGTAAGATTTTTTGCAGGTGCTGGAGATAAAGCTGATACATTGATTGTGAAAGAACCTGTGCGATGAAGGCAAGGAGAACTGAGTAGACACTGAGGAGAAGGAGGAGGGTTTCCCTGTCTTGGGGTCACACAGAGATGCGAAGGTCGCCAATCCATGTTCCTTCCATAGTTTAAAGGGTTCGCTGAGAATACCAGGGAGAAAACCGGGGTTCCCTTGGATGGGTAGGTGGGGGGAGATAGAAGCTGGGAGCTTTAGGATTTTTCTGGTTTCCCTCCAGGCTAAGGCAGTGTCACGTAGGATGAGATTGTGTTGAAGAGGGAGGGGGACAGCTTTCCATCTGCAATGAAGAAGGGCCGCTAAGGAGTAGGGATGTGCCATTTCGGACTCCAGTCTAAAGTTGGAGTGACGGGATTTTTGACCTAGCCAGTCGAGGCTAGTTCTGAGCAAACAAGCAAGGTTATACAATCTAATGTGCGGTAGGCTAATACCCCCCTCGCTCCTGGGAAGGTGCAGTTTTTTGAAGGCTATGCGTGGTCTTTTGCCGTGCCAGAGAAATTCTGAAATTTTTGAATTAAGAGCCGATATGTCTTTGTGTTTTAGTAGTAGTGGAATGGTTTGTAGAGGATACAATAGTCTGGCAAAGCTTACCATTTTGACAAGGTGGCACCTTCCCATTAGCGATAAGGGGAGATCCATCCAGTTAGATAATTCCTGAGAAAGTTTGTTAAAGAGAGGGGGGTAGTTAAGGTGATAAAGAGAAGAGGGTAATTTTCCAATCTTGATTCCTAGATAAGTGATATGTGATGTGGCGACGCGAAAAAGAGAGTGCTGTAACCAGGGGGGTTTGGAGTGACCGCCAATGGGGAGAATTTCGCTTTTGGAGTAGTTAATACGGAGTCCTGAGCAGGTTCTAAATTCGTCGAAAATATTTTTGATGGTCATGATATCATTTGGGGGGTTAGATGTAAAGATCAGGACATCGTCTGCAAAAAGCGATGTACGCAGTTCCGTAGATCCTATAGTGATACCTTGTAGGGGAGCATTGTGCGAAAGGAACCTGGAGAGGGGTTCCAGGGCTATGTTAAACAATAATGGGGATAGTGGGCATCCCTGTCTGGTCCCCTTGTGAATGCGAAAGTCTTCAGAGAGAAGTCCCGCTGCGACTAGTCTAGCTGAGGGCGAAGTATACATAGAGTTTACTAGGTGACAAAAGGGGCCGGAAAATCCTAACTTGGATAATGTGAGTGAGAGCCAATCGAAGCTGACGTTGTCGAAAGCTTTTTCGGCGTCAAGGGTAATTATGGCATAATCACCTTTGGGATCTTGATTGGCTTGTTCGAGGGCTAGGAGCACCTTACGAATGTTTAGGGTGGCCGTGCGACCTTTTATGAAACCAGATTGTGCTGGGTGGATGAGATCTGGGAGAATCAGTGAAAGTCTGGAAGCCACTATTTTTGAAAGGATTTTGACATCTAGATTGAGTAACGAAATAGGCCTATATGAGCCTGGATCTAATGGGTCTTTGCCCTTTTTTGCAAGAAGCTTAATGATTGCCTGATTGCCTGAAGGGAGGTAAGGGCCACCAGCCCAGATGTCGGAGTATACAGAGTGGAGCATTGGAATCGCTATGTCAGGAATAGTTTTATAAAATTCGCTAGTAAGGCCGTCGGGGCCAGGGGCTTTTGATGGTCGAAGATTTTTAATGGCGTCTGAGATTTCGTCCGTGGAGATGGGGGCATTAAGGGAATCTAGCTGGGTGGGGGAGATGGTAGGGAGGTGCATTTTATCTAGGAAGGATTGCGCTGCTTCTTTGTTGATCGGGTCTGGACCATAGAGAGACATATAAAATTTTAGCATGGTTTTATTTATGGTCGGAGGGGTGGATTGTACTGTCCCCAGGTGGTCCCTGAGGGAGGTGATGTGAGTCGGACGGTAGACACCTTTGCAGAGCTTAGCAAGGAGTTTCCCAGATTTGTTTCCGAATTTGTGGAGGGTGGCGTCAAGGTGAGCTTTTTTGGTGAGTTCAAGCGTAGATGCCCAGGCGTCGAAGGAAGATTTTGCTGCCCCCCATTCGTCACTGTCGGCGGGGGATGAGGAGGTGGTTAGTTTGAGTTGCGCGTTGTGAAGTCTCGTACTGGCAAGTTTGAATTTAGATAGGGCAGTTTTTTTAAAAGTGGAAGCGTAGGATATAATTCTACCCCTCAGAAACGCTTTGCCAGCGTCCCAAAGGAGATTTGGGTTGTCTGAATGGGAGGCATTGGCTGAATAATATTCTTCCCAGGAACGTACTAGATAATTTCTAAAGTCAGCATTGTTATTCAGGAACGAGGGAAAGCGCCAAAGGTTGGGGTGTGGAGGGAGATCTAGTTGATCCAGGGTGAGAGTGATTGGAGCATGGTCGGAGATGGCAATGTCTTCTATCTCGGAGTCGGATATAAAGGGGATAATATTATCGGAACCAAAAAAATAGTCGATCCTAGTAAAGATTTTGTGGGGGTTAGAGTAAAAGGTAAAGGCTCTATCTGTTGGATGGGATAGGCGCCACAAGTCTGAGAGATGTAGGGAGTCTATAGTAGATGCAAATAGTGTGGGGGTGTAGAGAGAGAGGTTTGCAGGAGAAGATTTAGGCGAGGACCTGTCGTCAGTCAAGTGTATGATGTCGTTGAAATCTCCCCCGATCAGGTGAGGTAGATGGGTAGGGGTCAGGAGGTTCTTGGAAAGTTGAGAGTAAAAGGATTTTGACGGGTTATTGGGAGCATAGACGTTGGATATTATAAACTCTTTAGAGCCGAGTAAAACTCGGGTCGAAATAAAACGCCCTTGGTCATCCATGTCGGAGGAGAGGACGGAACATGGGAGATTTCTATGGATTAGCAGGAGGACACCAGCTTTACGCCCCACTGCTCCTGAACCCAGGACTGTCCCCACCCACAGTTTCTGCATGCGGTGAAAGTCGGAGGGGTGGAGATGGGTTTCCTGTAGTAGTGCTATGTCGGCTTTTAGCCGTTTTAGGTGGCGAAGGATCTTCATCCTCTTGTGGGGAGAACGGAGACCCTTCACATTCCATGATATTACCCTAAGAGGTTTTGATCAGGAAGATAATTTAGAGGGATCCTTAATGTAGTAGTTAAGAGATAAAATGGGTGCAAGGGACTCAGAAGAATTTCGGATTTACAAGGGTAGTGTGTTCTGCTAGCTTTTACGTGGACGATGCAGGGGATTGTGTAGAAATGGGGATGAAGGAAGGGGAGAAGGGAAAAGGGGGGACAAACCTGAAAAAAAAATAGAGCCAAACAATACCTAGTTGTGGGCTTCACTTTTTTCCGCATGAAACTCACTGTGCGAACGGCTCCCCATACAGGACCCTAACAGAGGGAGGGGTGTAGGTCGGAAGTGCCTGCGAGCCCTGGGATTACTGGCATGAGTATCGAGGGGCCCGGGGCATTAAGAATAGGATGGTGAGGAGTTTGCACAGCAGGTTTATATTGCAAAAAAAAAAAAAAAAAAAAAAAAAAAAGGAATTAGAGGAGTACATTTGTAATTTACTTAGCAGAAGCGTTAGCTCATATTTTCAGCATTTAAACCAGTTGTACAGTTATTATAAAAATAAAAAAAAACAACAAGATTTAGGCCGTTAGTAGCTTATATAAACTCTCTTCTAGTAGGCCTGTCATTCGTCATATAGAACACTAGTGAGGCCGGGTAGAATAAACAAATAAAAGAAAAGAAACAAAAAAGATGTAAAAAAAAAACAGAGTAATGTTGCATATATGTAGGTTTCCAGTGAAGTTTGGTGTCTGAGCTGTATGACACGGGTGGGAAGCAGCATAGCGTTCATCAGGACCCATAAGTTTGGAAGTAATTGGGAGCTGGTGATATTCGATTACAGCGTAAACCCTGCAGCAGGGTAGGGCAGGTCAAAAGAGCGAGAATGAGAGAAGAGGAAAAATTTAAAAAAAATAAAAGTAAATAAAAGGAGCGTATACGACCTGCATGGGAAGAGAAGATGGCTGTTTGGTTGGATTAGGACTTCAGCGCAGGGCGTTTCTATTTCGATGGTCCGGAGCAGAGGATCTGAAGCGTTTAGGGGAGTCTTTGCGTGGGCTCCTTTGTTCCAGTGAACGGAGACCGGTGGTAGACTTGGATGGCGTCTGGTGGAGAGCGTCTGGGCGGAGAGAGCGGAGAAAAGATTCTGCTTCGGAGGGATCTTGGAAGGAGAGCTGTTCCCCATTGGGCGATTTAAGTCGAAGAGTGGCTGGAAATGCCAGAGTGAATTTTATTTGTTGCTTGAAGAGTTCAGAACAAATCGGTTGGAAGGCTTTCCTTTTCTTAGAGACTTCTATGGAGTAGTCAGCGAAAATTAGGATTTTTACCCCATCTATTTGAAGAGCCGGTGATTGTCGGAATTTTTGAAGTATAGTGGATTTATCTGCATAGTTGAGATACTTGGCGATTATTGGACGTGGAGATTTGCGTTCGGGCTTAAGGGACCCCATCCTGTGAGCGCGTTCCACCATGACCGGGCCTGGGATGCCCATTGCTTCGGGGACACGTTTGGAGCAGAATTCTGTAAGGGCAGCAGGAGGTAGCGTTTCGGGAACGCCAACAAATCGCAGGTTGCTCCGTCTGGACCTATTTTCCAAATCTTCCAATTTCTGGATAATATATTGATTAGTTTTGTCTTGGGAGTGCTCTGAGGCTTGTGTTTGATAGAGTTCATCTTCCACTTCAGATAAACGGTGTTCAAGCTCATTTAGCCTGCTAGTGTGTTCAGACAGCTGGGCCTTGATCTGCTTCATACCCGCATTTACTGCATTTTCCACAGATGCTGCTATCATAGGAGTTAGGAGTGCAGCTACTGCCTCTGCTATGCGTTTTATTTGGCCATCATCCCCAGGGGGGGTACTAGTGTTGCTGACCTCTGTGGTGCTGTAAAGGGACAGTGGTAGAGCTGGGCCCTGTGGTACTGGAGGTGGAGAGGGTGATGTTGCAGAGGGCGATGGTGCCTGTGAGGGGCTATCACTAACCTCCATGGCTCCTGGCTGTGTGAGCGCCGATGCATGTGAGAGGGCCGGAGCCGTGTAGGCCGAAGCCGGGGGCTCGATTTGCGGCCTGTCCGACGGGGCCGTCACGGCCGCGTACGACCGGACCCCGGTTTTTTCAACAAAACGGTCCATTGAGACCGTGGGGAGGTGGGGGACCCTCGGTGGCGGCTGGTGAGGCGATTGGGCCGTGCAGGCCGGTTTAGTAAGCTGGATTCAGGGCCTGGAGCGGGAGCTGAGGTGAGACGCAGCTACCTCATGCGGCGCCGGAACCGGAAGTCCCTATATTTTTTTTGCAGAAGCACCCATAGGACTTCTAGTGTGTTAGTGGCATCACACAGAGCTCCTATATTTTCTTCTCAGCAGCACCCAGGACTTCTAGTGTGTTAGTGGCATCACACAGAGCTCCTATATTTTCTTTTCAGAAGCACCCATAGGACTTCTAGTGTGTTAGTGGCATCACACAGAGCTCCTATATTTTCTTCTCAGCAGCACCCACAGGACTTCTAGTGTGTTAGTGGCATCACACAGAGCTCTTATATTTTCTTTGCAGAAGCACCTATAGGACTTCTAGTGTGTTAGTGGCATCACACAGAGCTCCTATATTTTCTTCTCAGCAGCACCCACAGGACTACCGACTACAATGGCTGGAAGACCGCCAAGGGGAGGCAGAGCGTGCAGAGCCAAGAACACAGGGCAGGCAGGCTCTGTTTTTAGTGGACGTGGCTGTGGACGTGGACGTGGTCGTGCATCGTCATCAGTACGTGACCATGGGACACGCGCGTCTTTGTTTTCGGCAGCTGGACATGTGGAGCCGCATCATGCTGAAGGCTTGGTAGAATGGATGACCAAGCCCTCCTCATCCTCCTCATCCTCTCTCACCCAGGCTCAGGGTACTGGCAGAGCAGCTGCCAACGCGTACTCAATGGCATCATCAGCCACCCCATCCCTAGACCCACCATGTCCTCCTGAGGAGTCCCCCGAACTCTTTGAGCACAGTGTTGGGTACATGCTCCAGGAGGATGCCCAACGATTCGAAGGCTCGGATGATGATACCCAGCTTGAGGAAGTCAGTAGTGTGCGCGCAGAGAGAGGGGATGCTGAAGGACAGCAATCTGGCAGTACTGTTCCACCAGCTGCAGCTTACTGCCAGGTTTGCTCTAGTGGTGAAGAGGGAGGGGATGATGAGGTCACTGATGCCACGTGGGTGCCTGGAGGGAGAAAGGATGAGGAGGAGGAGGAGGAGGAGGATGATGCGGCGTCACATGTCCAACGAGGCAGGATGCCCCCTGGAGGCCAGCTAGAGGCCAGCACAGCAACTGTACAACACCGCAGAGCTCCGCCTGTGCAGGGCGCTGCCTCTGCACGTTATCAGAAAAGTTCTTTGGTGTGGGCCTTTTTTGAGACGAGTGCATCAGATCGCACCACTGCTATTTGCAATATTTGTCTCAAGCGTATCTCGCGTGGCCAAAACATCAGCCGCTTGGGCACCACAAGCATGAGCAGACATATGTCGACCTGCCATGCAGCTCGTTGGCAGGCACACATAAAAGACCCACACCAAAGAACTAAGCGGACCTCTCCTTGCTCCTCATCAGCTGGGATCTCCATCCCCACTACATCTTCAGTCCTCTCTGAAAGCTGCTGTGAGAGGACTGAAGGTGTAGAATTAGGTGTGTCACAACCAAGTACTTGCACTACACCAACGTCCGATTGTAGCAGGCAAATTTCCCTGCCCCAGCTGCTGGACCGTCGAAAGAAGTACACTCCCAGCCATCCACATGCCCAGCGGTTGAATGCTAGCTTGGCTAAATTGCTAGCACTTCAACTGCTGCCTTTTCAGTTGGTAGACTCGGCCCCCTTCCGTGAGTTTGTTCAATGTGCGGTTCCTCAGTGGCAGGTTCCCAAACGCCACTTTTTCTCACGGAAGGCGATTCCGTCTCTCTACCGGCATGTGGAAGGCAATGTCCATGCCTCGCTGGACAGGGCGGTCAGCGGTAAGGTGCATATTACCGCTGACTCATGGTCCAGCAGGCATGGACAGGGACGTTACCTTTCTTTCACGGCCCATTGGGTCACTCTATTGGCAGCTGGGAGGGATGCAGGACAAGGTGCAGTAGTGTTGGAGGTTGTTCCGCCACCACGCCTCCAAAACGCTACTACTGCTACTGGTTGTGACACACCTCTCTCCTCCACCCCCTCCTCTTCTTCTTCCTCCAGTGCTCTGTCCTCGGAACCAGCGGTGCTCCGTAGGCGTACAAGGGGCTACGCAAGTGCGCAGGCAAAAAGATGCCATGCCGTGCTTGCGCTGGTGTGTTTGGGGGACAGGAGCCACACTGGGCCAGAGGTTCTGGCAGCTCTGCAGGGGCAGGCCGAGAGGTGGTTGACGCCACGTCAGCTTAAGCCAGGAATGGTCGTTTCTGACAATGGCACCAACCTCCTCTCTGCCCTGCGACAGGGGCAGCTCACCCATGTTCCCTGTATGGCTCACGTCCTCAACCTGGTGGTGCAGCGGTTCTTGGGCAGGTTCCCAGGCTTACAGGATGTCCTGAGGCAGGCCAGGAAAGTCTGTGTGCATTTCCGCCGATCTTATAATGCCAGTGCTCGGCTGACTGAGCTGCAAAAGGAGCTGAACCTGCCCAAGAACCGCCTAATATGTGACATGCCCACCAGGTGGAACTCAACGTTGGCCATGCTGCAGCGACTGCACACGCAGCAGAGGGCCATCAATGAGTACCTTTGTGACTACGGCACCAGGACAGGGTCAGGGGAGCTTGTTTTTTTTCCCCACGTCAGTGGAGCATGATCAGGGATGCATGCACTGTCCTCTCACCATTTGAGGAGGCCACGAGGATGGTGAGCAGTGACAGTGCATGCATCAGTGACACTGTACCTCTTGTCCACCTGTTGGAGCATACGCTGTGTGGGATAATGGACAGGGCACTTGAGGCAGAACAGAAGCAGGAAGAGGAGGACTTCCTTGCCTCTCAAGGCCCCCTTTATCCGGACAGTGTTCCTTCTGTCCCACCCATCACACAGGAAGAGGATGAGGAGGAGAAGGAGGAGGAGGATTGTGTGAGCATGGAGGTGGAGCCTGGCACTCAGCATCAGCAGCAGCAGCAGTCTTTTAGGGATGATGTACAGTCCCAACAAACCAGTGGACTTGTACGTGGCTGGGAGGAGGTGGCTGGCGATCATGTCATCCTCAGTGACCCAGAAGACTCCGGACCGAATGCCTCAGCTAACCTACGCTGCATGGCCTCCCTGATCCTGCAAAGCCTGCGGAAGGATCCTCGTGTTCTTCGGATCAAGGAGAGGGACCATTACTGGCTGGCCACTCTCCTTGATCCACGGTACAAGGGTAAGGTTGCGGACCTTATCTTGCCGTCGCAGAGGGAGCAGAGGATGAGACATCTCAGGGAGGCCTTGCAGAAAGGTCTGTGCAACACGTTCCCAGAAACTGGGAGGTTACAAACTCCTGGTCCTGGGCGACGAGTTGCTGAGGCTTCGGTCAGTAGCAGAAGGAGCGGTGGGGAAGGTGGACGTCTGACCGATGCGTTCAGACAATTTTTTAGTCCGCAGCCCCAAGGTATGATCGGTTCCAGCAACCATCGCCAGCGTCTGATATACATGGTGCAGGAATACCTTGGGGCAATGTCAGACTTGGACACCTTTCCCACCGAAAATCCTCTGGCTTACTGGGTCCTGAGGATGGATCACTGGCCAGAGCTTGCACAGTATGCAATTGAGCTACTGGCCTGTCCTGCCTCCAGCGTTCTTTCCGAACGCACATTCAGTGCTGCTGGAGGATTTGTCACCGATCATAGGGTGCGCCTGTCCACCGACTCGGTTGATCGACTGACCTTCATCAAAATGAATCAGTCTTGGATCACCACCAGCTACCAGGCACCTGAAGCGGATATAACGGAATAATTTATAATGTCACATCCCTTCAAGACTGCCTATGCTGATGCTGAGTGACTGTCCTGTTATGTTCACTGACTATCCTCTTCCTCCTCCTCAATGATCCATGCCACCACACCAGTGCCTAAGGCACAATTTTTCAGCCCCTGTATAAGAGGGGCGTGTAATTACAATTTTTTTTAAAAAATGCTTCGCAACACGTGTGACTGCTGTGCTCCAAGTACAGTATCTGTGAGGGGTTGCAGTGTTGTGGCACCAGCACCAGTGCCTAAGGCACAATTTTTCAGCCCCTGTTTAACAGGGGCGTGTAATTAAATTTTTTTTTAAAAAAATGCTTCGCAACACGTGTGACTGCTGTGCTCCAAGTACAGTATCTGTGAGGGGTTGCAGTGTTGTGGCACCAGCACCAGTGCCTAAGGCACAATTTTTCAGCCCCTGTTTAACAGGGGCGTGTAATTACAATTTTTAAAAAAAATGCTTCGCAACACGTGTGACTGCTGTGCTCCAAGTACAGTATCTGTGAGGGGTTGCAGTGTTGTGGCACCAGCACCAGTGCCTAAGGCACAATTTTTCAGCCCCTGTTTAACAGGGGCGTGTAATTACAATTTTTTAAAAAAATGCTTCGCAACACGTGTGACTGCTGTGCTCCAAGTTCAGTATCTGTGAGGGGTTGCAGTGTTGTGGCACCAGCACCAGTGCCTAAGGCACAATTTTTCAGCCCCTGTTTAACAGGGGCGTGTAATTACAATTTTTAGGCAATGCTTTGCAACAGGTCTCATTGCTGTGCTAAGAGTACAGTATCTGTGAGGGGTTGCAGTGTTGTGGCACCAGCACCAATGTCTAAGGCACAATTTTTCAGCACCTGTTTAACAGGGGCGTGTAATTACAAATCTTGATCTAATAGTTCACAGCAGGGACCATTCCTGTGCCCACCAAGAGTAACTATGAGGGCCTACAGTCTTGTGGCAACACCGTCCACCACCACCGCCAAAGGCCCAATTTTTCTGCCCTGTTCATCAGGTGCTTGCAAATACAAATCTTGATCTAATAACTCACAGCAGGGCCCATTCCTGCGCCCACCAAGAGTAACTGTGAGAGCTTACAGTCTTGTGGCAACACCGTCCACCACCACCGCCAAAGGCCCAATTTTTCTGCCCTGTTCATCAGGTGCTTGCAATTACAAATCTTGATCTAATAACTCACAGCAGGGCCCATTCCTGCGCCCACCAAGAGTAACTGTGAGAGCTTACAGTCTTGTGGCAACACCGTCCACCACCACCACCACCACCACCACCGCCAAAGGCCCAATTTTTCTGCCCGGTTCAACAGGTGCATGCAAGTACAAATCTTGATCTATTAACTCACAGCAGGGCCCATTCCTGTGCCCACCAGTCTTGTGGCTACACCAACATCTAATAGGGCAAACAGGAAGTGAGAGGAAATCTCTACCCCTAGGAAGGGAAATTCTATCCTGTTAGATTTAATTTGGGAAAAAGGTATCTCCTCTCTACTGATACTTTATCACCAATCCTTGTTTCAATTAAAACCCCACTTTTCCAAAAACATTTGTCATTGGGACGGAAAGTGAGGTGACATGTTCTGAACAGATGTGCAAAGACAGCAAATGTTACAGGGGTGATAACCCCTCCCTATGTTCTCCAAAAAGCTTAAAAATAGATTTTTTTGGGATGGAGCTACACTTCATAATGTACCTGTTCAGATTCTACTTAAGAACAAACCTACAGTCCCTGTCTTGTTTGCACCGCCTATATACTGCTGGTCAGAGTATATAGGGTTGTAGGTATAGGGTTTTATTTTTGGTGCGGGGTCCCCCTTAATATTCATACAAGACCCAAAGGGGCTGGGGTGGGGGGGGGGGGGGTGATGGGGTAGCCATGCCATTTTTCTCAAGGATTTTCAGCCATATGGCGGCCAGGACAAGACGTGACATTAAAGCCGCAAGTGGTTTTAAATGGCTTCTTTTTTTCCTTTACAAATGTCATTTTGTGCAAGGACAGTTCTAAACACGGGAAACACATGCCACTTCACAGGCATACTTTAGACACCCCCCAGGTACCATATTTAAAGGAAAATTTCCCTTTTTTTTTTTCACTTTATGCATCATTAAAATGACTGCTCCCGAAAAAACTTTAGTTTTTAAAAGTTCTTTTTGCATTGATATATGTCCCCTGGGGCAGGACCCGGGTCCCCAAACCTGTTTTATGACATTAACATGCATATTGGCCGTTGTAATTAGCACTTTTGATTTCGAACGTTCGCGTCCATTATAACGTATAGGGTTCGAAAATTTGCGCGAACTTTCAGTCTGTTCGAAGGTTCTGGTTCGAACCGAACCCGGGGGTGTTCAGCACAGCAATAACAATAGTTGAAATCCTAAAACAAAGAGATTTATCAAACAAAAAGTAAGTGTAGCACTAACTAGTATTGAAAACGTAATATATACTCAATTAACAAATAATCACTTAGAGAAAAACATACATCAGTGCCATCACACCACAAAAATAAATCAAAATCATAAAATTCCTACTGTTTAGAATTATATGATAATGTCCCTTTTTAAAATATAACCCAAAAGTATGCAATGTGCTCTTCAGTGCTCAGTCTGAATATGCTGTTTCACGTGAATCCTGCATAGAAAATATTAACACACCACCTCTCAGTGTTCCAATTTATACATAAGATGGACTCCCACCATAAATGGTGGGGCCTGGTTGCCATAGGTTCATACTGCTCCTTTCCTTTATATATTTAATACCACCTCCTTGTCTTCTCCACTCAACAAAAGTTCCTATTAACACCCCTTTGCTTTAAAAGATGGCTGGAATAACATCACTTATTCTCAACTGCACAGTTGGGCACAGATATATTTAGATATATAAAACTAAAAGTGCTCTCAATTTAAAATGTTTATCATGTTTTATAAAAAATATAAAAAGATACACTCACATTAAAAGGTATAGAACACCTGAGCACAAGGATTAAAACTCATCCAGAACCTGCCTCTGTCTCCCTCAGTGTAGTCAGTGTAGTTTACACTTACTCGATTTACTGTCATACCCTTTCTTTGTGGCTGCTATCTGACTTTTAAATATCTAGACCAGCCTTTTTCAACCAGGGTGTCCAGGCAGGGTGCCCAGGCTACATTATACCCCATGTAGCTTTAGTTGTGCTTCAAAGCCCCCTATAATAGGGTGACCAGACATCCCCGGGGACAGTCCCCGGATTGAGGACACTGTCCCTGAACCAAGTCTGTCCCCGGTTTTGGCCCCGGATTGGATTTGGACAGGGGCTGGGGCAATTTCAAAGACAGTCAGGCTGTGCCGCTCCTACTAGCTTTAGTACTACTAGAAATGGTAGTTATTCTGTGACGTTCTCTGATGATCATGTGCTGGTCGGAGCAGAGAGTATACTTCTTGAGTTTTGGGTGCATGCCAGTTCCGCTCCTGCTCGCATGTTCTTCTGCCCTGGCTCAAGTCCCGGCCAGCCACCTGCCCATCTCCTTGTCTTGCCTGGCGGAGTGATCTTCCTCCGCTCCCCACCCAGTAGTAGCCGGGGCCCGGAGAGTAAGACTTGACAGGCTGTGAGCGGGGAGGCGGCGAAGAAGGGCAGAGAGTCGCTAATTGCCACAATTACTAGTAAAAAAATCTGGTCACCTTACCTTAGAAGTCTATGGCAAAGCTCGCTTGAAGCACCTAAAAGCATTTGAGAGGCTTTAATTCAGCTTTAGCTTTGCTTTGTTTTGGAGAAATTGCAGATATGAGATATACACACACACACAGTGCACCTGCCAATCTTCAACAAAGCTTCAAAAGAGCATCACTGAAGCATCACTGAAGCTTCACCGAAGCATCAATAAAGCTTAATCGAAGCACCTCCGAAGCATCACAAACACATCAAAAAAGCATGTTAAAGGTAGGCGATTTAATGTGTGTTGAAGCCGAAGCAAGTGTAAATGAGCCCTTAGTGCAGCACAATCATGCTTGGCACCTTTCCAGACAATTTGAAAGCGACTGCAAGGAGGGGGCATGGGGAGAGGAGGACCAAAGCCTGCAGGCAATTGCAGAGGTCAGTGTGTGACAGCTCCAGGTCACACAGAGTCTGTGGGACAGTCAACAAGTCTCTCTATGGGGGAGTCACAGCGAGTGGTGATCCTAAGGAAAGGGGGGAGACTGATATAAATGTCCCTCCTTATATCCGTGTCCTCACTCCCCTGGTCACCAGAGCCCCCCCTTACATAAGAGTTCCCAGCATTCCCCCTAACATCAGTGTCAGCAGAGTTCACCCTTTCAGTGCAAGGGGTAACTTTGCAGACTCTGAGGTAAGGAGGAACTCTGCAAACTCTGATGTAAGGGGGGCTCTAGTGACCAGAGTTCCCCTTTACATCAGGGTCCACAGAGTTCTCTTTACATCAGGGTTTGCAGGGGGTCTCCTATACATCAGGGTCTGCAACGTTCCCCTTTACATTAGGGTCTGTAGAGCTCCCCTTTACATCAGGGTCTGCAGAGCTCCCCTTCACATCAGGGTTCACAGAGTTCCTCTTTACATCAGGGTCTGCAGAGTCCATCCCCCTTTACATCAGGGTCCACATCGTTCCCCCTTACACTGTAAGGCAAACCCTGCAGATTATTTAAAGATGTAAAGGGGGCTCTGGGAACACTAATTTAAGGTTTGATTGTAATGTAAGGGCAGGAAGGGGGCCCTCTGCAAAAGATGTGACAGGGTCCCGCTGCAGGACTGTAATAAAGGGCCCTGCAACGGGAGTAAATGCTTGGAGGGAAGGGCCCTGGATTTTGGGTCGGGGGACCCTTCATGTTTTTTTACACCAGCACCCTGTAGGTTTTAGTTACGCCCCTAAGCCAGCCCATCTCCCAGCTGCAACATTAAAGTATAACTCCTAACCCATTAAGAGCCTGTCTGGGCAGGAACGTGTACTACATACCAATAAATGCATTGTATCAAAATATGTTAAAATAACAACAAGCTTAGGGAAACCGAAGTGGATAAAAATAGAATATTATATTAAGTAATATATAAAGTATCTTGTCATAAGGCAAGTAAACTACCTAACTCACTTCTCTAGTGAGTATCACCACTGCCCCTCATTTGTCTGCTCCCTTGATTACTAGATTTTTTAAAACAATTTTAGATGTTCCAGTGCTTTCTTTTCCCTTATTGATATATTAGAAGTATAATGCCATGTACACACGGTTGGAATTTCCGATGGAAACAGTCCGATGGGAGCTTTTCATCGGATTTTCCGACCGTGTGTATGTACATCGGTCTTTTTCTGTCGGCATTTCCGACGGACTTTGGATTGGTATTAACCAATTCATGTTATGCTGGATACTGAATTGTATTCTTTCTATAGTCCTGTGCATGGTCCGTTATCTTTTTTCTTTTGTACACCGTGGATGTGTTCTGCTGTACAATACCTTGTATGAATAAAAAAAATGTAACACCAGAGTGACAGTACACATTTATTTAAGAAAAAGGGGAAAAGAAACCAAGGCTAACCTAACCAGACCCTTATCCAACCAGGCACTTATCCTGGCCTACAGCCTGGGTGGTCAGGAAATGGAGGGTAGTGAGTATGCACCCACGTCCCCCTTCCTGTCCCTTATTAGGCCACATGCCTTTCAACATTTATAGGGGATCTTAAAAGGGCAAGCCCAGCCCCCTTGCAAAGTACTCTTGTCCCAATGTTGAGGGACAAGGGCCTCTTCCTCACCTCCGTGTGCCACAAAATGAGGGTGGGGGTAGATGAGGGAACTTATGGTGAAATCAGGATGCCCCCTTTATAATAAAGGGGCAACAAGATATCTGTCCTTCCCAGGTGAGTTTAGGGGTACATTAGTACCCCTTACTTCCACAAATAGTTAAAAATTAAA
Source organism: Lithobates sylvaticus (assembly GCA_028564925.1). Lineage (NCBI taxonomy): Eukaryota > Metazoa > Chordata > Amphibia > Anura > Ranidae > Lithobates > Lithobates sylvaticus. The sequence continues at coordinate 369,849,990 of CM053026.1, read as the reverse complement.
TAAAACACATACACTGAAATAAAACACAAACACATATTTACTTGTTTTTTTAAATAAAGTTTATTAATAACCCAAAAAGTAAACACACATTAATCACAGAATCCAGTGAATTAATCCACGTCAATTATTCTCACTGCTAGATGATAGATGCCTTGATGCTGCATCATGTAAATCTACCCCTTGGAATCCAAAAGTGATGATATTGATTCAATTTAGACAATTACATCATCCAGGATTCCTGGCAGTACATTTACTTTACTGCCATTTGGTGGCAGGTAAGTGGTGTGTATAGACTATGTTATGTGGATAAACCAAAGAAAAAAAGCCGCCCTCCTAGGTGTATCACTCTGCGCTCATGGATTTAAATATTTTAAAGTATAAAAATCAATAAATATATATACACATCAAGGATAAATATATAAATAAATATGATATAAATATGGTAAGATATGGATGGATAAAAAATATATGTTTACATATAATAATAAAGCAGCTGCTGTAAGATCAAAGCAAGAATGGTGATATGGCGATATCTAAATGAGTCCCAACACCCTTATAGGTGCTATCTCTACAAAATATCGCAGCAGCGCTATAAACTTAAAATGACAAGTTCATAAATAATTCCTGCAATCATGAAAACAGTCTGTACGAAGTGCAGTTAAAGAGTTCTTTCTGTGATATAGTGATGAGGCTTCCACCCGGTAGTAATTTCTATCACCACGTGTTGGTAAAAAACTCCCCTTTGGGGATGCACTCACCAGAGCAAAGAAAGGTTTAAGCATATCAATCAGAAAACCAATGAACCCTGCAACATCTTTGGCCCGTCTGCTTTTCCTGCTCCTGCATACATCAGAGTAGTTCTCCTCCCATAGTATCCAGCATAGAAGAAAAATATATAGCAGATAGTGTAGTACAGTTTGGAAAAAGGGTTTTTATTTATAGTTCCCCGTATCCCCCCAAGTAAAATATGCGTACCACAATACAATTATTTAAAGACTTTGAATAAAAGTAAAACGGCACTCTGCCTGTAAGGTTCCCGTCCGCCGGAAACCACGCCGAAAGACCGCTGTGTAGAGAATCCTCGTACACTTCCTGGTGTCTCAGCCGGCTGGAGCGCACTTTGGAACGCACACACGTCACTTCCTGCGAGGCCACGACCCTGACGCGTTTCGTCACTTCCGGACGTCGTCTGAGGGTCCCCTCAGACGACGTCCGGAAGTGACGAAACGCGTCAGGGTCGTGGCCTCGCAGGAAGTGACGTGTGTGCGTTCCAAAGTGCGCTCCAGCCGGCTGAGACACCAGGAAGTGTACGAGGATTCTCTACACAGCGGTCTTTCGGCGTGGTTTCCGGCGGACGGGAACCTTACAGGCAGAGTGCCGTTTTACTTTTATTCAAAGTCTTTAAATAATTGTATTGTGGTACGCATATTTTACTTGGGGGGATACGGGGAACTATAAATAAAAACCCTTTTTCCAAACTGTACTACGCTATCTGCTATATATTTTTCTTCTATGCTGGATACTATGGGAGGAGAACTACTCTGATGTATGCAGGAGCAGGAAAAGCAGACGGGCCAAAGATGTTGCAGGGTTCATTGGTTTTCTGATTGATATGCTTAAACCTTTCTTTGCTCTGGTGAGTGCATCCCCAAAGGGGAGTTTTTTACCAACACGTGGTGATAGAAATTACTACCGGGTGGAAGCCTCATCACTATATCACAGAAAGAACTCTTTAACTGCACTTCGTACAGACTGTTTTCATGATTGCAGGAATTATTTATGAACTTGTCATTTTAAGTTTATAGCGCTGCTGCGATATTTTGTAGAGATAGCACCTATAAGGTTGTTGGGACTCATTTAGATATCGCCATATCACCGGTGTGTATAGACTGGTGGCTGAAGTTGGGTTGTCATTGACCCTGGATTTACAATGCTGGATGCCTTGATTGATGTGATTTACTTTGCTGGACACCTTGGTTGATGCTGTATTTATTTCTGGCCATCTCCTTTTTTCACAAACACAACATTTCTATAACCTTCACATCTATCCCTTTGCAACAATAATTCAACTTTAAACATCCCTTCTAACTTTTCCATTATGTGTAGCTAAATAGCCACTAAGGATGAGTTGACAGTTCAATCTAAACTCAGGGTAGTGCCCCCACCCCATGATATTTTTTTGACACCCCTTGCATATTTGCCCAGAAAAATGGGCATTTTTAATTTGTTCGCTACTATTGAATTTATTAGGGTTTTGAATTGGCATCTGAACTTTTTTGAAGTTTGCAAAACTCAGGGCAGTTTGACTCATCTCTAATAGCCACAGACAAGGACTGCCAAAAAGAAAGTGTAATGGTTAAGGGGTCATAATGTTCCCCTGTACTCTTTCCCCTGAGAAGGGGCTGATATCGGGTCACTTTCTTATGATAAAGCTGAACAGTATTTTCAATTTTTTTTTGTATTCTCCCCTATGGCAGTGTCTAGCCTCTTCATGCATCTTTTCACAGTAATTTGCCTATTAGGGGCATACCGGTGGGACTACGTAGAAAATGTAGCGAGGAGGAGGATATCTGTAAAGAGACAACAGAAATGTGTGACATATTAAGATCACAGGGCTATAAAAGAAGTACTCTCCGTAGAACAATAAATATAGCAAAATCTACACATAGAGACCATTTACTGCACGAGAGAAAAATTGGGAAGGCTTCCAGCAATTTACCGGTGCGGCCCACCCCTTTAGCCTAGAATATAAAAAGATAAAAGGAATAATAGAACTGCGTATTCCTGTACTCTACGAAGATGAGGTGTATGCCAAAATACTATCTGGGGGCTTTAGAATAGTCTCTCGTCGGGCACCTTCTTTCGGCAGGTTTCTGTCACTCAGCGATTTTAATTCTATGATACATAGGAGAACTTAGTTTGATTTTACAGGCAATTATAAATGTGGAGCCAGCAATTGTCCTTGTTGTCCCTGCATTTTGAAACGTGATAAATTCAGATCGACTGCTAACAATCGAGAGTTTAACATTAAGAGATATATTAATTGCAATACCAGAAATGTCATATATCTCATTACTTGCAAAATAATTGCCATTCAATATGTCGGTAGAACCACTAGAAGGTTCAGAGATTGTCTCCATGACCACTTATATAACATTGTAAAAGAGCAAAGAACTAATGTGGCAAGACATTTTAATGATGTCCTTTGGGGCGATATCCTTCCCTTACAGATACATATAAAGTTGCTGTCCCCAAGAGGGGTGGTGATTTTTTCAGAATTCTTTGAAAACGCAGAGTTTTTTTGTCTTCCATGTTCAAACTAGAATCCCAGTGGGACTGAACTTTGAATGGGATCTGACACACTATTATGAATGAAGGATTGCAGGCACTTAAGGTTTAGGTCAATAGTCTGCTATGATTTAAGCTTATACAGTGTCTTACAAAAGTGAGTACACCCCTCACATTTTTGTAAATATTTTATAATATCTTTTTATGTGACAACACTGAAGAAATGACACTTTGCTACAATGAAAAGTAGTGAGTGTACAGCTTATATAACAGTGTAAATTTGTCCCTTCAAAATAACTTAACACACAGCGATTCATTTCTAAACTGCTGGCAACAATGTAAATATCCAAATTGGGCTCAATTAGCCATTTTCCCTCCCCGGTGTCATGTGACTTGTTAGTGTTACATGGTCTCAGGTGTGAATGGGGAGCAAGTGTGTTAAATTTGGTGTTATCACTCTCACTCTCTCATACTGGTCACTGGAAGAACATGGCACTTCATGGCAAAGGACTCTCTGAGAATTGTTGCTCTACATAAAGATGGCCTAGGCTATAAGAAGATTTCCAAGATCCTAAAATTGAGCTGAAGCATGGTGGCCAATAGGGATGGGCCGAACACCCCCCGGTTCGGTTCGCACCAGAACCTGCGAACGGACCGAAAATTCACGCGAACTTTAGAACCCCATTAAAGTCTATGGGACTCGAACTTTCAAAATCAAAAGTTCTAATTTTAAAGGCTAATATGCAAGTTATTGTCCTAAAAATGGTTTGGAGACCTGAGCCCTGCCCCAGGGGACATGGATCAATGCAAATTTTTTTTTAAAAGCGGCCGTTTTTTCGGGAGCACTGATTTTAATGACGCTTAAAGTGAAAAAAAAAGTGAAATATTCCTTTAAATATCGTGCCTGGGGGGTGTCTATAGTATACCTGTGAAGTGGCACGTGTTTCCCATGTTTAGAACAGTCCCTGCACAAAATGACTTTTAACTGAAAAAAAGTCATTTAAAACTGCTTGCGGTTTTAATGTAATGTCTGGTTCCGGCAATATGGATGAAAATCATTGAGAAAAATGGCATGGGTAGCCCCCCTGCCCATTACCAGCCCCTTTGAGTCCTGTACAGATATTAAGGGGAACCCCGTACCCAAATTAAAAAAAGGAAAGGCGTGGGGCCCCCAGGCCCTATATACTCAGAACAGCAGTATACAGGCGGTGCAAACAAGACAGGGACTGTGTAGGTTTGGTGTGTTAAGTAGAATCTGTTTGTAATTTTGAACTGGTACATTTTTAAAGTATAGCTCCAGTCAAAAAAATCTATTTTTAAACTTTTTGGAAAACATAGGGAAGGGTTATCACCCCTGTATAATTTTTTTGGCCGTCCTTTTTTCATCTCACTTCCTGTTGTCTCCTTCCGTTTGCAAGTAGGAGACGTTTGTAAGTTGGATGTTTGAAAGTAGGGGCCTGCCCTATATGCTCTGCAGCAATTTGGCCCTAAGGTGTTGTTGTTTCCACAAGTTAACACTGTAAGCCCTCAAAGTGACTCTTGGTGGGCGCTGGAGCACTCTGCTGTGAACTATTATATCAAGAATTGTAATTACATGCCATTGTTGAACAGTGGTAGAAAAATTGGGCCTTTAGTGGTGGTGGTGGTGGTGCTGGTGCCACAACACTGTAAGTCCTCACAGTTACTCTCGGTGGATGCTGGAACAGGCCCTGCTGTGAAATATTATATCAAGAATTGTAATTACATGCACCTGTTAAACAGGGGCTGAACAATAGGGCCTTAGGCACTGGTGCCACAACACTGCAACACCTCACAGAAACTCTAGTTGGAGAGCAGGAATGAGCCCTGCTGCAAAGTATTGCATCAAAAATTGTAATTACACGCCCCTGTTAAACAGGGGCAGAAAAATTAGGCCTTAGGCATGAGCCCTTCTGCAAAGTATTGCATCAAAAATTGTAATTACACGCCCCTGTTAAACAGGGGCAGAAAAATTGGGCCTTAGGCACTGGTGCCGGTGCCACGACACTGCAACCTCTCCCAGATACTCTAGTTGGAGTGCAGGAATGAGCCCTGCTGCAAAGCATTGCATCAACAATTTTAATTACATGCCCCTGTTAAACAGGGGCTGAAAAATTGGGCCTTAGCCACTGGTGGCGTCGCCCAGAACCAAAAATGTTCTTCCAAGCTATCAGCAGGATCATTGAGGAGGAAGAGGATAGTCAGTCAACATAACAGGATAGTCACTAAGCATCAGTATAGGCAGTCTTGAAGGGATGTGACATTTCAAAAAAAAATATTCGGTTACATCAGCTTCAGGTGCTTGGTAGCTAGTGGTGAACCAAGACTGATTCATCTTTATGAAGGTCAGTCGATCAACCGAGTCGGTGGACAGGCGCACCCTGTGATCGGTTACAAAGCCTCGAGCAGCACTGAATGGGTTCCTTACCGAAAGAACGCTGGATGCCAGACAGGCCAGTAGCTCAATTGCATACTGTGCAAGTTCTGGCCAGTGATCGATCCTCAAGACCCAGTAACCCAGAGGATTTTCGGTGGGAAAGGTGTACAAGTCTGACCTTGCTCCTAGGTATTCCTGCACCATGTAAATCAGACGCTGGCGAAGGTTGCTGGAACCGATCATATCTTGGGGCTGCGGACTAAAAAATTGTCTAAACGCATCGGTCAGACGGCCACCTTCTCCACCGCTCCTTCTGTGACTGACCGAAGCCTCAGCAACACGTTGTCCAGGACCAGGAGTTTGTATCCTCCCAGTCTCTGGGAGCACGTTGCACAGACCTTTCTGCAAGGCCTCACGGAGATGTCTCATCCTCTGCTCCCTCTGCGATGGCAAGATAAGGTCCGCAACCTTACCCTTGTACCGTGGATCAAGGTGAGTTGCCAACCAGTAATAATCCCTCTCCTTGATCCGAAGAATACGAGGATCTTTCCGCAGGCTTTGCAGGATCAGGGAGGCCATGCAGCGTAGGTTAGCTGAGAAATAGATAAAGAGGGTAGTGCTGCGCTGTATATTTAGGGGTATAGTGTGTAAATACCACCCACTAAAATAAATGAGAAAGGCTTAAAGAGACAACATTCACTTACTAGTGTAAAGTGACTATTAGTGCATAAAGTGCAGATTAGTATATAAAAAACAAGAATAAAATCGCATGTGGAGATAGCTAGATAGCAGTGCTAAATCAAATATAAGGTGACCAAAGTGTTGCTACAGATAAAATTGCAAATATAATCTCGTAGGTTCAATAAAGTGACCAATGTGCTTGTTATGATAAAACTCCTAAAATATCATGGTATGCTAATAAATACGGATACATTTGCTTCAAATTCCATAAAATCGCATATAATTCCAAAAAAATCGCATAAAATCACATATATTTGCATAAATTCACATAAAATCGCATAAAATCGCATATAAACGCATAATGAAACGTCAGCATAAATAAAGTGAAAGTGATAACAAACAACAGAGGTGTAGGTCCGTGAGGTAAGTCCTAGCTCAACTTTACCTATAGTGCATTGTATGGTGATTTCAGTGTCAATAGGTATACGTTGCGGGTGAATCAAGGGTTATATTGCTGGTGCATAGATATTTGTTTCTCCAAAGAGGTAGTGCATTCGGTGATTCTGTGATTTTCTAATCTTCTCCTGTGTAAAGTATAGATGTCCCCTTACCTTACCGCTGTAAGGTAACAGCGTTTAAAGATGTATAGGCTCCAGGCGGGCCTCTGCTTTTCCTTGGTGGCGTCCCCCCAGTATGGTTCTCTTATATGGGTCCTGGTCCTAAGAGGTCCTGGTCCTAATGGGTGTCCACTCTGTTAAATGGTCCCTCTGCTACCTGGCGCTGACAAGTGTACCTCACAGGGTAGGGTAGGATAGAGAAGGATGCTCGATAGTGTAGTATTTTAGGTATAAGGTTTATTTGAAAAACATATATAATAAAACTCACATTTAGTAATTGTAGATATGTATGTAGAAACGAGCGCCGAGCTCGCACCTCACTTCAGGATCCTATCCCCTGATGAAGTCACGTGACCGTGACGAACACGCATCGGGACGTTATAGACACACGAGATACCGGAAGTGAGGTACGAGCTCGGCGCTCGTTTCTACATACATATCTACAATTACTAAATGTGAGTTTTATTATATATGTTTTTCAAATAAACCTTATACCTAAAATACTACACTATCGAGCATCCTTCTCTATCCTACCCTACCCTGTGAGGTACACTTGTCAGTGCCAGGTAGCAGAGGGACCATTTAACAGAGTGGACACACATTAGGACCAGGACATAGTATACCTATTGACACTGAAATCACCATACATTGCACTATAGGTCAAGTTGAGCTAGGACTTACCTCACGGACCTACACCTCTGTTATTTGTTATCACTTTCACTTTATTTATGCTGACGCTTCATTATGCGTTTATATGCGATTTTATGCGATTTTATGTGAATTTATGCAAATATATGTGATTTTATGCGATTTTTTTGGAATTATATGCGATTTTATGGAATTTGAAGCAAATTTATCCGTATTTATTAGCATACCATGATATTTTAGGAGTTTTATCATAACAAGCACATTGGTCACTTTATTGAACCTACGAGATTATATTTACAATTTTATCTGTAGCAACACTTTGGTCACCTTATATTTGATTTAGCACCGCTATCTAGCTATCTCCACATGCGATTTTATTCTTGTTTTTTATATACTAATCCACACTTTATGCACTAATAGTCACTTTACACTAGTAAGTGAATGTTGTCTCTTTAAGCCTTTCTCATTTATTTTAGTGGGTAGTATTTACACACTATACCCCTAAATATACAGCGCAGCACTACCCTCTTTATCTATTTCTCTATCTGGACTTGAAAATCCCTTTCAGTGTTTCAGAGATACCTATTTTATTCTTTTCCTGAGTAGGTTAGCTGAGGCATTTGGTCTGGAGTCCTTTGGGTCACTAAGGACAACATGATCCGCAGCCATCTCCTCCCAGCCACGTACAAGTCCACGGGTTTCTTGGGACTGTAAATCATCCCTAAAAGACTGCTGCTGCTGATGCTCAGTGCCAGGCTCCACCTCCATGCTGACACAATCCTCCTCCTCGTCCTCTTCCTGTGTGATCGGCGGGACAGCAGGAACACTGTCTGGATAAAGGAGGCCTTGAGAGGCAAGGAAGTCCTCCTCTTCCTGGCTCCTGCCTCTGTTCTGCCTCAAGTGCCCTGTCCATTATTCCACGCAGCGTGTGCTCCAACAGGTGGACAAGAGGTACAGTGTCACTGATGCATACTTTCCTACCAGCTAACGCAGACAACAATACTTTTCCTCTCTGGACATATTTACAACATTTCCTTAGAGAAGCTGACCGTGATTCCTCTTTCTCTCGTCCACTCACCCCCTTTGAACAGCTATGCACTCAATCTGCGCCCCAACAGCATGTGATCTCCAGTATCTATAACATACTCTTCTCAGACAGCTTGATGAAATCTAACAAAGCATGTTTAAATTGGGAAAGAGACCTTCAAACGGAGATGACGGAGGCACAGTGGAAGTGCATATCTACAATAACACATAAAGATTCTCTTAACGTCTAGATCCAGGAAAACAACTATAAACTCCTAACCTCGCTGGTACAGAACTCCAATAATTCTTAACAAATACAACTCTACCTTCTCTGATAAATGCTAGAGATGTTTCAGGGAAATTGGTACTTTATTACACATATGGTGGTCTTGCCTCCTGATCCAACTGTTCTGGACACAGATCCGAGAACTGACAACACAGATCTCCACATACACTTTAGAACACACCCCAACCATGTTCAGCTTCAGGTGCTTGGTAGCTAGTGGTGAACCAAGACTGATTCATCTTTATGAAGGTCAGTCGATCAACCGAGTCGGTGGACAGGCGCACCCTGTGATCGGTTACAAAGCCTCGAGCAGCACTGAATGTGTTCCTTACCGAAAGAACGCTGGATGCCAGACAGGCCAGTAGCTCAATTGCATACTGTGCAAGTTCTGGCCAGTGATCGATCCTCAAGACCCAGTAACCCAGAGGATTTTCGGTGGGAAAGGTGTACAAGTCTGACCTTGCTCCTAGGTATTCCTGCACCATGTAAATCAGACGCTGGCGAAGGTTGCTGGAACCGATCATATCTTGGGGCTGCGGACTAAAAAATTGTCTAAACGCATCGGTCAGACGGCCACCTTCTCCACCGCTCCTTCTGTGACTGACCGAAGCCTCAGCAACACGTTGTCCAGGACCAGGAGTTTGTAACCTCCCAGTCTCTGGGAGCACGTTGCACAGACCTTTCTGCAAGGCCTCACGGAGATGTCTCATCCTCTGCTCCCTCTGCGATGGCAAGATAAGGTCTGCAACCTTACTCTTGTACCGTGGATCAAGGAGAGTTGCCAGCCAGTAATAATCCCTCTCCTTGATCCGAAGAATACGAGGATCCTTCCGCAGGCTTTGCAGGATCAGGGAGGCCATGCAGCGTAGGTTAGCTGAGAAATAGATAAGGAGGGTAGTGCTGCGCTGTATATTTAGGGGTATAGTGTGTAAATACCACCCACTAAAATCAATGAGAAAGGCTTAAAGAGACAACATTCACTTACTAGTGTAAAGTGACTATTAGTGCATAAAGTGCGGATTAGTATATAAAAAACAAGAATAAAATCGCATGTGGAGATAGCTAGATAGCGGTGCTAAATCAAATATAAGGTGACCAAAGTGTTGCTACAGATAAAATTGCAAATATAATCTCGTAGGTTCAATAAAGTGACCAATGTGCTTGTTATGATAAAACTCCTAAAATATCATGGTATGCTAATAAATACGGATAAATTTGCTTCAAATTCCATAAAATCGCATATAATTCCAAAAAAATCGCATAAAATCACATATATTTGCATAAAAGCGCATAAAATCGCATAAAATCGCATATAAACGCATAATGAAGCGTCAGCATAAATAAAGTGAAAGTGATAACAAACAACAGAGGTGTAGGTCCGTGAGGTAAGTCCTAGCTCAACTTGACCTATAGTGCAATGTATGGTGATTTCAGTGTCAATAGGTATACGTTGCGGGTGAATCAAGGGTTATATTGCTGGTGCATAGATATTTGTTTCTCCAAAGAGGTAGTGCATTCGGTGATTCTGTGATTTTCTAATCTTCTCCTGTGTAAAGTATAGATTTCCCCGTACCTTACCGCTGTAAGGTAACAGCGTTTAAAGATGTATAGGCTCCAGGCGGGCCTCTGCTTTTCCTTGGTGGCGTCCCCCCAGTATAGTTCTCTTATATGGGTCCTGGTCCTAAGAGGTCCTGGTCCTAATGGGTGTCCACTCTGTTAAATGGTCCCTCTGCTACCTGGCACTGACAAGTGTACCTCACAGGGTAGGGTAGGATAGAGAAGGATGCTCGATAGTGTAGTATTTTAGGTATAAGGTTTATTTGAAAAACATATATAATAAAACTCACATTTAGTAATTGTACATATGTATGTAGAAACGAGCGCCGAGCTCGCACCTCACTTCAGGATCCTATCCCCTGATGAAGTCACGTGACCGTGACGAAAACGCGTTGGGACGTTATAGACACACGAGATACCGGAAGTGAGGTACAAGCTCGGTGCTCGTTTCTACATACATATCTACAATTACTAAATGTGAGTTTTATTATATATGTTTTTCAAATAAACCTTATACCTAAAATACTACACTATCGAGCATCCTTCTCTATCCTACCCTACCCTGTGAGGTACACTTGTCAGCGCCAGGTAGCAGAGGGACCATTTAACAGAGTGGATACCCATTAGGACCAGGACATAGTATACCTATTGACACTGAAATCACCATACATTGCACTATAGGTGAAGTTGAGCTAGGACTTACCTCACGGACCTACACCTCTGTTATTTGTTATCACTTTCACTTTATTTATGCTGACGCTTCATTATGCGTTTATATGCGATTTTATGCGATTTTATGTGAATTTATGCAAATATATGTGATTTTATGCGATTTTTTTGGAATTATATGCGATTTTATGGAATTTGAAGCAAATTTATCCGTATTTATTAGCATACCATGATATTTTAGGAGTTTTATCATAACAAGCACATTGGTCACTTAATTGAACCTACGAGATTATATTTGCAATTTTATCTGTAGCAACACTTTGGTCACCTTATATTTGATTTAGCACCGCTATCTAGCTATCTCCACATGCGATTTTATTCTTGTTTTTTATATACTAATCCGCACTTTATGCACTAATAGTCACTTTACACTAGTAAGTGAATGTTGTCTCTTTAAGCCTTTCTCATTTATTTTAGTGGGTAGTATTTACACACTATACCCCTAAATATACAGCGCAGCACTACCCTCTTTATCTATTTCTCTATCTGGACCTGAAAATCCCTTTCAGTGTTTGCTGCAGTATTCACTACATTACCATATAGAAGGGCAGCGCAGAGAAACAAATTTATTCTTTTCCTGAGTAGGTTAGCTGAGGCATTTGGTCTGGAGTCCTTTGGGTCACTAAGGACAACATGATCCGCAGCCATCTCCTCCCAGCCACGTACAAGTCCACGGGTTTCTTGGGACTGTAAATCATCCCTAAAAGACTGCTGCTGCTGATGCTCAGTGCCAGGCTCCACCTCCATGCTGACACAATCCTCCTCCTCGTCCTCTTCCTGTGTGATCGGCGGGACAGCAGGAACACTGTCTGGATAAAGGGGGCCTTGAGAGGCAAGGAAGTCCTCCTCTTCCTGGCTCCTGCCTCTGTTCTGCCTCAAGTGCCCTGTCCATTATTCCACGCAGCGTGTGCTCCAACAGGTGGACAAGAGGTACAGTGTCACTGATGCATACTTTCCTACCAGCTAACGCAGACAACAATACTTTTCCTCTCTGGACATATTTACAACATTTCCTTAGAGAAGCTGACCGTGATTCCTCTTTCTCTCGTCCACTCACCCCCTTTGAACAGCTATGCACTCAATCTGCGCCCCAACAGCATGTGATCTCCAGTATCTATAACATACTCTCCTCAGACAGCTTGATGAAATCTAACAAAGCATGTTTAAATTGGGAAAGAGACCTTCAAACGGAGATGACGGAGGCACAGTGGAAGTGCATATCTACAATAACACATAAAGATTCTCTTAATGTCTAGATCCAGGAAAACAACTATAAACTCCTAACCTCGCTGGTACAGAACTCCAATAATTCTTAACAAATACAACTCTACCTTCTCTGATAAATGCTAGAGATGTTTCAGGGAAATGGCTACTTTATTACACATATGGTGGTCTTGCCTCCTGATCCAACTGTTCTGGACACAGATCTGAGAACTGACAACACAGATCTCCACATACACTTTAGAACACACCCCAACCCAGTTCCTCCTCCACCACTAGGACATACCGACACACCAGTACCTCAAAACACTAATACCACCCTTGATAAATGCAGCCAAAATGTCTATCCCTCTCCATTGGGGATCAATCCATGTTCCGACCATTCCTGAATGGCTCAAACGAGTTGAAAAAATTGTGGAAATGGAGGAATTAATCTCCATAGCCAAAGACTGTATGGCCACATTTTCACATACATGGGCTTGCTGGACCCACTTCCATACCACAGATAGATACAAGTCTAAAGCGCTGTGTAAACTGTTGGCGCTATATAAATCCTGTATGATAGGGATGAGCCGAACACCCCCGGGTTCGGTTCGCACCAGAACCTTCGAACGGACCGAAAGTTCGCGCAAATTTTCGAACCCTATTCGTTACAATGGACGCGAACGTTCGAAATCAAAATTGCTAATTACAACGGCCAATATGCATGTTAATGTCATAAAACAGGTTTGGGGACCCGGGTCCTGCCCCAGGGGACATATATCAATGCAAAAAGAACTTTTAAAAACTAACGTTTTTTCGGGAGCAGTCATTTTAATGATGCATAAAGTGAAAAAAAAAAGTGAAATTTTCCTTTAAATATGGTACCTGGGGGGTGTCTAAAGTATGCCTGTGAAGTGGCATGTGTTTCCCGTGTTTAGAACTGGCCCTGCAAAAAATGACATTTGTAAATGAAAAAAAGAAGCCATTTAAAACCACTTGCGGCTTTAATGTCATGTCTTTTCCTGGCCATATGGCTGAAAATCCTTGCGAAAAATGGCATGGCTACCCCATCACCCCCCCCCCCCCCCCAGCCCCTTTGGGTCTTGTGTGGATATTAAGGGGGACCCCGCACCCAAAATAAAACCCTATACCTACAACCCTATATACTCTGAACAGCAGTATACAGGCGGTGCAAACAAGACACAGACTGTAGGTTTGTTCTTAAGTAGAAACTGAACAGGTACATTATGAAGTGTACCTACATCCCCAAAAAATCTATTTTTAAGCTTTTTGGAGAACATAGGGAGGGGTTATCACCCCTGTAAAATTTGCTGTCTTTGCACATCTGTTCAGAACATTTCACCTCACTTTCCGTCCCAATGACAAATGTTTTTGGAAAAGTGGGGTTTTAATTGAAACAAGGATTGGTGATAAAGCATCAGTAGAGAGGAGATACCTTTTTCCAAAATTAAATCTAACAGGATCGAATTTCCCTTCCTAGGGGTAGATTTCCTCTCACTTCCTGTTTTCTCTTTCCGTTTGCAAGTAGGAGTCGTTTGTAAGTTGGATGTTTGAAAGTAGGGGCCTGCCGTATATATACTCTGCAGAAATTTGCCCCATTAGATGTTGGTGTAGCCACAAGACTGTAAGCCCTCACAGTTACTCTTGGTGGGCACAGGAATGGGCCCTGCTGTGAGTTATTAGATCAAGATTTGTAATTGCATGCACCTGTTGAACAGGGCAGAAAAATTGGGCCTTTGGTGGTGGTGGTGGTGGACGGTGTTGCCACAAGTCTGGTGGGCACAGGAATGGGCCCTGCTGTGAGTTATTAGATCAAGATTTGTAATTGCATGCACCTGTTGAACAGGGCAGAAAAATTGGGCCTTTGGTGGTGGTGGTGGTGGACGGTGTTGCCACAAGACTGTAAGCCCTCACAGTTACTCTTGGTGGGCGCAGGAATGGGCCCTGCTGTGAGTTATTAGATCAAGATTTGTAATTGCATGCACCTGTTGAACAGGGCAGAAAAATTGGGCCTGTGGTGGTGGTGGTGGACGGTGTTGCCACAAGACTGTAAGCCCTCACAGTTACTCTTGGTGGGCACAGGAATGGGCCCTGCTGTGAGTTATTAGATCAAGATTTGTAATTGCATGCACCTGTTGAACAGGGCAGAAAAATTGGGCCTTTGGTGGTGGTGGTGGTGGACGGTGTTGCCACAAGACTGTAACCCCTCACAGTTACTCTTGGTGGGCACAGGAATGGGCCCTGCTGTGAACTATTAGATCAAAATTTGTAATTACACGCCCCTGTTAAACAGGGGCTGAAAAATTGTGCCTTAGGCATTGGTGCTGGTGCCACAACACTGCAACCCCTCACAGATACTGTACTCTGAGCACAGCAATGAGACCTGTTGCAAAGCATTGCCTAAAAAATGTAATTACACGCCCCAAAAGGGGCTGAAAAATTGTGCCTTAGGCACTGGTGCTGGTGCCACAACACTGCAACCCCTCACAGATACTGTACTTGGAGCACAGCAGTCACACCTGTTGCGAAGCATTTTTAAAAGAAATTGTAATTACACGCCCCTGTTATACAGGGGCTGAAAAATTGTGCCCTAGGCACTGGTGTGGTGGCACCCAGAAACAAAAATGTTCTTCCAAGCTATCAAGGAATGGATCATTGAGGAGGAGGAAGAGGATAGTCAGTGAACATAACAGGACAGTCACTCAGCATCAGCATAGGCAGTCTTGAAGGGATGTGACATTATAAATTATTCAGTTATATCCGCTTCAGGTGCCTGGTAGCTGGTGGTGATCCAAGACTGATTCATTTTTATGAAGGTCAGTCGATCAACCGAGTCGGTGGACAGGCGCACCCTGTGATCGGTGACAAATCCTCCAGCAGCACTGAATGTGCGTTCGGAAAGAACGCTGGATGCAGGACAGGCCAGTAGCTCAATTGCATACTGTGCAAGCTCTGGCCAGTGATCCATCCTCAAGACCCAGTAAGCCAGAGGATTTTCGGTGGGAAAGGTGTCCAAGTCTGACCTTGCCCCTAGGTATTCCTGCAACATGTATATCAGACGCTGGCGATGGTTGCTGGAACCGATCATACCTTGGGGCTGCGGACTAAAAAATTGTCTGAACGCATCGGTCAGACGTCCACCTTCCCCACTGCTCCTTCTGCTACTGACCGAAGCCTCAGCAACTCGTCGTCCAGGACCAGGAGTTTGTGACCTCCCAGTTTCTGGGAACGCGTTGCACAGACCTTTCTGCAAGGCCTCCCTGAGATGTCTCATCCTCTGCTCCCTCTGCGACGGCAAGATAAGGTCCGCAACCTTACCCTTGTACCGTGGATCAAGGAGAGTGGCCAGCCAGTAATGGTCCCTCTCCTTGATCCGAAGAATACGAGGATCCTTCCGCAGGCTTTGCAGGATCAGGGAGGCCATGCAACGTAGGTTAGCTGAGGCATTCGGTCCAGAGTCTTCTGGGTCACTCTCATGATCGCCAGCCACCTCCTCCCAGCCACGTACAAGTCCACTGGTTTGTTGGGACTGTACATCATCCCGAAAAGACTGCTGCTGCTGATGCTGATGCTGAGTGCCAGGCTCCACCTCCATGCTCACACAATCCTCCTCCTCCTCCTCCTCCTCATCCTCTTCCTGTGTGATGGGTGGGACAGAAGGAACACTGTCTGGATAAAGGGGGCCTTGAGAGGCAAGGAAGTCCTCCTCTTCCTGCCTCTGTTCTGCCTCAAGTGCCCTGTCCATTATCCCACGCAGCGTATGCTCCAACAGGTGGACAAGAGGTACAGTGTCACTGATGCATGCACTGTCACTGCTCACCATCCTCGTGGCCTCCTCAAATGGTGAGAGGACAGTGCATGCATCCCTGATCATGCTCCACTGGCGTGGGGAAAAAAAGCCAAGCTCCCCTGACCCTGTCCTGGTGCCGTAGTCGCAAAGGTACTCATTGATGGCCCTCTGCTGCATGTGCAGTCGCTGCAGCATGGCCAACGTTGAGTTCCACCTGGTGGGCATGTCACATATTAGGCGGTTCTTGGGCAGGTTCAGCTCCTTTTGCAGCTCAGCCAGCCGAGCACTGGCATTATAAGATCGGCGGAAATGCACACAGACTTTCCTGGTCTGCCTCAGGACATCCTGTAAGCCTGGGTACCTGCCCAAGAACCGCTGCACCACCAGGTTGAGGACGTGAGCCATACAGGGCACATGGGTGAGCTGCCCCTGTCGCAGGGCGGAGAGGAGGTTGGTGCCATTGTCAGAAACCACCATTCCTGGCTTAAGCTGGCGTGGCGTCAACCACCTCTCGGCCTGCCCCTGCAGAGCTGCCAGAACCTCTGCCCCAGTGTGGCTCCTGTCCCCCAAACACACCAGCGCAAGCACGGCATGGCATCTTTTTGCCTGCGTACTCGCGTAGCCCCTTGTACGCCTACGGAGCACCGCTGGTTCCGAGGACAGAGCACTCGAAGAGGCCATGGAGGAAGAAGAAGAGGAGGGGGTGGAGGAGAGAGGTGTGTCACAACCAGTAGTAGCATTTTGGAGGCGTGGTGGCGGAACAACCTCCAACACTACTGCACCTTGTCCTGCATCCCTCCCAGCTGCCAATAGAGTGACCCAATGGGCCGTGAAAGACAGATAACGTCCCTGTCCATGCCTGCTGGACCATGAGTCAGCGGTAATATGCACCTTACCGCTGACCGCCCTGTCCAGCGAGGCATGGACATTGCCTTCCACATGCCGGTAGAGAGACGGAATCGCCTTCCGAGAGAAAAAGTGGCGTTTGGGAACCTGCCACTGAGGAACCGCACATTGAACAAACTCACGGAAGGGGGCCGAGTCTACCAACTGAAAAGGCAGCAGTTGAAGTGCTAGCAATTTAGCCAAGCTAGCATTCAACCGCTGGGCATGTGGATGGCTGGGAGTATACTTATTTTGACGGTCCAGCAGCTGGGGCAGGGAGATTTGCCTGCTACAATCGGACGTCGGTGTACTGCAAGTACTTGGTTGTGACACACCTAATTCTACACCTTCAGTCCTCTCAGAGCAGCTTTCAGAGAGGACTGAAGATATAGTGGGGATGGAGATCCCAGCTGATGAGGAGCAAGGAGAGGTCCGCTTTGTTCTTTGGTGTGGGTCTTTTATGTGTGCTTGCCAACGAGCTGCATGGCAGGTCGACATATGTCTGCTCATGCTTGTGGTGCCCAAGCGGCTGATGTTTTGGCCGCGCGAGATACGCTTGAGATAAATATTGCAAATAGCAGTGGTGCGATCTGATGCACTCGTCTCAAAAAAGGCCCACACCAAAGAACTTTTGTGATAACGTGCAGAGGCAGCGCCCTGCACAGGCGGAGCTCTGCGGTGTGATTCAGTTGGTGTGCTGGCCTCTAGCTGGCCTCCAGGGGGCATCCTGCCTCGTTGGACATGTGCCGCCGCATCCTCCTCCTCCTCCTCCTCTCTCCCTTCAGGCACCCACGTGGAGTCAGTGACCTCATCATCCCCTCCCTCTTCACCACTAGAGCAAACCTGGCAGTAAGCTGCAGCTGGTGGAACATTACTGCCAGATTGCTGTCCTTCAGCATCCCCTCTCTCTGCGCGCAAACTACTGCCTTTCTCAAGCTGGGTATCATCATCCGAGCCTTCGAATCGTTGGGCATCCTCCTTGAGCATGTACCCAACACTGTGCTCAAACAGTTCGGGGGACTCCTCAGGAGGACATGGTGGGTCTAGGGAAGGGGTGGCTGATGATGCCATTGAGTACGGGTTGGCAGCTGCTCTGCCAGTACCCTGAGCCTGGGTGAGAGAGGATGAGGAGGATGAGGAGGGCTTGGTCATCCATTCTACCAAGCCTTCGGCATGATGCGGCTCAACATGTCCAGCTGCCGAAAACAAAGACAAGCGTGTCCCATGGCCACGTGCTGATGACGATGTGCGACCACGTCCACGACCAGCACTGTTGTCTCTAGAAACAGAGCCTGCTTGCCCTGTGTTCTTGCCTCGGGACGGTCTGCCTCTCCTTGGCGGTCTTCCAGCCATTGTAGTCAGTAGTGTATATTGTATAAAAAATAGAGCTCCTATGTGTGCTCACAACACACTGTAGGTCCTATGGGTGCTGACACAAACACACTATAGGTACTATGTGTGCTGCTGACAAGAAAATATAGGTCCTATGTGTGCTGCCACAAACACACTATAAGTCCTATGGGTGCTGACACAAACACACTATAGGTACTATGTGTGCTGCTGAAAAGGAAATATAGGACCTATGTGTGCTGCCACAAACACACTATAAGTCCTATGGGTGCTGACACAAACACACTATAGGTACTATGTGTGCTGCTGAAAAAGAAATATAGGACCTATGTGTGCTTCCACAAACACACTATAAGTCTTATGGGTGCTGACACAAACACACTATAGGTACTATGTGTGCTGCTGACAAGAAAATATAGGACCTATGTGTGCTGCCACAAACACACTATAAGTCCTATGGGTGCTGGCACAAACACACTATAGGTACTATGTGTGCTGCTGAAAAGGAAATATAGGACCTATGTGTGCTGCCACAAACACACTATAAGTCCTATGGGTGCTGACACAAACACACTATAGGTACTATGTGTGCTGCTGACAAGAAAATATAGGACCTATGTGTGCTGCCACAAACACACTATAAGTCCTATGGGTGCTGACACAAACACACTATAGGTACTATGTGTGCTGCTGAAAAGGAAAAATAGGACCTATGTGTGCTGCCACAAACACACTATAAGTCCTATGGGTGCAGACACAAACACACTATAGGTACTATGTGTGCTGCTGACAAGAAAATATAGGACCTATGGGTGCTGCCACAAACACACTATAAGTCCTATGGGTGCTGACACAAACACACTATAGGTACTATATGTGTGCTGCTGACAAGAAAATATAGGACCTATGTGTGCTGCCACAAACACACTATAAGTCCTATGGGTGCTGACACAAACACACTATAGGTACTATATGTGCTGCTGACAAGAAAATATAGGACTATGTGTGCTGCCACAAACACACTATATGTGTGCTGCTGACAAGAAAATATAGGTCCTATGTGTGCTGCTACAAACACACTATAAGTCCTATGGGTGCTGACACAAACACACTATAGGTACTATATGTGTGCTGCTGACAAGAAAATATAGGTCCTATGTGTGCTGCCACAAACACAATATGGCTCCTATAAATCCCTGCCTGGGATGGGACAGAAGGTTGGGACAGAAGTTGGGGTGCAATGCTGTTCTAGAAGCACTGCGATTGGTGCTACTGCTATGCTGTACTAACAGCACGCACACACCAGACTAATCCCCAGCAGCAGCTAATATCACACTCACTGTGCAATCAGCAGCAATGAATGATCAGTAATGATGAATGACTCAGGTAGCAATGGTTTAGCAAAGAAATAGCAATCAAGCAAAGAAGCAAATCAATCAGCAGACTGCTCTCCCTAAAGCCGGAACACATGTGACCTGGGCCGACGGCGTGGCGGCCTTTTATATGGTGGGGCGTGTACTAAAGCCCCTGAGCTTTAATTGGCTACAGGCGTCCTGCCTGTAGCCAATTATTGCTCTCCTAGTTTCCGGCGCTGTGATTGGCCAAGCATGCGGGGTCACAGTGCATGCTTGGCCAATCATCAGCCAGCAATGCACTGCGCCGGCCGCAATGCATTGCGGGCCGCTCGCATCACACGAATGTGATGCGAACGGCCCAAATAGTTCTGGGCTCGCCGAGCGAGCGAACGCCCGGTGCTCGATTCGAACGTGGGTTTGAATCGAGCACCGGGCCCATCCCTACAAAATGTATGCTATATAGTTCTATAGTGATATTTTACCTGTGAATAAAACATGTAAAATATTATTTATGAGAACAATAATGTCAAAATAACACATTACTCCTTGCAACATCTCCTGCTGTAATATCCTTTTTTCACAAACAAAAGAATGTTATACAATTCACATCTATCCCTTTTGTTACAACTTGAAATCAAATTGAACTTTTAACATTCCTTCTAACTTTTCCATTATATGTAACTAAATAGCCACAGACAAGAACTGCCAAAAGGAAAGTGTAATTTGACACAGAGAAATGACAGTTATTAAGGCCTGAACAGCTCCAGAGAGCACCCTGCACCACAAGGTACATACACTTTCATTATCAGAAGTATTCATACCGTTTGGTGCTGCTATAGAAATTGGCTATTTCATGTTCATATAAAAAGCCCAGAGAAGATTAACAATTGATATCTGCTGGCAGTCTACAGTATCTGAAAGACAATATGGCAAATTGATTTGTAGGAAGAAAGATTGTTGTTACATTGGTATGTGTTATACTTAAGACAAAGGTGCTTTAATTCTTTTAGAAGTTGAAAAAACATACACAAAGCTAAAATATTTAGTGAGTTATAACAACTGATCATGAATCAGCTAAAACTTGTGGTGCAAAACTATGTTTAATACATATTTAATAGTCATGGGCGACTGCACATACAGTAATTACTGTGTGAACCCGAGTCACAAAAAGTTAGAAAATTATAGTAATTATCAACAAATATAGCATCCTAATTTACAATGCATTCAAGTTTAGTGCTGGAAGCTTTTCATTTTTAGCGCAAAGATGCTGGTGCTGAGAGTGATGGCCTACCCTATATACTAACCCCCCTCTTACTAACCCTCTCTATAACTCTAGCACTAGCTCTCCCTCATAGGTGCTCAACCTGTGGCCCTCCTAAAGTTGCGGAACTACATGTCCCATGGGGCATTACAAGGCTGACAGTTACAATCATCACACATGAAGGCAGAGGCATGATGGGACTTGTAGTTCTGCAACAGCTGGAGGGCCACAGGTTGAGCTCAAGGCCCTAAACTCTATTGCAGGCTATACACTATGATTGTACAATCTCCTTTAGATCTACTACTATGTAGTGCAAAAGCCTGCCCGATAGCATATTAATTAAATAGATTGTATAGGTTTGTCCTCATATCATGTAATTTTGGTAATTTTAGTACATTTAAAGGAGATTGTATGGCTATTGTACAATCAGATTTTGTAGTGTATGCAGGGACTAACCCTAAAGCCCCATACACATGGTTTAAGAACAACATACAGCCGTCTGTATGGCAGCCGACCGGCTCCCGATCAGCGCCCTCAGGCTGATCGGAGTGTTCTGGCGGGTGGGGCCCCCTGTCAGAACACAATAGCTCAGCAAGGGAGATTGCTGTACTAACATCAGATCATTAGTACAGTGGCTCCGATCGGAGCTGACAATTTTTCAAATGTCTCCGTGTCCCCTGTGCTCAGTGGGGGCCGGGGGACAGTAAGCGGACTATTTCTTCATTTTCAGGTTTATGCGGATTAATCCGCCGCAGCGCACTACACAGTTGAAGTCCGGCCTCTTCAATATGAATACACCGGCCGTGAGCGTTGCGGCGGATTAATCTGCCTAAACCAGAAAATTAAGAAATAGCCAGCTCTCTGTCCCCCGGCCCCCACTGAACACAGGGGGCCCGGAGACGTTTTTTGTCATCTGCAATGCTGGGGATTAGCTTATTGGTGGAAAGGATTTGGGAGTCCCCGCCCCCTTCCTCAAGCCCTAATTGCCCAGCTCCATGGTGCCCAGGAGGAAGGGAGAGGACCATATGTACCAGCGGTGCTCAGCTGGTCCCGGACTTCCAGCTCCAGGAGGAACCACCTGCAGGAGAAGCACTGTACCCCAAGTAGAGGAAGTTGCCCACATCAGGTACTGGGGGGGGGGGGAACTAACAATGCTGACTTTGAACAGATGAGGCTGCATTTCTGGTCACACATGAGCCTGCATTACTGGGTACATGTGACGCTGCATTCCTGGGCACAGGTTACATAGTTACATAGTTAGTAAGTAACTTTACCTAAAAATGTTAGTACCCAGTTATATTATGTACATTCAGACCTTTTTTTCTCACAGAATAGGTACAGGAACTCCCTCCTTCTGAGCCACATCTTGTCTCTGCCCCCCACCCACCTCAGAGCACAGTTCCTTGTTTCCACCCCCTACCCGCCTCCCCGTAATGCCCCTTTTATAGATGACAGAACAAAGTAATATTTTGTGTTGCCAAGTAATTTTAATGGAATGTGTTAATGATAACATGAAAGGCATTAAAATAGATCCCCTGTAGCTAACAACAATGAATGCCTCCAGCAACAATAGACTCCCAATAGCCTCAAGCAGTCAACAACAGACCCCTCTCTCAACAGTAGATCTTTCCCAGCAACATAAAATAGATCCCCTCCAGCAACAATAGAATCCCCAGCAGACAGCATCAACAGAACCTCCAGCACACCCCAGCACGCCTTACATTCAGTGACGAAGGTGCCAGAACTGTGTTCCCCCACGTTCCCACTGAAAAAAATCCCTGTGTACATTTAGGAAAGAATCCAGGCCTTTTTTATGTTTACAAACGGTTTTTATTATGAGTAAGGTCATATAACAAGATTTTGACAGTGGTGGAAAACATACAAGTGAAGGATTCAGTTAGATAATACATTATAGTTGAGAGAAGACATATCATGCGGCAGGATACATACGTTCAATTATCAGTTTAAATAACATTTGCGTAGATGGGTCCATGGATGTGCTAAAGTGAAACAACATTAGTGGACATTATCCAGTAGGCCTTTTTTAAAGCAACCAACTGAGCTTTCCAGAACCACTTCTGGAGGGAGTCTATTCTATATTTTCACAGCTCTTACTGTGAAGAAACCTTTCCGTATTTGCAAATGAAATCTTTTTTACTCCAGACGTAAAGAGTGCCCCCTTGTTCTCTGTGATGACCTTAAAGTGAATAACTCAACACCAAGTTCACTATATGGACCAGTTATGTATTTGTACATGTTGATCATATCCCCCCTTAATCTCTTCTTAAGAGGGAATAGATTCAGTTCCTCTAATCTTTCCTCATAGCTGAGCTCCTCCATGCCTCTTATCAGTTTGGTTGCCCTTCTCTGCACTTTCTCCAGTTCCCCCAATATCCTTTTTGAGAACT
The DNA here is from genome assembly GCA_028564925.1 of Lithobates sylvaticus. NCBI lineage: Eukaryota > Metazoa > Chordata > Amphibia > Anura > Ranidae > Lithobates > Lithobates sylvaticus. The sequence continues at coordinate 369,826,490 of CM053026.1, read as the reverse complement.
GGTGCCCAAAACTGAACTGCATATTCCAGATGAGGTCTTACTAATGATTTGTACAGGGGCAAAATGATATCTCTATCTCTGGAGTCCATACCTCTCTTAATACAAGAAAGGACTTTGCTCGCTTTGGAAACCGCAGCTTGACATTGCATGTTATTATTGAGCTTATAATATACCAAAACCTCCAGATCCTTCTCCACCATTGATTCCCCCTAGTATGTATTATACATGCATACATAGGTGACACTGCATTTCTGGGTACAGGTGACATTGCATTCCTGGGCACAGGTGATGCTGCATAGATGGGCACAGGTGAGGCTGCATAGATGGGCACAGGTGGCGCTGCATTCCTGGGCACAGGTGGCGCTGCATTCCTGGGCACAGGTGGCGCTGCATTCCTGGTAGAGCTGCACGATTCTTCCCAAAATGAGAATCACTATTTTTTTTGCTTAGAATTAAAAGATCATGATTCTCTCATGATTCTCGCAACATAAAATCTTTCACATTATACAAAAAAAAAAAATGGGCTAACTTTACTGGTTAGTTTTTTTTTTTTTTTTTTTTTATTCATTAAAGTCATTTTTTCCCAAAAAATTGCATTTGAAAGACCGCTGCACAAATACAGTGTGACATAAAATATTGCAACAACCACCATTTTATTCTCTATGTTTATATATATAATATATATAATTTTTGGGGGTTCCAAGTAATTTTCTAGCAAAAAAAAAATGATTTTAACTTGAAACCAACAAATGTCAGAAAAAGGTTTAGACTGCTTTCACACCGAGCTGCAGGGGGTGTCGGCGCTAAAAATAGCGTAATTCTACCGTTGTTTTAGTGGCACTATTTGGCCGCTAGCGGGGCAGTTTTAACCCCCCGCTAGCAACCGAAAAGGGGTTAAATCTGCCCGCAAAACGCTGCCGGAGCGGTATCGCATCGCTGCCCCATTAATTTCAATGGGGAGCAGCAGTGGAGGAGGGGTGAGTTCACCGCTCCAGAGAAGCTGCTGGCAGGACTTTTTCTGATGCCCTGCCAGTGCACCGCTCCAGTGTGAAAGCATTCGGGTGCTATTTTTAGTGCTGTAGCGCCTGAAAAACACTGGCAGTGTGAAAGGGGTCTTAGTGTTTAAGTGGTTAAACTTTTTTCACTTACTATTCCATTGACAAATTGTTACAATGTTTATACTTAAGTTCAACTGATAAATAATGTTTTGATTCTTGGCAGACTGCCCAGTTTTTCTCTTCCTTTCTTTTGAGGGCTGTGGCTTCAGAAGAGCAGAGAGAATTCTTTGCATAGGAAAGAATTGTGAAACACTTTAGTCAAGATCGTGATAACGATTCTTGACGATTAATTGTGCAGCTCTAATTCCTGGGTACAGGTGAGGCTGCATTGCTGGGCACAGATGATGCTGCATTCCTGGGTACAGGTGATGCTGCATTCTTGGGCACAGGTGAGGCTGCATTCCTGAGCATAGGTGAAGCTGCATTCCTGGGCACAGGTGATGCTGCATTCCTGGGCACAGGTGACGCTGCATTCCTGGGCACTGGTGAGGCTGCATTGCTGGGCACCATTGAAGCTGCATAGATGGGCACTGGTCAGGCTGCATAGATGGGCACTGGTCAGGCTGCATAGATGGGCACCAAACAACAAACAGGGGATAACACTGCTCCAGGTGATGGTAATACCTTCCTTAATGATCAATGATAATGATAACTCCTGGGCACCGGTGATGCTGCATTCCTGAGCAACGGTGAGGCTGCATTGCTGGGCACTAGTGAGGCTGCATAGATGGACACTGGTGAGGCTGCATAGATGGACACTGGTGAGGCTGCATTGCTGGGCACTGGTGAGGCTGCATTGCTGGGCACTGGTGAGGCTGCATTGCTGGGCACTGGTGAGGCTGCTTTGATGGGCACTGATGAGGCTGCATTCCTGGGCACCAGTGAAGCTGCATAGGTGGGCACTGGTCAGGCTGCATAGATGGGCATCAAACAACAAACAGGATAACACCACTCCAGGTGATGGTAATACCACACAATATCACACAAGGTTAACATAATGTGCTAGTATGCGATGCATACTAGCACATTATGTCTTTACTTTTGCAGCTCAGAAGAAAAAAAATGGCACTTTACTTCCTCTTGAACCGCCTCCCATCCGCCGTATAGACAAATGACAGTGGAGCGGGGTGGCTCTTGTTCTGGGCCATTAACACGCGCCTGCAGGGGTGCGCAGCGTGGCCACAGTGAGGCCAATCAGTGCTGCGCTTCAGACTTGAACAGTTTTTCTACTTTGATTATACATCAGCAAATTGTTAAAAAGATAAATATTAGTTTATATTTTGCTGCGGTTTCTGTAACAAGGCAAAGGAAAATGTTGCATTTAAAACAAAGAAAGCCAGTAACGAGACAATTCAGAGGAGTAGGCGTACAGAGAAGCTGCAATACTATTGTAAAACAGACCGTCTGGAAGTGCTTGCTACATTTTCACACCCCCTTTCCGAGGGGGTGACTTGCCCACACACGCCCGGACTTCCGAGCGTGTGACTTGCCCACACACGCCCGGACTTCTCCGGCGGACAATCCGCGGGAAAAAGTCAGCGGGACTTTTGAAAATGAACGGACTTGCCCACACACGGAGCAGTCCGTTCATTTAGAATGTAACTGCAGGTAGACGGGGCTAGTGAAGGCAGTGAATGCATGGATGCCAAGTCCAGCGGATAATTTTAAAACAAAACTTAAAACCTAGTCCGCCGGACTTTTGGCGCCAAAAAGTCCGCCGGCGCCCACACACGGGGGGATTGTCTGACGGACTCGAGTCCAGCGGACAATCCCGCGGGAAAATCCCTTTGTGTGTACGAGGCATTAGTCTATAGGTAAGTTGTGCAGCCAATCCTTTGAATAGGATATGGAATGTCAATTGTCTTGCTGCCCTCCTCAGAACAATTAGTATACTTAGAACTGAAACATATAGAGAAGAAAGGTGGGTGCACGACCTTGTGCATTACCAAAGATAAAATGTATTAAAAAGTGTAATGGCAAGAGCTGTGGCTCTGAGGAAGAGGGTCCTCCCTCGAAACGCGTAAGCCATCTGCAATGCCATCTGGTCCCCTCTAACACTCAGGCCAGGTTGCAGGTGTCTAGAGACACGGTTCCATTTGCTGGTGTACTGACAAGCCTTTTTATCCCATTTGTTTGTGAGTATTACTATTTCTGTTACACTTTTTAATACATTTTATCTTTGGTAATGGACAAGGTCTGTGCGCCCTCCTTTCTTCTTTATATGTTAGAGTGCCCCCTCTCTGGATGAAGGAGCAACACTGACCCTTTATTTTCAGTCTGGGGGAGGGCAGTGTTAGATGCACTAGTAAATTTAGATACACTAACAAACTGAACCAAAACTCGTTTGTAGGTGGGGTGCAGCGTGGTGTGGCAGGAATAACACACTCAGTCCCAGTGCAATGAAAGAACTGGTATTAAAATAATGCAGAGACAGTTCACAAATAACCCGTGGGAAGTCAGCCCAACTGGGAACACTCACAGTTCCTGCAGTGTAGAGAGCAGAATGCAGCCGAGCTGACAGCATCTGTAGATAGGGGAAGACTGTGGTCTGGCCATCTTGTGCCCAACTAGTCAGGTATCCAGAGCAGTTAAAAGCCCTAAAATGTCCCTCCTCACCAGGCACCTTTCCCTGCCACTAGTTCTGTCCCTAACAGGTGGGGTACCTGTCCCTGCTCTACCAACTTGCAAACCTGGGAGCCAGGGACTTAAATAGGCTCTGCCTCACCCAATATGGCTACCAGAGTCACATGAGGTGGCAAAATCCAATTGTATGCTTCCCCAGTGACCCAGGAAACCATAAACTATGTTCCTCTTGACTTCTTTTCCAACTGCAGTGCCGCTGCGCAACTGCGCCACCTGAAGTGGAGAAAGTAAACTGCACCTGCCTACAAGCTAATGCTTTTTAAGCAGTTGCAGCAACAATGTTGTTCCTTTTGGAATAAAAATGTTACATAAATAAACAAAATCTGATCATTGTAAGCACCCCTGTCGGTGTTAAATGGTTTGTCTCAAACCTCTAACTACTACATCTGCAGGACAGCTTGTTCTGTTGAAAAACAACAATATACTGGCTAGATCACCAGGTGAAAAAAAAGTGCCCCGTGACGACGTCCAGTTGATGACGAAATGCGTAGGGAGGAGGAGCGACATACTGACGTCACCGCTACACACCTAGTCCCGGAAGCCACGGGCTGTTTGCGAGGCCGGCTGGCTCGCTTTTTGCTGATTTTAATCTACAGTATCGTAAGTGTTCACTTGTCTACATTGATACAATAAATTTATAAAGGATTTTACGCTATGCGAGTTTACTTGCTTTTTGGGTACCTGCTATATATATTTGAAATCTGGGGATTACCCTCAAGCTGGGGACAGTTCCAGGTACCAGTCTGCTACAAGCTGAGACGTTTCCATTGGGGCTGATGAGTTCTGTTTTCTTGCCACCATTATCCCAGGCTGGGGTTACAGCTATCTGCCCAGTGTGGTCCCCTATAATAAGGGACCACCGAGTTCTGGTAAGTGGCAGTGTGTTTATGTGGTGGAGGTTTTTCACATACCAGTTTCTGTGGAAGTCATCTTTAAACGAATCACGGATATTTAAAGACATTTACTCAGATATTTATCACTTTCAATATATGATATCACTACTAGTTTGGACTATTTTCAATGTTGTCACTACTTAAATTTATGATATTTTTCTTTTTGTGCACTGTTTGATACATTTTCATTATCATAGTATCAATATATAACTTGCCCTTTTTGCTCAATTTTATTAGTAACACCTTACATTAGGATTGGTATTATTTTGTGTGGTCACTTATTTAGCGCAGCTCCTTTCTTTATATATATGTGTTGGTATAGTATAACATCTTGAGCAGCAGCTTTTTTCAGATAGCGCAGCATTTTTTTCATACCACGAAAATAAAGGAAAGAGAGCCTAAAATTGGTAAGCTGCAAATTGTTAAATTGTTTGCTTTTGGGTTTAATACGGCTTTAAACACTGCCTGCTGTGATGTTTTTTTCTCACAGAGCCCCAGCCCAGAAGAGAATAGCATGTAGTGGTGACCAACTAACTCACCCCCACTTTCCATGGACACACTAGAAAGGAGACCAATAGCCTATCTAACTTCAGTCTCCCTGCCATAATCTAGATCAGTGATGGCAAACCTTGGCACCCCAGATGTTTTGGAACTATATTTCCCATGGTGCTCTACTACACTGCAGAGTGCATGAGCATCATGGGAAATGTAGTTCCAAAACATCTGGGGTGCCAAGGTTCGCCATCACTGATCTAGATGCTACCATTGCTAGTAGGTAATCGTGCCATTTATTGGATATAGAAAAATAAATATTTTTTTGCACACATGTGCAATGATTGATGGTAGATGGCACCAATTGATTTGTTCTTCCTTGTTTTATGTTATATTTGCAGTTATGCAAAAGATTTTATCTTAAGTAAAGTATACAGAGAATTTTCACCAGTGTGAATGTGTTGGATAGGCATCCAGCAGCTTTCCAATTTTTGTAAGATCAAAAAAACACAATTACAGATGATATTTTCAGGACCACCAACTGTCAAATTGTGGTATTGAAGCCTGACCATACAACAAAATAATTATCTGCAATTTATTTAAAGTAATGTATGCAGCAGCAAGGCAAAGATTCAGATTTTTTTTCAAGGGAGTTGCAGGCCTATCAATTTTTCTACGTGGAAGTATCCTGATGAAACAGGAAATCTCAATTTCTTGTTTTAAAAAATGGACATTTCCTTTCTGTGTTTTATATTCACTGCTAAAAGTAGTAAATATTCATGGGAAGATACTTGGTATGCACATAAACAGAACTGCAAAATGTATAAATTCGTCTAACATCAATTTTATTTTTTGTAAATTAAAAATTGCAAGGTATCTAAGGTTTTGTTTTCTTAACATTCCCTGTTGTCCCCTATAATTTTCATAAAATATCTGCAGAGCAGTTTTCAGATCTTTAGCAGGTTTCTCTGCTGCAGGTTAACAGTGATTCACGTCAGTAATGTTTACTTATTGTGGGAGCTCTTCTAAGTTGTTCCATTGATTTATGCCTCAGGGAGAGTGTAGGACACAATATTCAATGTAAGAAAATTAATTGAAAGAATGTACTAAGCTTGGCTGCACAAAGGTCAAGTTTTAACCACAACTGCTTGTAATCTTTACAAATAAGACAAATGACAAAGGAGAAAACTCGAATGAACATGACCCATTAAATTCAAATTAGTTTAGATTTTTAGCTCAGTACTACATGGATTAGAATGTATTTGCTTGCAGACTTAAAAGCAGCAATTTATCAGGAAAAAGCTTGCAAGGTGCATTGCCTTAACTGGTATATTCCACTTTAGAAATGTTCCTGCACCCTGGAGAATCATTATATCAACAGGTGTGTTTGAGTCTTGCATTACAGGCACCACAGACACTTTTATATATGTCTTTCAGCTCCAGTTGTTTCTTAGTAGATTGTCAACAAAATAATTGAAAATTGTTAGACATTGACACAGCTGGCATTCTAAGGCAAAGATGGCATCTCATGAAGCATGTGCAAACATTGCATACACAAACATACAAAGTACTTTGTATTATTTCAATGATTTTTTTCCCATAGCCTCACAAAATAAATTTAGCTGGCAAGATCACTCTGTTCCATTAGATGGTTTTATGTGTAGAAAAAAAAAAAGAATTTTCCAGTGTCATGGTGTTTTACAAAGCCATAGGTTGTTATGTTACTTTCTCTGAAAGTTACAATTGTTGAGTGGAAAAAATAACTCAAAGCAATGTAAAACATTGAGATAACAAGAGATAAGGGATGAATGTTTAACCTTTAAAATGGATGTAAACCCGATTCATGAAATTTGAGCTGGGCACATATACTGTATATGCAGTGTTTTTTTTTATCTCTCTTCAAAGCCCACGTCTTGTGGCTTTCTCCTGCTCCATTCATCTGTTATCAACATGATAGCTTCTGACAAGTTCTCCATCAACTGTGATAAAACAAGCCTGAATTTTGTGTCGGGTGGGTTTTAATACACCATACCATCCACAGGAGTGGGCCAGATGGCCTGACTTACCGAGAAGTCCTGTGATGTCTGGATTCTTCCGGATGGAACATATTAACGGTTTTAGTGTCAGCACAAAAATTTGCAGTAATAGTGGCCAGACCTGTCTGTTACCATTTGCCATCTTAAAGTAGTCAGAGCATGTTTAATTGATTCATACTGCAGCTTGTGGAGAAGAATATAAGGTTGAAATCCATGAGAGCATATTTTCCCTCAAACCTAAGAGAGTGTGGAATGTAAAAATCACCAATCAACATGCTTTTTCGCATCAGTACACAGAAGCATGGGCAGATAAACCCCGATGTATAAGATATATCACCCTATCACCCTGGTGGTATTGTCCCATGCTTCACATTGGGGGATAGTCTGTAAGCAAGAATCTTGGAGTATAATTTGAGATCAACTTTAAGTAATGCGTCTGGTTTGTAACTACTACATTGTGAGAGATCCTTACTCTGTTTAGAGAGCACAGCAATGTGTGCCCAGAGGGAGTCTGCTGGAAGGGAGGTTCCCTCCACAATGGAGTTAAAGGTGTGGAGAAAATAGGGTGTGAGGCAGTCATTAAAAGTTTTGTAATATGGCACTGACAGACGATCAGGTCCAGGGGCCTTACCCAATTTAGCCAATGCAATAGCCACATGTAGTTCTTCTTTTGAAATGGGAATCTCAAGGTTCTCACTGACCCCTGCAGACAGCGTTGGAAGGCCTGATGAAATGAATCTATGATGAGCTGCCTTCTCCCAGACAAAGTCAAGGATTGTGATTTATAACTTATGGTAATAAGATTGAAATCCTTTAGCTATGGAGCTCGATGAGATATTTTTATCAAGTCATAAGTTGTGGACCACTGAGGGCACTTGCAGAAGAATAGGCGTACCTTCACAAGTTTCTGTTTAAGATCATGGAACAGGACCAAATGCAATCTCTCTCATAAGGTAAGGAGTTCATGGTATGTAGAGAAGGCAAGGGGTCTTTTTTGGAGGGATTCCAACTTTCAGATTTGACTGTATAGTCTGGCACTGGAGAGAGAGTTGTTTTTTCAAATGGGCCCCCCAATGGGTTGAGGAAGACACATCCTCTATGTCGCTTCTTGAGCACATTGAGACCATTAACGTTCAATTATGTAAATTTTATTGAATGAATAATGAACAATGGTAGCTCTTAATGATCCCTGGTGTAGAGTAGAAAGAGAAGAAGAAAAATAGGAGGAGGCTGTCAAATGGTAGCTACAAAACAATGCATTTAACATTTTCAGGTTAAACTCTCCCTGCATTTAGTAGCGTAGATCATCTTGTTCTGAAATGCCAGAGTCAGTACGGACAGCACACCTCGCTGGCATTAAGACATTTCTCTTATCTCAAATCTGAGAATTTAGGGTCATCGGTTGCCAGACAGAGGAGTCCTCCTTACACCAACAATAATAAAAGACTGGGACAATAAGGCCCTAAAGGGGGGCGGCTGTTAAATAGACAAACAGCCTGTACCGAAGCTGTAACTAGCTGGAAGTGAACACATAGAGATCAAAGAAAAGTACATAGCACAGCCCAATGTACCAGGAAGGCTCATCCAAGTAAAGCCCGGTCTGAAAAAATGGGGACTGAACCCTGCATGTATTATTTGGACATAGGTCCCTTGCCATTGCCTAACTTAAATAAAGTCTCTAAGGTTGTTGGGCACTTATCTCAGCTTTGAGAAGGAAAGAAAGGAAATATCCAGAATAGAGTATTAAGTATATCATCCAAATGCAAGAGGGGGAGCCAGTTAGGGAGGGAGAGATTTGCCAATATCAGTCCTCGCGTACAGTCGAGTGAGAAGTAGATGTACAATACTGAGATGGTCTTTAACCGGAAGTGCTGTTCCCATTGAAGATGCAGGGGCTGTAGGAGGGGCTGTCTAAAGTCATCTGAAAAGTCCTACCATTTAGGTTGTTGGAATGCTGCTCTTCACTGTTCCCAGGAATTGGAAAATATCTGGGAGTTGAGCTGGGGTATAAAGCATGTTGTTCTGTTGTTCTTTTAATAATCAAATGAAAGGGATTACACCATTGATAGGTAGCTCCCACTGCTCAGATCTTTCATAGTAGAGGACACAGTAAGGCTCTCATCCTCAGGGTGTGGTGGGAGATATTAGGTAGAAAAAGTATTTGGCCTCAATCAAAATGTAGCCAATCCTTGTGTCACACTTTTCTCAAAATTTCTTCTTCACAGTAAAGAAGTGTATGTAGCATACCACATCTGTGGGGGAGGTTGACCTGTTTCCAAGCATGGAAACCCAATGCTGAGGTTTGTCAAGGTAGTTATTGCAGATGGCTTGCACAATGGTTATTAAATCAGGCCCCTGTGTGGCTTCTGGGATGTCTCTAATGTGTAAATTATTATGCCAAGTGCGATTTTCCGAGTCCTCCAAGCGTAAACAGAGTGTGGTGGATGATGGAAGTATGCAGAGCTTTACTTCATTCACTCATTAAGCACTGGCATAAATTCCCTTGCAAAGTGCAACTTCCCTTGTAAAACGAACAGTCTATTCACCTTTAGTAAATCAACCCCAATTACTCTAGTGTAGTGTCCACTTAATGGCCTGAAACTCCTCTTCCACTATTGAATAGTTCCTTTCTGCAGGAGTTAGTTTCCGGCTGAGGTATACCACTGAATATTTTTCCCTATTGATTTCTAGGGACAAGACCGCTCCAAGGCCAACATCAGAGGCATCTGTTTATACAAGAAATTCTTAATAAATTAGGAAGTGGTTAATGCTGGTCTCTTACACATAACTTTCTGCAGGAATTCTGTTTCACCATGGTGCCCTTGCTTCCTATGGTGAGATCAGTAAGTGGAGCTGCTATCATAGCAAAGATAGATACAAACTTCCAATAGTATCCTAAAATCCATAGGATTGCTCAGAAATCATTTTTATACTGGCTGTGGCCAACGTTGAATTGCTTTATTCTTATTCTTCAAGGCTTTATGTCTCCCCAACCAACGCTATAGCCCAAATACCGGATTTCTTCAATGCCTATTGCACATTTTTTTTAGATTGGCTGTTAATCGAATCTTACAGATAAAATCTAAAACTGCCTGGACTTTCTGTAGATGGGAATCCCAGTCAAGACTGAAAATGTCAACATCATCTAGATATACCAAACTTATGCTTTGTGGGTCTTAATAGAATGCATTTAGGTGAAAAACCATGAGACTTTACAACCCCTTTCAGGTTCCTGATAGTTTTTTTTAATGTACTATGAGGTGAGGTTATTATGTGAAGTTCCATCACAATATCATGGTAAACTATGTTAGTAATTACCAAAGTCATTTTAAAAATACCTCTTAGTTTTTCTGCAAGAACTCTTCTAAAGCAGGAATTTAAATAGCAGACAGAGGGGGTGATTTACTAAAACTAGAGAGTACAAAATCTGGTGCACCTGTGCATAGAAACCAATCAGTTTTCATTTTTTTTTTTTGTCAAAGCTTAATTGAACAAGCTGAAATTAGAAGTTGATTGGCTACCACGCACAGCTGCACCAGATTCTGATTGCTCCAGTTTTAGTAAATCTCTCTCAGAGTATCTAGGATCTAATCTTGGGTATGCCTGTCACTTGGGATACTTTAGAGATGCTTTATGTTTGAAGGGGCTTCCTCTTTCCAGGCAGGTGTACCTTGTAGTTGATATTACTTGTTTTCTTTCTACAATGGGCACCAAAACTTAGACTCCAGAGCAGCTAAAAAAAAATCTGGCATCACTGCGACGGTCCTAGCCTGCATCTGCACAAGGTATTCATTTGGGGGTAGTACAAAGAGGCGCATAAGTGAGTAATTTACCAACCAAGCCGCTCTCTTCGGTCCTCTCAAGACCTCCTGCTCTCTAGCTCCCTTGTCACCTCCTCCCATGCTCGCCTCCAGGATTTCTCCAGAGTTTCTCCCATCCTTTGGAACTCTCTACCCCAATCTGTCCGACTGTCCCCTAATCTATCCATCTTTAGACGATCCCTGAAAACCTTTCTCTTTAAAGAAGCCTATCCTGCCTCTAACTAACACTGTTTTACTTTTTCCATCAACTCATCCCCCACAGCTATTACCTCTTGTATCAATTTACCCTTTCTTTTTAGATTGTAAGCTCTAGCGAGCAGGGACCTCTGATTCCTCTTGTACCAAATTGTTATGTAATTGTAATGTCTGCCTTTATTTTGTTAAGCGCTGCGCAAACTGTTGGCGCTATATAAATCCTGTATAATAATAATAATAATAATAATAATTTTCGACCAATAAGACACAACTCTTTGCTTACCTTTCATATGAAAGGGGTTCCTTGATCTGTCAAAATTTCTTTAGGAATGCCTGTACAGGAAAATATCTGAAACAATTCTTTTTGCTATGTTTCTGAGATGGAGTGCTTTCGGATACTGGATGGCATAGTCTACTACCGATATGTGCTTGTACCCCTTGGCAAACTTTAACAGGGGTCTGACCTCATCCATAGCGGCCCTCTCAATAGGGACCTCAGTTATAGCCAAGGACTCGATCAGCATACTTGCAAAGTTGTGGTTGTGTTGCATTCATTTGAGACTCGGAGCAAAATTTATACTATTTCTAAATTCATTTGTAATTACTAAGGTAAAAAAAAAATGCCAAATCCACTCTTTTGTTTTCTCTACCCCTAAACGACCACCTAACACATGAAAATAGACCAGATTCAACTCTTTCCTTATGTGTGTAGCAAGGTCCCAGGTCCCCTTTGGTCTAATGAGAACCTCCAGAGTTAGGGACAGCTGACATCCTTCTGTGTAGAGTGTGTTACAAGGCAAAGTGGGTGTAATGCAAGGTAAATTCATGGGCGCCAGACACATCTTGAATGAAAAGAGATTTATTTTCTCTTGAACAGAACTGTGGGAGAGAGCGTTTAGAGCCAGGACACCCTTAAGTAGTTGCAATGGTAATTAGCAGACTCCAAGACTTCTATAGGTAGACAGCCATGCAGGGAAATGCACCCAGCCGGACACCACAACTGCATGTGTAGGAGCGCTGTCTCCTATGGCAACAGTTTTATAACAGTTTCTAACACAAGTTGTAATGAACTATTTTACTTCCTCTACAATCACTTCTTGTAGATCTTCACTCCACTAGGCTCCGAGTCTCTCTCACTAGACTTGCTGATCCACTGCCACTGGATCTCCTGAGCTCTTCCAACCTTCTCACTGAGTATCCTCCTCAAGAGTCACCCCCGCTTCCCTGCTGGGTCCCTAGATTGGCACTCACAGATACTCCTCAAGCATCACCCAAATGGCCTGCTTGGTCCCTGGCTTGGCACACAAGGCTGCTCTGCAAGCATCACCTCTGCTGGCTGGGTCACTGGCTGGACACCTGCTGAAGTTTCCCAATTCTTCACCATCCCCGGTTGGTGAGAATACTGCTCTGGTATTTGCTTCAGCTACTCACTATGGTCCCTGTTAATAAGGTGGTTGGTCCCTCAGTGGCGACAGCTTCCCCTCTACCTCTGACCACGACAGGTTTTCAGGCTGGCAGAACCGTTACTTATGGTTGGACTGCAGTCCCAACCTTACGCTGCTCTCTTGCTTCTGGATAGGACTTTAGACAGCCTAGCAGCCAGATGTCTCCAGAATAGGCCTCAGGCTCTGACCTAGCAGTCCAGGGCAGCACAACACACGTCAACCCAGACAGCTGTCCAGGTTGCACAGAACCGCGTTCACCTGACCTCACCCAGAAAAATAGGCTGTGCCAGCAGTCCAAGGGACCCAAGAAGATCCCTGCTCATTTGCTGAGATACCCAATCTATTCCTAATCTGTCCTTGAAATGCCCTTGTCTTAGCTAATGTCACCAGATACCCAGCCATCTAGTGACAGAAGAGAGAAGTCCAGCAATTCCAGAATTAGGGTGGAATCAATTGATCTCCAATCAATTGGCCAAGACAACTATACATGGCGGGTAAATTTACTAGCAACCCTGCCTAACCATCAGGGTGCTACATGTGATACTGGGAAACTACCAGATGATCCACAACTTGTTGCTGTACCTTCTTTACCCTTTTTACCAGGCTAAAAAAAGGGTAACCTATTTATCACCTTTTCCATTTTATCCATTCGTATGCCAAATTGGGTACCTGCAAACCCCCAAAGTCTTCCATTGCCACCTTTATATCCATTATTTCATGGCACTGACTTCATGACTGTGGCAATAAACCCAAGGGGGACTTTATTTGAGGTGAGCAGGCATTGCACGCGGAGCTGGTGGTGATTACCAGTCAGCACTTATTCTTTGCAAAGACTGTCACAGAGCACAGAGTTTATTCCCCTCTCTTCAGCAATCAAGCGAGTTTTATTTATGTGTGGCACAGGTACATCGATGACATCTTCATCATTTGGGATGGACCGGTATCGTTACTGGACGACTGCTTACTAGCACTGAACAAAAATGAGTTCAATCTCAAATTTACTATGTGCCATGACATGTCTAGGATCACTTTCCTGGATGTCGAAATTTTCAAAAATAACTCAAATATGCTGTCATGCAAATTGTTCAGGAAAGCCACTGCAGGCAATACTATCCTGCACTCGTCCTGTTTTCATCCCAGGTCTCTAGTAAATTCTATCCCCTATGGACAATATTTACGCATTAAGCGTAATTGCTCCAACTATGATGATTTCAAGCATGAGGCCAATAATCTAAAAAAACGATTGCTCGATCGAGGATACAGCCATAAAAGTCTCAAGAAAGCATTCAATCGAGCGAATGCCAGTAACAGATGCACTTTACTAGCTCCAAAAAAGAAAAAAACAAGACAATAATGTAGGTACTAGAATTATTACTACCTATACTAACGAACACGTTAAGATACACACTATTTGCAAAAAATACTGGCATTTGTTAACATCAGATCCCACTATAGGCCCTTTTGTACCACCAGCTCCCTTGGTCACATATAGACGAGCCAAGTCCGTAGGTGACCTTTTAGTTCAAAGTGAATTTAAGGGTTCAGCTAGAGGAGATCCTTGCAAAACCACCGGGACTTATCCCTGTGGTTCTTGCACGTATTGTAAATACATGGACCCTAGGAAAACTATTTATCTACCCAATGTCGTGCGATACAGGCCCAGACATTACTCTAATTGTCAAACTACTGGAGTGGTTTACCTTATTTTATGCAGTTGAACTTGCTTCTATGTGGGTAAAACCCTCCAGAAGTTATGGCAGAGAATCTACCGGCACATAAAAGCCATGCAGACCAGTGATCCAGACACCTCACTGGGCAGGCATGTTGCTTTAACGCACAATGTAATTTTTCCTAGGGTCTCTGTAATAGTACTGGACCGGCTACATCCCAGTACTCGAGGGGGGACTTTGATAAATATCTGCTACAGCTTGAGATCAAGTGGATATCAAATTTAGATGCCACTAGACCTCCAGGCCTTAATGAAATTTTCAATCTGAAGCCCTTTCTACCAGATTTCTCTACAGGTGGCTTTGATAGGGATCTCTAATAAAATCATATTTCTATGTTCCTTTTCTATTTTTCCTATATACATCATGTCTTCCCTAAAATGCCCTCTTCAAATGTGATTTTGTATATAACTCATGCAACTATTTCATTTTACTATTCATCTGTACAATTAACCTTGTTAGCTGTTGTTTTCTGTTTATGTCATTCCAGAGAATACAGGACTCTATCTTGATGGTCTACATTTTGTATAGCACTCACAATATGGAAATTGTAAAGATGTATCCGATCGTCTCCTTTTTTAATATATGCTGTTTGATGCCTTACATACCCGACCTAGTATAGTTATATGTTGTTTTTCTAACATATATCTCTAACATAATTTCTTTGTTTGGGCAGCCTGCAGTTTATTTATTGAATTTAACTCATTTCATTCTATTTCATCTCTTTTCCCATATTTGTATCATAACAGTATGGGCGAGGCCATATCCCCTTTTCTGGGACAGTATACAAGCGCACACCTTCCGGTGTTTACCATTTTCCGGTTTCTGTGCACTGGCTTCCGCCAGTACTTGTGTCCCATGACGTGCCGGCGGCTCTGTTTACGCCTGACGTCACTGGACTTACGTCCGGTGACGCCGGGCGCCACGTGAGCCGAAGGTCAGCCTAGATGCTCATCAGATCCATGCAGAGGAACTTGGGCTACAGGTGTTCGAGCGGACTGTCATACTCGGCGCCGCTCGAATCACCTATCCTAGCCGATCCACACACCTGTCCTCCATCAACTCCAGGAATTAACACGCCAATTTCCTGCATTATTCCCACCTTTTAGCAATATATAATTAGGTGAGTTGCTGGCATTACTTGCGCTGCACAGCCAGGATACATGTCTCCCTCCCTGAGAGCTCCAAGTGATTGCTGCATTTCAAAAGTAGATATATTTTGATTGGGGGTGTTTTACATTGTGGAAAATGGAGATTTCTCCTTTTTTGTATGTCCTTTTAATAGGACTGCAATTTTTTGAGTCCATTATTACCCACTTAACCCTGTCCCCTCATCCTTAGTCTATACTTAGGTCTTTTCACTTTTTATTGTTAACAGGTACCTGCTTTTGGTCTTTAGCGCCTTGGCGGTCCTTGTATGCACTGACTTGCTGCTCGTTTTGGGGGAGATGACATGCTGATTTGCCCAACTCCATTTATGACCCTTATGAAGTTATAGATCGGATTACTATGCTGGACTGTTGATATGCTTAATGTCTTAGCATTCACTGTTTCCATGAATGGTATAATTACAGCAAATATTTGAGGCTTGAGAGATCATCTATCCATATTTTGCTTTACAACTACTTTGATCTATGTCCTGTAAGGCCCCTTTCACACCGGGGCGTTTTTCATGCGGTACAGCGCTAAAAATAGCGCCTGTTCACCGCATGAAAAAATCCGGCCCCTTTAACTCCAGTGTGAAAGCCGGCGGGCTTTCACACTGGAGCGGTGCGCTAGCAGGACGGCAAAAAAAAGTCCTGCTAGCAGCATCTTTGGAGTGGTATAGGAGCGGTGTGTTCACCGCTCCTATACCGCTCCTTCCCATTGATTTGAATGGGAAACCGCGGTAAAACCGCGGCAATACCGCCGCAAAGCGCCGCTACGGCGGCGCTCTGTGGGGGTGTTTAACCCTTTTTTCGGCCGCTCGCGGGGGGGGTGAAACCGCACCGCGAGCGGCCGAATACCGCAGTTAAAACGACGGTAAAGCAGCACTAAATATAGCGCTGCTTTACCGTCACCGTGGCTCCCCGCCCCAGTGTGAAAGGGGCCTAAGTACTATATCTGACTAAACAACTACATATTATTACTGCCATTGATTATTTCTATAGTATCGTATCACTAAATGTTCATGTTTATGTTTCTCATACTGTTCATATACTTTATATTTATACATATATATATATATCTTTTAGAATAATACCAACACGCCAAATGCCAAACCCCTGAAGAAGGATACGGATACAACCATCTAGCCTTACTTGGCTTAATTTTCTCCGAAACATGTTGGGTTCTGTTGCTATTTACACTTACATCTGACCCTCGGTCCGATTCATAGTGTGCTTCAACCATTTTTTGGCAGTTGGTATAATATGTGTTCTTTTTCCATGTACAAATTTTTTGTAGATGTGTACAAATGTATTTTGTGTATTTAATAAAATTCCCATTACAATTTTATATATATATTATGTTTATTATATTTTTGTTTCCTTATCCTGACACTCTTTTCTGTCCACATAATCCCTGGGGGCCATTAACATTAGTTTTTCAGTCTTTTATTTATGTTATTGTGCATGTGGACTTTTTTGCATATATCTTTTAAGATCACATTTTGTCACTTACTCACTAGAGTTTATTATGAAGCAGAGTCTAATAATGCCTACACTGGATGTCCTTCTATACTGTCTGCTATTTGAAGCAGGAGCCTGCTGATGCAGAACATGTAAACTGGCATCTACTTTATTTTGACCACTCCACAAACTCACTGAATGAATTGAGATGACTGGCAAAGTAAATAGCCTTTTCCTACAATAGCTATGCTTGGATAAATTGAACTGGATTGACTGCGAGTTATTATTAACACTTAACACACGAGCGGAATTTCCCGTCGGAAAAATCTTGGATGGTTTTTCTGACGAAATTCCGCTTAAGCTTGGCTTGAATACACATGGTCACACTAAAGTTCCCAGAAACTTTCGACCATCATGAAAGCGATGACGTACAATACTACGACGAGTTGAGAAAATGCTTCCGAGCATGCGTCGAATTGTTTCCGAGCATGCATAGGAATTTTGCGCAACGGAGTTGCAACAGACGATCGGAATTTCCGATCGTAACTTTTTCCGTTGGAAAAATAGAGAACCTGCTCTCAATCTTTTGCTGGCGGAAATTCCGCCAGCAAAAGTCTGATGGAACATACACATGGTCCGAATTTCCGACCAAAAGCTCACATCGGACTTTTGCTGGCGGATTTTCCGATCCTGTGTACGGGGCATAATTGATTGTCTCATATCTACCAGTCATACATATATTTATATATGCCCATCACTGACCATACTGTAAGCTCCTGTAAGGATGCACTTTCATTCTGTAGCAAGTCTTTGCTCTGGAAAAAAGGAAAAGAACATTTGCATTAAATGTCATGTGGCCGTATTTACATATAGTTGTAGAACTCAAATGGCTATTCAGTTTAAACTAGAAATGAAAGTGAAAACATTTGTGTATAGGTATTAAAAATGTTATAAATACCACCCCCCCCCTTTTCTTTTTAGTGATCACATTCCCTCTGTTCTCAGCTCCATAAGAGCTAGAGGGAGGAAGAGTAGCAGTACAATGAGCCTTCCAGTGAATGGCTGTGTAGGGGAGGCGTGTCAGGATAAGTCTGATCATTGGAGGAGAGCATAGCTAGAGAACTGAAAATTATACTTTTGCATACAAGTACATGGTACAGCAGGCACATATCAGGAATATGAAATGTTGGGGTAACAAACACTTTAAGTAAAATGCATACTAATTTCCAAAAATGGCACAATGGGACTTCAGTGCACTATAAAACAAGTTATCAATGTAAATATTTCTATAATAGTTCTATAGGGGAACATACACCTAACATCATCAAGGGTCAAGTGGATGTGTTGTTCCATGATACTTGCTGATAGTCTTAATATGTATCTAAACCCTAAACTAAACAAAAATGTAAAAAAAAATGTGTGAATGTGGAGATTGTATTTGTTTTCTTTTTTCATTTCTTTTTTTTTTTTTACCTGGTGATCCTACCAGTTACACACTTCCTGTACTAGGGTGAGAGCGCTGTATGTGTAGAAGAGCAATGTTGTTACCCTACAGGAAGTGTGTTGTGGATACAATAAATCACCTCCTCTCCTCATCACCATAACAATGGGTATGTTTTTTTTTGTTCCCAGAGCTGAATTAGGCAAGGCTGTGTGCTTGCACTTATTGAACACATACTATTCTTTTCATATGTAGCTGACTGAAAGGGAGCAACTAAAAGTTAATTGTTTTAGTATTTACATATATTTCATGGGCAAGTTTGATATTATGGAACAAAGCCAAACCAAATAGATTTATTGATCACATCTAAGGAAAACAGTTTTTTTTTTTTTTAAAGACATTGGGTGCACACAAAGTGGATTTGTCTGTTATAAAAGAATATATTTGGCTACAAGTTTTTGAGCCCGGAGTTCAGCTTTAATAGTTTGCCAGAGGAATCGGAAGCACATGTTTAACCCTTTTTTCAATTTAGTCATCCTAAGAAGATCACAAGAATCACAAAAGTTACCTGAGGTGAGAGAAACTGATACAAGCTAAGAAAGGAACCCACATGACAGAGATAACAAGCTAACTACTAACTTAATTCATGTTGCAAGGTGCTTTATCTTCTCACTTCTGTAGAAAATGAATAATGGTCACAGCAGGCATCAGCAAATTTATTGTTCCAAAATGTCTCTATTATGCTACATTTTGGGTGCACACAGTTTCACAAGGATTGTACTGATGTTGTAGATCTGTAATCTGGGTATTGGTAATAAAGAAAAAATACTGCATATTTCTCTAAAGTGTTTGTAAGGGCTGAAGTTTTTTTTTTCTTTCTATGCATTAAGGTAAAAAACCTTCTGCATGTAGCTTACTCCTCAGCCCCCCATTATACTTACCTGAGCCTGATCTCGATCCAGTGCTGTGCACAAGAGCAGAGAGAGCTCTCCCTTCTCATTGGTTTAGAGATAGCAACGAGAGCCATTGGCTCACAATCGACGGGGGATCGGCGTATAACCCGCACCCACGATTTTCCCCTTATTTTAAGGGGAAAAAAGTGTGTGTTATACGCTGATAAATACAGAGCTGTCAGATGGTGGGAGCCTTTGTCAGGACTGGATATTTTTTTTTCTTCTTTTTTCGAGTCAGTGGTGGCAGCGGGCATCGTGATTGACGATAGAGCTACACATTTTTTTTAATTTCTTATTTTTAATAAAGCAATTGTCAAAAACATATGTTGTGTTTTTTATTAAATTTTTACACTTTTTTTGGCGAATAAATAGGGGTACCCCATACACCTTCACATGGGGGGGCCGGGTCTGGGGGTCCTCTTATTAAAGGGGGTTTCCAGATTCCAATAGCCACCCCGCAGACCCCCACAACCACCGGCCAAGGTTGAGGGGAAGAGGTCCCCATCAACATTTTGAGGTCATGTTGCCTGGTATGGTTCAGGAGGGGGGCACTCACTGGTCCCCCCTTTTCCTGGCCTGCCAGGCTGCATGCTCAGATAAGGGTCTGGTATAAATTTTGGGGGGACCCCACACCGTTTTTAAAATTTTTAATTGCTGCCATGTTTTTGACAGCTGATCTGACAGCTGATTAGTCAACTGTTGTTAAGGACACAGCTTCCCAGTCCCCTCCTTAACAATCAGCTACCGTGCAATAAATTACTGCGTGGAAATATGCTGTAATTACCGCATTATCATTATTTTACAGCATGAGCTATTTACCGACAAATTCTTAGTGAATTAACTTTTGTACAATTGTTTCCGCATGTGTTATTTTACTGCATTTTTCAGTTGACTCTTAGTGAATTGACCCCAGTGAGTATTAAGCGGGGAGGTATCTGTACAGTGTTTAGTAAGCAGTGAGTGAATTAGTGGGTGGAGACAGTGGAGGACAAAGTAAATAAGGTGTTAAAGTGGAGTTCCGATCACATTTATTTATTTTTTTCTGCATCGCCTCTGCTTTTTCTACATAGTTTACATGAACTCATGTCTCCAAATAAACCCCCTTCCTCATACATGATTTTTAGAATGTACTTATCTTAGATGTTGTCCGCCTGAGTGCTTCCATCTTCATTATGGGCACGTGAAGCCCACTCTGACTCTCTTCTGGGATAAGGTGCTGCTGGCTACCCAGCCTGCACCTCTCAATCCAACGCATGTGCATTTTACGCCGAGCGTAACGCTGACAGTATGTCTGGATATCTCGCAATGCTGAGCGGCGTCAATGCCCACTGACTTCTGGGAATCGTGACACACATTTCCCAGGAGCCAGCGAGTCCCTGGATATTATGTACATCGCAGCGGAAGGGAAAAACTAGAAGAGAGACAGAAAACCTTGGAAACCAGGCAAGCAAAGCAAAAAAATAAAAAAATAAATTGCCCAATGCAGAGATTATGGCCAGTTGCAAAGCTAATTAGGAGAAGATTAAAAAGTGGGTGCAACTCTGCTTTAATGAAAGGGATAAAATAAGTCTGCTTGGCAGTATAGAGGCATGAATTGTATTTTTGGAGGGCAGATTTATATAAAGTCTTTCTGAGACTTAAGTTTACACCAAAGATTCTCAAGAGCTTGGCTGCCTTTTTTTGACATTTCTGGTCTCATCTGTTTGCCAAGGTTGTAGGGGTCGGGGCCTGAGTCTATTTGTAGTGAAGGTGGTGAGCACATCCACGGAGGATGACAGTGAACTATTGTAGACAGAAGTGGCTAAATTTGGGGATGACAGGGGTGGGATTTTGTCAGAGAGGTGCTTAGTAGTAGAGTAGAGAAGAGAAGGGTTAGGGTAGTGAAGGTTTCTATGGGAAACTGTTAGACTGTTGGAGGGAGAGGAGGTGGAATATAGGGAGAGAGTGAAAATAATAAGGTAGTGGTCGGAGAGAGGAAAAGGATTGCTGGTGAGGTATGGATAATATTGGAAAATATTTCTATTTAAATTGCATTTACATGCAATTAAACAAACAAGCATGACCAAACTCAATGTCATGTCTCTTTTTTTCACTGACCTTAATGCTAGTCATGAAAGTGCATGTGTTTCTGCCAAAACACTAACAGAGGTCACTGAAAAGCAGAAAAAAATTTGGAACGCGTATAAATGCTAGACATATCTAGCGTTTGAGTGGTAACGCACTCCAATGTCCATAATAAATTCATATTCTGGACAAAAGAACGCAATTGCTAGATCTGCCTAAACTCTCCTAAAAGCGTGTGCAATAAACAACTTTTAGTGCATTGTTTAAGCAGCATTTTTCTGCCAGGAGTTTTGCCTTTCAGTGTGGCTTTTACAGATGCCCCGTGTTCATAAGGCCTTATACTAGACCAGTCTTTAAATTGTAAGCTCCATGAGCAAGGCCCTCCTATTCCTTCTATATTGAACTGTGTTGCAATTGTACTGTCCCTCTTTACATTGTAAAGCGCTTGTGTAAACTGTTGGCGCTATATAAGTCCTGTATATAAATAATAATGCTGCTAAGGTGTTTGCCAAGCTGCTCACTGCCAGCCTGCCCTTTTCATGTACATACCTGTGAGCCTTACATGTGCAAATCATTTTTTACTTTTATTCTACCTTTACAATAAGAAATACCTCTGGCGTTCTGTACATTTTTTTTCACAATCTCACTAGGTCACAATGCCAGCCCAGTTGTCAGATTGCCGAGATTGCCAACAGAGGAGAGATGGGCAGGCATTTTTAAACCAAATGTAGCACTGCACACAAAAAAATAAAACATGAATTAACAATCCACACATAAATACAGTATATATATATATATATCATCTTTGACAAAATGGTTTAGGGAGGACCGGCGTGCTCACGTCACCGTAAACAACGAAAGGTCCCGCAAGGAATGGGCTGCATTTTGAGAGTCGGCCGGCTCGACTTGATTTTTACACAACGCCTATATTTTTACTACTAAATGTAAGTGTAAACTCTGCTCTTTTTTTACTATTAAAATTAATTGAATTACACTATGGAAGCCTTTTTTCTCATCTTAAACATGGGGAAATACTTACTACGGGCAACTCCAAGGACACTTTGCTGAGAAGTGGGGATATCTTGCTGGCAGGCACAGAGACCCGGGCTGGGGGAAAAGCCACAGGCGATTTCTTATCTCCCTAAAAAAGAGATCAGTGTAGCTGGTAAGCGGCAGTAATTTCTCAGGTGGAGGAATCTTTCTATCTCAATCAATCACTATTTCTTGGGTGTTTTTTCGCTTGAAGTCACCATTGATCAATGAATGGAGGATTTCCCGTTTGAACGTCTTCTGGAAATATTATAATATAGAAATCTTTGTTTTTTTTAGTAACTTGAGTGTGGACTTTTTCAAATAGGTTTTCATAGCCCTTAATGAATTGTGATCCTTGTTCTATAAGTTTTCAGCATTACATATTGTAACTGTTCTATTTTATGTTTATATTAGGTATCATTAATTTTTTAAGAGGTTGGGGAGCTAGCATAGTCTTCTTAGTCACTGGCTAATTTTTATGTGAATGTATGTCACCATATTTATCTCACTATAATTATCCTTTTTGCGCAGCTTATTTCTTTGTGTATATATATATATATATATATATATATATATATATATATATATATATATATATATATATATATATATAGAGAGAGAGAGAGAGAGAGAGATAAATCTATATAGATATATATTATAGATATAGATATGTATATATATATATCTATCCCTCTCCCTCTCTCTCTCTCTCTCTCTCTATATATATATATATATATATATATATATATATATATATATATATATATATATCCTTTTTTAATTAAAATTGAACAGCGGTTTGTTGTTTATTGTATGTGTTAGGCTGTTTAATAAAACATGAATTAACAATCCACACATAAATACAGTATATATATATATATATATACTGAGAGAGAGATCTATATATATATATATCCTTTTTTTAATTAAGATTGAACAGTGATTTGTTGTTTATTGTATGTGTTAGGCTGTTTAACCCATTGCATATCACTGCAATTTCCGAAATTATTCATGTGATCTTTGCCTGTAGATAAGTCCTCCTGTACACAAGTCCATAAGTAGTTTTCTCTTTCGCACCTGAATGCTTTTGATTGAGGTGCTTACAGACAGTTACTAAAAAAAAATACGTTAAGTTCGTTACTGGTTCATGTAGTATTTTAATAACATAATTCATATTTTTCATTTGTAAAAGCAATTTTGGTTCTTTTCACTTTCGATGTCCCTGTTTTCCAATGAAAGGTTCACTCTCATAAGAAATGAAATTGAATAGCAAGCAGAACACAATATGAACGTTAGCATGACCATTTCATCACACATTTCAGGACTGCAAATGGTTTTTATACCATTTGTTATCCTCAGCCAAGCAATGTGCTTTTTCCCTTAGCCAACAGATGATTAGAAACCTTGCGGGCTTGCTGCTAGACACAATGTACTTCCCATCATTTCATTGCATAGCAGAGACTGCTTTTATAATGTATTTGTCAGCAAAATAACTGCAGAAATGGAGTTGGAAATTTAAATAGGTTAACCTTAGGCAGAGAGAACTGAAGGTAAAATTATTTCTTGGTGTGTACTCAAGCTGAGATGTGTTTGAATAGTTTAGACCTGCAGTAGAAGAACTTCGAACAACTTTTACAAGTTAAAGTGGTATTAAACCCAAAAGGAAACATTTACTATAATGTAGATTACTAATTCTTGGATGTGATGTCTGCATTTGTTTTCTCTTTTTAGGCTTTCTTTTTTCAATTTTCAATTATCATTTGGTGATCCAGCCAATAGTCTGTTGTTTTTTTTTTTTTTTTTTTAAAGAACAAGCCCTCCAGCAGAATGTATCAGTTGTAGAGATGAGACAAAACATTTTTTGGTTTTTGCAATTCTTTATTTATGAAAAATTTCTCACAGTATGCAATCGTTATACACCTACATGAGAATTAAATGTAAAAGAGTTGATACAGGCTCATATCAAAAGCCTTGAGAAGCAGGAAATGTTACATTTAGCAATATAACAAAGTAGTTATTTACAATTATCTGACCGGTGAGACAAACCATTTAACACTGGCAGGGGTTCTTAAAATTATCATCTTTTATTTATTTATGTCAAACCTTTATGCCAAATTGAAAAAGAAAAAACATTTTTGCTGTAACTGCTTATAAAGTATTAGCTTGATTATGGCTTCAATTTGTTCATTTATCTAAATCTGCTAGTCCATCTAACACACCCCTACCCCCAAACTGAAATAGCTGCTGTCCAGATGTGTCCCCTGTGCTCCTTCATCCAGAGTGGGGGAACTCTAATACGGGAGGTGTGTTACTGGTCAGATCACAGGTGAAAACAGAGCGGTAAAAGCAAAAATAAAACTAATGCAGCCACCACATCTAATGATTGGTAAGTAGCAACATATTATATTTTTGGGGGTTTTTAGGTTTAATACTGCTTTAGTTAAGTGAACCCTTAAGCCCCATACACACTATCAGATTTTCTGCAGATTTTTTCCTTCAGACTTACCAAAACCATATAATATGAGGTCAAACCTTAGGAGTTTCAATGTGTATGCAATCAGGCAGGCCCTTGCAGTGCATGGTTTGGTAAATCTGAAGACAAAAATCAGCAGAAAATCTGATAGTGTGTATGGGGCTTTACACATAGTCAGTGAAGTGACTAGCCTCAGATGATACACAGATATGAAACAAATTCTTCTACATAGGTTGTACCCGTTTATCTACAGACGTCTCTTCTCTACAGTTGTTTAATGTGCAGAATCTACGCAGCTTATCTGAGCTTTCAGAAAGCAAGCAGGGAATCGTAGCTGAAGTTACACTCTGAGCCAGGGCCGGACTTACCATTGAGCTTGACTGGGCTCAAGCCCATGGGCCCCACACAATAGGGGGCCCCGCCGAAGTACATAGCCGAGTGTACTCGGCTCGACTCCGCTCACAGTCACGCCCAGTCCCGCCCTATGATGGACATAACACAGGGACTGGGCGTGACTGTGAGCCGAGCCGAGTACACTCGGCTACTCTTGGCTCCGCGAGAGGACCTGAGAGCCGCCGGGATACACAGGACTTTGTATCTCGGCGGCGCCATTTTTAAACTTCAAGACTGCAATGACAAGGCTGCAAATGACACTGGGGCAAGGCTGCAAATGACAAGGCTACACTGACAAGGCTGCAGATGGATGGGCAAGGCTGCAGATGGACACTGATCATTCTGCAATGATGGGCAAGGCTGCAGATGGACACTGATAAGGCTGCATTGATTTAATGTAAGTTTTTTTCCTTAAACTTCCCTCCTAAAAGTTTTTCTCCTTAAAATTCCCTCCTAAACTTGGGGTGCGTGTTATACGTCGGCACGTGTTATACGCTGATAAATACGGTAATGTATAGAAGGTAGGGCCCGAAAGTGACTCAAGCCCAGGGGCCCCCACCACCCTAAGTCCTGCCCTGCTCTGAGCTCAGTTAGGGGAGCTGGAACCTGATTGGAGGGAAGGAACACACAGACACAGCACACAGAAACGGAGCTAAGGCTGTAAATCACAGGGTGTGCTGGGACTCCCTCCCCTGTCACATTTTTCGCTTGGTGTCAGAAGTGACTCATGCAGATGGCAGAGAAATGAGGCAGCAGACAGAAATGACACTTAGTGCTCTTAATTGAGACAAGTACACTATAGAGGGATATGCTTTGTTCACATTTCATGTCAGAGCTTTGCAGCCATTTTAAATGGATTGTTACGGCATCACAAAAAAGGTTACACAGTGACTTGTACAATCAGATTATAATGTGTGTGGCCAATTTTAAATTGGGAAACACACCTTACAATCTTTTTTTACAAACATGTGTCCTGTACATATGCTAGTAAGATCGGCAATATTCATGCCAAACTGTTCAGGTTTGGTATGGATTTTAAGAGGGACCTCATACCAAAAAAAAAAAAACATGGCGTAGGGTCCCCCCACATTTGATTACTGAATGAATATTGTCATGCCTATATTTGATAAGTGACATCACCTGGAAAACCCCACCGCTTTGTTTATCTATAGCAGAGGAGACCAGCAGATTTCATTCATAGTAAGTGATGGGAGTGGATCATGGCAGCGGGTGGTAGGTTACTTTCTTTCAGTGGTTGGTGGGTGGTGTTCATCTTGATTAACTTGAAGCTGCATAACTGGATGATGTGATTGATGATGGATTTACATTGTCGACATTTTTAAAAAAAAAGGACTTGCCAAAAAGCCTCGTACACACGATCGGATTTTCCGACAGGAAATGTGTGATGACAGGCTGTTGGCGGAAAATCTGACCATTTCTACGCTTCATCAGACAATTGTTGTCGGATTTTCTGTGGACAAATGTTGGATGGGAGGCTTTAAAATTTTTCGCGGACAAAAGTCTGTTGTCGGATTTTCCGAGCGCGTGTACACAAGTCCGTCGGACAAAAGTCCAAAGTACAAACACGCATTCTCAGAAGCAAGGGCGAGCCAGAAGCGGTCGGTCTTTTAAACTAGCATTCGTAATGGAGAATTAACATTTGTGACGTGGCAAATTATGAAATTTAAAAATACAGCGCACAATTCTGTTCTTCTTTAATGGGATAATAATAAATCTGCTTTGCTGGAGATACTGATGGAGTTATTGCAAACTAATTTTCAAAGGCTTTTTTTTTCTAGTGATTTAAAGAATAATATTATTATGCTTTTATTTTATTTTTGGGCAAGTTACCACATCACCATTATCCTGTAGTTTTTAAGATCAAAGATACAACTATGTTGGTATTCCTTGTCAATTTTATATTGTATTTTTTTAACCACTTTCAGACCGGACCAATTTGCAGCCAAAGGACCAGGCCCCTTTTTGCGATTCAGCACTGCGTCGCTTTAACTGACAATTGCGCGGTCGTGCGACGTGGCTCCCAAACAAAATTGACGTACTTTTTTTCCCACAAATAGAGCTTTCTTTTGATGGTATTTGATCGCCCCTGCGGTTTTTATTTTTTGCGCTATAAACAAAAAAGTGCGACAATTTTGAAAAAAAAACGCATTATTTTTTATTTTTTGCTATAATAAATATTCCCCAAAAATATATAAAAAAACATTTTTTTTTCCCTCAGTTTAGGCCGATACGTATTCTTCTACATATTTTTGGTAAAAAAAATCGTAATAAGCGATTATTGATTGGTTTGCGCAGAAATTAGAGCGTTTACAAGATAGCATTTTTATTAATATTTTTTTTTTTTTTAGTAATGGCGGCGATCAGCGATTTTTATTGTGACTGCGACATTATGGCGGACACATCGGACATTTTTGACACATTTTTGGGACCATTGTCATTTATACAGCAATAAATGCTATTTAAATGCATTGATCGGCTCCCATGCGCATGCACGGGAGTGACATCATCACAGCTCCGACCAATCACAGCGCCGGAGCCGCAATACCCAGAAGTAACTCCGGGAAGGGTTCATCCACAAAAAGACATTGTTCTTCATGTTCACCAAGTCTCAGATCCCTAAAATGCTGAGTATGTGGAGCTACCCCAATATCAGGCAAATTGGTCTGCGGAAGCTGTTTTGGGGATTATGCAGCAGACAGAGAGTCCGAGGGTCAGTAGTAGTTAATCTAGCAAAGACTATGGATGATCCAGCCTAATTTAAGGATCCTTTAGACAGACGAATAGACCTCGACCTAAAAGAACATACCAAATGGCGGGTAACTCCGGGAAGTCAGCAATTGCCTTAAAATCAACATCCACTGCCCTGCCAGAATGGACCAAAAACATAGAAACAGCGATTCGACAAGTTGTCCCTAAGGAAGATATAAGCAAGGATTTGAAGCTATCAGCAGACTTCGTTGGTGAGGCAGTGATGGGATACAATCGATGCTCTGCAAGATCAATGTTACATGCTGTGATGGTTAAACAAGCATTGTGGTTAAAACCATGGGCAGCTGACACAGCATCGAAAACAAAATTGTTGTAAAACACCATTTGATGGTAAAGCACTGTTTGGAGAAAGCCATTTCCCACGCCACATGGGAAAAAAGTCAGACTTGATCCCCTAGAAAAGGAGAATTTGACGTACCTGGGGCTTCAAGGACGCCAACTAGCACATACCTATACTACAACTGTTTCAGAAGTACCTAAGATTTTCAGTCAGCCAGGTCCATCTACAATTCCAGAGTCTCCCCTTGGACTCTGCACTTCTTCCAGAGTCTTCACAAAAGTTCTGATCGCTATCCTGGCTTCCTTATGAGAATTGGGTCTCAGATTTTATCGCTATCCGGACGATATTCTCCTTTCAGCAAAAGATCCAGTCCAGCTAGTGAAACAAATGAGGATTCTGTTGTTAACACTATCAGAATACGGTTGAATGGTAAATCATCAAAAGAGTCACCGTTCTTCAGTCCAGCAAGTGATTTATCTAGGCGCCTCATTCAACACCGCAAACTGGAAGGTGTTCCTGCCATCTGAGAAAATGACGGCGATCATTCAGAAAATAAAGAGAGTGAGGACACTGTCCTACCTAACAGCCTTAAACTGACTCAGCCTAATAGGGATTATGTCTTCCTGTATCCCAATGGTCCCATGGGCACGCTGGCACCTGAGGCACTTTTTAACTATAATTCCTGAGGCAATGGAACAAACACCATCTATCCCAGTCCATGCGTCTAACAAGTTTGATGCATAGGGGTCTGCACTAGTGGACAAAGAGTGAGATACTTGTAAAGCCGCATCCATTGGGGCATGTCTTCTGGACCACAGTTACCACAGTGCAATAGGCTAGGGGGCACATTGTAACCAGGTGTCGGTTCAAGAAAGATGGGTGATCAACGCAGCAGGCATTGTCTCAAATATCCTCGAAATGTGGGCAGCTTATCTCACATTGATAGCATTGTTCTCTCAGATCAAGGGCAAACCAGTTCTGACAACAGAGCCATATTAGTTCCCTAGGGCAATATATCTTAGTGTCCAGCCTCCAGTAAAGATTCCTCTCATACCCTTTCTTCTGTCTCACACCCATCCAAATCCTCACAGGTTGAACCTTCACATTTGGATGTTAAGAGGCAGAGATTTCAATCCTTAGGATGTTCTTCCAAAATTATTTAACTGCTTCCCGACCGGCCGCCGCAGTTTTACTGCGGCAGAATGGCATGGCCAGGCGAATCGCCATTATGTTACAAAGGGCGGTGGCTGCGGCGATCGGATTCAATCCAGAACCGATCAATCCCCAGGCCAATTA
Organism: Lithobates sylvaticus; assembly: GCA_028564925.1. Classification (NCBI taxonomy): domain Eukaryota; kingdom Metazoa; phylum Chordata; class Amphibia; order Anura; family Ranidae; genus Lithobates; species Lithobates sylvaticus. The sequence continues at coordinate 369,796,849 of CM053026.1, read as the reverse complement.
AATCTGACCTGGACCTGGTGATCGCTCCTGGCGAATGAGATCCTTCCCCTGCATGTGTAAGTGTAAACACAGCAGGGGAAGTGATGTCACCTCTCCTTGTGTCGGTCTTTTCCGCTCCAGACCGAGGAGAGAGAACATCTCACAGTAAGTGCACCAACACTACACTGACACCAGTTCACATAGGTACACTTGCCACCCCCGATCACCCCCCCCCCCCCCCCAGTTAACCGCTTCACCCCCTTTCACTGTGTCACCCAGTGCAGTCATTAGTGACACTAATCAGTGTTAGTGTAATTAGTGGTAGGCCCAGATAGGTCTAGGGACCCCCCAACCCCCCCTAACAAAGGTTTAACCCCTTGATCATCCGCTGTAACCAGTGATCACTGTATAAGTGTCACAGGTAATGCTGATTAGCTAGATATTTTTTTATAGCGTCAGGTCACCCACCATATATTACCCAATAAAGGTTTAACCCCCTGATCTTCTGGCAGGTGACATCAGTTAGGTTTTAGCGTCAGTCAGGGTCTGCGTCACCCCAGGCAGCATCAGATTAGTGCCAGTAGTGCTAACACCCATGCACGCACCATACACCTCCCTTAGGAGTATAGTGTCATCAATATCTGATCTGATCAGAACTATATTAGCATCCCCAGCAGTTTAGGGTTCCCAAAAATTCAGTAATAGCAGGATCAGCCCAGATACCTGCTAGCAACTGCGTTTAGCCCCTCCACCCAGACCAGCCCACCCAAGTGCAGTATCAACCGATCACTGTCACTTACAAAAACACAAAACGCATAACTGCAGCGTTCGCAGAGTCAGACCTGATCCCTGTGAACGCTAACAGGTTTTTTTGGTAGCGTTTGAATCAGTCGCTGACAATCAGGTGCTTTTTTCTTGTGAGTCTAACTACTGTACCAGTAAATTTAGAGACCAAAATGTAAAATCGAAGGTATAGTAGTCAAGAGGCCTACACGTTTCTGAGCATGACAGATAGTGAAGAGGAAGTCACTCATCTATCAGATTCAGGCAAAGAATACAAACCTGTAGACAGCAGCGGCACCCTGACAGATAGCTCTGACCACGGAGTTGTGGTCCCTGCCAAGGTCAGGCGTACCAGACCCCGTTCTTCTGCTGTCGTTGAGGGGCAAGAACCGCAGGGCTCTCGTATGGAGCAGAGAGCCAGTACTAGTGCTGCTCATCCTTCTGGTGAACTGGCAAGCACCAGCGGCCTAGTACATCCTGGTCGTACATCCAGCACTGCAGTATCACTTGGTGACGTGGCGAGTGCCATAAGTGCAGTTCAAGCTGGCGAGGTGGCTAGCACATTTAGAGTCCCGCAGCCACCAAGAAGAAGACAAAGACAGGCCCGTTGAGCCCATAGTCCCCTTCCTGCTGCTTTTGCCAATCCTAATTGGGAGCCCACCACTTCTGCAGCACCTGTACTTCCTCCAATCACTGGCCAACATGGAATTCAGGATTTTATGTCCCTTTATTTTTATTCGCTGTTTTTCACGGAAGATCTCTATAGATCTATTGTGGACCAAAGTAATTTATATGCTGGTCAATTCATCGTCGCTAATCCCCAGCTGACCCTTGCCAGAGAATGGAAACCAATTACGGTTTTCGAATTTAAGACCTTCCTGGGCCTATCCCTCCTCATGGGCATAACTAAAAAGAGTGAGTTGCGGTCATATTGGTCCACTGACCCAATTCATCATATGCCGTGTTCTCTGCCTCCATGACCAGGACACGTTACGAGAAGATCTTGCGGTTCATGCACTTCAATGACAATGAACTCTGTTTTTCTCGGCGTGACCCTGAATTTGATCGGCTCTACAAAATTTGGCCCCTCATAAACCACTTCAAGCAACAGTTTGCAGCCTTGTTTACTCCCCATCAAGTTGTCTGCGTTGATGAGTCCCTACGTTTTCTGGCCACTTGTCATTCAAACAGTATCTTCCCAGCAAGCGTGCCAGTTATGGGGTCAAGATGTATAAGCTCTGTGACAAGGCCACAGGTTATACATATAGTTTTATGGTTTACCAGGGAAGAGATAGTTACGTAGAGCCGAGGAACTGCCCAGACTTCATAGGGAGCGCTGGTAAGATTGTGTGGGACTTGGTGTCACCCTTATTCGGAAAGGGGTACCACTTGTATGTGGACAATTATTACACAAGAGTGCCACTTTTTAGTCACTTGTTCAATCACGGAATTGGCGCATTTGGCACCGTGCGATCTAATCGCTGGGGCTTACCCCAGTGGCTTGTAGATTCCCGTCTTAGGCTGGGGGAGAGAGCCTGCTTGAGATGTAATAATTAACTCGCTGTGAAGTGGAGAGATAATAAGAATGTTTTTGTTCTGTCCTCCCTTCACGCAAACACGATGGTCCAAATTCCTACGGCGACTGGTGTTGTGGAAAAACCCCTCTGTGTTGTCATGAAGATCCTGCCAGTAACCGGCGCACGGGAGTCCCTGGCACCCCTCCGCGGGTACCACAACACGTGTACGTGTGCGCGGGCACGTGCACGCACACACCCGCGCACGAGAGCGCGCGCAGGAGAACGGGTGCGCGCCCCTGTTGGCACCAGATAGATTATTTAAATCCGCCTGTCACAGACGGTCCCCGCTTTCTGCTCTATAGCGTTCTGTGCCCTGATACCTGATCTGAGTTCCTACCTGTGTTTGACCCGGCTTTCCTGTGACCCTTCTGCCTTCTGCCTGTACCCGACCTTGGCTTGTCTGTGACCACTCTACTGTTTGCCCCATCTGTACCTTGCTGCCAGCCTGATACCTGACCCGGCCTGTTTGACCATCCAGTCTGCTCTGCTGATCCAGTCTGCTCTGCTGATCCGGTCTGCTTTGCTGATCCAGTCTGCCTTGCTGATCCAGTCTGCTGTGCTGATCCAGTCTGCTTTGCTGATCCAGTCTGCCTTGTTGATCCAGTCTGCTGTGCTGATCCAGTCTGCTTTGCTGATCCAGTCTGCTGTGCTGATCCAGTCTGCTTTGCTGATCCAGTCTGCTGTGCTGTTCCAGTCTGCCTTAATGATCCAGTCTGCTGTGCTGTTCCAGTCTGCCTTAATGATCCAGTCTGCTGTGCTGTTCCAGTCTGCCTTGCTGATCCAGTCTGCTGTGCCGATCCAGTCTGCTTTGCTGATCCAGTCTGCTGTGCTGTTCCAGTCTGTTTTGCTGATCCAGTCTGCTGTACTGTTCCAGTCTGCTTTGCTGATCCAGTCTGCTCTGCTGATCCATTCTGCTTTACTGATCCAGTCTGCTGTACCTCGTCCGCTGAGCTGATCCAGGGATCTCTCTCTACCGGTCTAATGGTCCTGCCAGGCACCCGTGCCCCTCCTTACTCCTGGCTCTCCTGTCACCTTACCAGGGAACCGGGAGTGGGAGCCGCAAGGGAGGCTCTCTTCTGCAAATTCAGACTCATCACCACCAGGTGCGTGACAGTGTCCACGAATATAACCTTAATATGGGAGGGGTGGACCTCAGCGACCAGTTGTTGGCACTGTACCTAATTGCCCATAAAGCTAGAAGCTGGTACAAAAAAGTGTCTGTATACTTATTTCAATTGGCTCTGCTGAATGCTTATGTGCTATACAAAGCTTCAGGACGAAATGGATCCTTCCTTAAATTCCAGGAAGAGATCATCACAGCCCTTTTGTTTCCAGACGGTGCTGTGGCCTAACTTCCCAATCTAAATGCAGTAAGTCGGCTGCATGAGAGGCATTTTCCGCATGTCCTCTCTGGTACCCCTAGCCAAAGAAACCCCCAAAGAAGATGCCGTGTCTGTAGAAAGCTCAGATATAGGTGTGACACCCGATTTTATTGTCCCTCCTGTCCTGACCAATCTGGTCTTTGCATTGGTGACTGTTTCAAACGATACCACACAATAGTGGAGTATTAGCGTAGGGTACAGCATTGCACAGTCCTAGGCATACTAACACAGGATCTCGAAAGATGTGATGGCCATCACATTTTGAGAGACCCTAATCTGGAAGGTTTACAGTTCATATAAAAGTGAAAAAAAAAAAACACACAAAAACACAAAAAAATTTAAATAAAAAAGCCAAAAATAGTTGAGGTTTTATTTTTCTTCTCTCTATTGTTCTCTCTATTGTTCTCTCTCTTAAGTTCGCTCTCTATTGTTTGCTCTATTGTTCTCTCTCTTTTGTTACTGTATTTTAAAACTGTAATGTTTTATTTTTACTATGTTTTATTGTACTTGCTTTGCAGGCCCTGGATTCTTCGCAGGATTAACCCAGTGGCTTACGCATTAGACTTTCCTTCTAATATGTGTAGCTCAAATGTATTTCATGTCTCCTTATTAAAACCTTTGGTCTGCAACCGCTTTACCACCTCGGTGCCTCGTCCTCACCCTGTACAGGTTGAGAACCATGAGGAGTATGAAGTACAGTCCATTGTTGACTCCCGTAGGTTCCATGGGTGCATACAGTACCTGGTGTTTTGAAAGGGTACGGTCCGGAGGAATGCTCTTGAGTCTCATCATGAGGGGTCATTGAGGAGGGGGTACTGTCAGGGCTGGGCTCAGCCCTTCCTTCTCTGAGCTGGCTGCTCAGCTGTCGGCTAATTAACAGCTCCTATCTCTCCACAGTGACTTACCTGTTGATGATATCCTGCACGTCAGTCCTGCCTACTTAAGCCGTCCAGCCCAGATGATCTCTGCCTTCGCCTTGGTCACATCTCTAGAGACACTCTCCTGTGTTCCTGTTAAAGACTTGCTTGGCTGACATTTCTTCTGGCTCCAGATCCTGCTTGCTGTTCTACTACGCTCATCTCTGGCTTCCTTATGTTTTGGCTTGTCTGAATATCCGTTCCGGTTCCTGAACTCTGGCTATGTTTTGACTACATTTACTCTGTTTACCTTTTTTTATTATTAACAATAACAATCTTGTTATTAAACATATTTTAACTGTACTTCTGTCTCAGTCTGATTCATGGTTTCTGACACTACTTTTGCTTTTATATCCCAGAACACATTCTTGTTTTCATTTGTTATGGGATGCAGGTAGCTGAAAAATGTGATCTATTCTCTCAGCAACATAGTTCCTTTACTGAGTTCCATTTGTTTCTTTTCCTGATCACAACCTTGTCCTTAACCTTTCTCACATTTGCATTCAAGCAAACTTTTTCTGATTATTTTTGTCATGTTTTCACTTAGAAAATTCTGATTTAATTCCATTACCACAATGTCACTCTCAAATGCTTTGCAGTCCACTGTTGTTTTTAAAAAGCAACTCCACTTTTTGTAGCATATTTAAGTTATAATAAAGTTATAAAGTCATAATCCCTGTCAACCCCTCCCCCATGCCCCCTCCTCTCCTCCTAGTCTTATACTCAGCTGTCACTGAACCAGAGAGATAATGTTCACTTTATAGTTGGATCACCCAGTCACTTTTTTTAATGTTGCCAGCTGAGCCCTGGCATGCACTATGCACCCCTGCTCATTCCTACAAAGCTTTTGAGTATGAGCTCATACTAAGTAAGCTCCATAGGAATGAAAGGGGAGTGCCAACTCCTTACACTGGCCCAGATGGGAACATTTTTCAAGTGGCTGTACTATATAGTCAATTGTATTGTGCTAGAGGGGGTGCTGAGGGTGAGGCATCTACAGTATGATTTTTTAAATGGATGAAAATAGGATTAAGACCAAACATCTGCCTAGGCCGGTTAAGTGCTATGGACCTTACACTCAAGCCACCATTAGTTCACCTATGCAACACCCTGCTCACCTTTAGTACTCCAGACTCCCATTCACACCATTGCAACGCCGTAAAACCTTACTAGAATGCACAGTAACACACATAACTTGCTTTTATTGTTAATGTCACCCCAACACATCTTACCAACAGACGTGCATTGTAGCAGACCACAACATATATAATGCAGTATTCTTCGTTATAGCGTGCTGCATTACATGAAATAATAAATTAAACTTTTTAGTGTGTTTTGATGCACTAGGCAACCCATTTTGGACTCATCTTGGTTCACAGCATAGCACACATGCACAAATGCAGCACAAATGTGTTAACAGGGCCTAATTGACAGTAAGCCCTTCCAGGTTGTGTATCTCTAACTGATCTCATTATTGATATTAGCGGTTTCCTAGTGAAAAACAAAATTGCTGGTATTGTTGTTGCATGGTACAAACCAAGTCTTAAAATGGGGGTATATGTACTTTAAGGCTTGACAGTGTAACTGCATGAACTCTTTTATCTGGTAGTTAGGAGTTGAAGAATGGAAGATTAGCACAGAAAGCCCAGGACCTTTAATATACTATGGTGAGGAGCAGTAATTTGTTCCTTACTGACCCAAAATGTCTCATGGCTGATGACGATAAGAGATAGGAAGACAAACTGCTTAGTGATCTGTTACAAGAAAATTGCTTAATTATATTCTCATTTCCAACAATGGCATCTTTATGTCTGCAAACGCTTTACGAGTCCTGGAGATATCAGGGAACATAATCGGAACTCCTGCAAGCTCCTTCCTCCTCTGGATTCTCATGTAAACAGCTGCCACTAGTGAGAATAGATCAGCAGTCCTTGCCAGGACAGACATGACAATTCAGAAACTCCTAGGGCACAGGTGTCAAACACAAGGCCTGCGGGCTGAATCCGGCCCTCCAGGCCATTTCATGTGGCCCTCACACCTCTCCTGCAGCTGCAGGAGAGCTCCAGCCCTCCTTTTGTCCTCCTCCAGACCCCTACTTTCTGCTTTAAAGCAATGCATCCAGCTTCTTCCAAACAGGAGCATAAAGAAAGGCGGTGCACTGTGATGTTAGGGAGAGTAGGGGAACTTCTGATGATGGAGTGGCTCTTGGGATGTGCTGGACATCTAATCTTACAGATACAACCGGCCCTTTTGAGGACAATCATAATGCTGATGCGGCCCACAATGACATTTAGTTTGACACCCCTGTCCTAGGGGAAAGTGACATTAGCAGCTGCCTAGGTCACATTGTGGGTGATCCAGCCCTGATTAACAGTGTTATGCCGCGTACACACGATCGGAATTCTCGTCGGAAAAAACTGTGTCGCTTTTTCAGACGGAATTCCGCTCAAGCTGTGTTGCCTACACACGATCACACGAAATTCCGACCGCCAAGAACGTGGTGACGTCCACCACGTACGACAAGACCATAAAAGGAAAGTTCAGCACCATGTCCGGCACCCGTTGGGCTCCTTCTGCTGATCTCGTGTTTATCGTGTGTTAGTAGAAGTTTCGCTATAGACGATACGTGTTTTTCAGACTTGTGCTTCAGATCGTTCCTGCTCTACAGTTTGTACTTGTCGGTGCGTATTTGCTTATCAGTGCGTGTAGTCAGTTCGCATTTGTTTGTCTTTGCAGCCTATATATTTATATATAGTACGCTTTGATTTGCAGTGCTTATTGTCCGCTCGTTGCTTGATTTGCATTTCGTTCTTTCAGGCCTTGCTGTTTATCAGTGCTTTCTTTAGTCCGTTCTGACCAGCCGACCGTTTAGAAGCGATGTTACGTGTACGTACTCGTCGTAGAGTTCGTGCTGTGCAGGGGCTTGGTGTTGGGGTTCTTACTTTGACACAAGCCCGGTCAATGAACAGGGAGAGGGGGAGTTCGTGGACCAAGAATTGGTTGCTCCAGCGTGACCAATTCTCGCACATGCTCTCCTAATTAGCTTTGCAACTGGCCATAATCTCTGCATTGAGCAATTTATTTATTTATTTTTTTGCTTTGCTTGCCTGGTTTCCAAGGTTTTCTGTCTCTCTTCTGGTTTTTCCCTTCCTCTGCGATGTACATAATATCCAGCGATTCGCTGGCTCCTGGGAAATGTGTGTCACGATTCTCAGAAGTCAGTGGGCATTGACGCCGCTCAGCATTGCCAGATATCCAGACATACTGTCAGCGTTACGCTCGGCGTAAAATGCACATGCGCTGGATCGAGAGGTGCAGGCTGGGTAGCCAGCAGCACTGTAAAAAAGGATGTTTGTTATGCTGGCCCACCTAAATCAAACACCTCTCTGCGCTCAGATGGATACCGATATCTTACTATTTGAACCCTGTGTAGAGAGTATATACATAAATAAATAAATAAATATATATACACGGTTCAACTGTGCAACGCAAAATCTTGGTGCACTGGTAGCAGCTGCTTAAATAAAGGTCATAGGAAAAGGTACAATAAGGTAGCAGGTGAAAGAGGATTTCAACTAAAAGTAATCAGAGAAAAACCAGACTGTTAAGATACTGTAGCAGCGCTTAGATATCAGAACGGTAAAAAATACTGATAAAAAGGTGGATAAAATTGATGCGTTAGACGTCACCATATAAATAATGGACAATGATCAGAAATCAATCAATAATCACTAATAAATAAATGGGGGATTAAAACAAGATAAGATGAAGTTGATTAATAAAAAAATAAATAAGTAAATTAATCAGTAATAGGTATCAGCAGAGTGTCCATTCATCACACAGTGACTAATAAATCAGAGTCCCGCTCTCTCCTGATAAACACAGGGTGATACTTCAAGCTCAATATTCGATGTGTCGCAAAACTGATTTATCCATCCACCAGTGTACTCCACCACGTGATACAAGGTTCCCCTTTGGGGATGCACTCACCAGAGCTACAAAGAAAATGGGCATATCAGCACTCTCATCATGGTACTCTGCCGCTCTCTACCGAAGTCCTTGAATTCTCCTCCACAGCCTCCTATTCAAAGCTCACCCTTGCCAGGTAGGTCATATGCAGAAAGAAATTGCACCACATAGTGTGACTCTGCATAAAAACTTTTATTTACCCCCCATTAAGTTGATCAAAAAACGACACCCCCTAATAAAATATGCGTACCAAACATTAAAATCAAATCAGCATGTAAATTGGATAAATGTATGTCACTCTGCCTGTATGCGCCTTCCAGATCCTTTTTGGCTGATTTCCGCTATGAGGAGCGGTGTTTCCAGCGTCCTAAAGGGTTTCCTGGTCGGTGAACCGCAGGCTGGAGCGCACACGTCACTTCCTTTGTTCTCTGGTCAACGTCCCTCAAGGGACGTTGACCAGAGAACAAAGGAAGTGACGTGTGCGCTGACCAGAGGGACGTCTCTGGGACGTTGACCAGAGAACAAAGGAAGTGACGTGTGCGCTCCAGCCTGCGGTTCACCGACCAGGAAAACCCTTTAGGACGCTGGAAACACCGCTCCTCATAGCGGAAATCAGCCAAAAAGGATCCGGAAGGCGCATACAGGCAGAGTGACATACATTTATCCAATTTACATGCTGATTTGATTTTAATGTTTGGTACGCATATTTTATTAGGGGGTGTCGTCCAGCCAGCAGCACTGTATCCCAGAAGAGAGTCAGAGTGGGCTTCACGTGCCCATAATGAAGATGGAAGCACTCAGGCGGACAACATCTAAGATAAGTACATTCTAAAAAACATGTATGAGGAAGGGGGTTTATTTGGAGACATGAGTTCATGTAAATTATGTAGAAAAAGCAGAGGCGATGCAGAAAAAAATAAATAAATGTGATCGGAACTCCACTTTAACACCTTATTTACTTCGTCCTCCACTGCCTCCACCCACTAATTCACTTACTGCTTACTAAACACTGTACAGATACCTCCCCGCTTAATACTCACTGGGGTCAATTCACTAAAGCCCCATACACACGCGCGGATTATCCGAGGACCAGGTCCGTCGGATCATGTCTGTCATACTTTGTCCGATGTTGGTTTTGCGTACACACGGTCGGACAAAGTTGTCGGAAAATCCGATCATTCTGAACGTGGTGACGTTTGTTGCCTACGACGGGACTACGTAGAGGCTAGTAGCCAATAGCTTTGGTCTTGTAATGTGATCTGAGCATGCGTACACTTTGTCCGTCGGAATTCGCTACACACGATCGGATTTGGTGTGATCGGACTTTGTTGTCAAAAAATCTATCCAGCAGGAGATAGGATTTTGTCCGTCGGACAATCCGATGGAAACTGTCCGATGGTGCCTACACACGGTCGGATTTTTCGACAACATTGTCCGATAGAACAGAATCCATGCGAAAATCCGACCGTGTGCATGGGGCTTAAGAGTCAACTGAAAAATGCGGTAAAATAACACATGCGGAAACAATTGTACAAAAGTTAATTCACTAAGAATTTTCCGGTAAATAGCTCATGCTGTAAAATAATGACAATGCTGTAATTACAGCATACAGCATATTTTCACGCAGTAATTTATTGCACGGTAGCTGATTGTTAAGGAAGGGACTGGGAAGCTGTGTCCTTAACAACAGTAGACTAATCAGCTGTCAGATCAGCTGTCAAAAACATGGCAGCAATTAATTAAAAATTTATAAAACGGTGTGGGGTCCCCCCAAAATTTATACCAGACCCTTATCTGAGCATGCAGCCTGGCAGGCCCCTCCTGAACCATACCAGGCAACATGACCTCAAAATGTTGATAGGGACCTCTTCCCCTCAACCTTGGACGGTGGTTGTGGGGGTCTGCGGGGGATCTATTGGAAGCTGGAAGCCCCTTTTAATAAGAGGGCCCCCAGACCCGCCCCCCCCCCATGTGAAGGTGTATGGGGTATCCCTATTCATTCACCAAAAAAAGTGTAAAAAGTAAAATAAAAAACACAACATATGTTTTTGACAATTCCTTTATTAAAAATAAGAAATTAAAAAAAATGTGTAGCTCTATCATCAATCACGATGCCCGCTGCCACCACTGACTCGAAAAAAGAAGAAAAAAAAATATCCAGTCCTGACAAAGGCTCCCACCATCTCACAGCTCTGTATTTATCAGCATATAACACACACTTTTTTCCCCTTAAAATAAGGGGAAAATCGTGGGTGCGTGTTATACGCCGATCCCCCGTCGATTGTGAGCCAATGAGAAGGGAGAGAGCAGAGAGAGCCTCTGCTCTTGTGCATAGCACTGGATCGAGATCAAGCTCAGGTAAGTATAATGGGGGGCTGAGGAGTAAGCTACATGCAGAAGGTTTTTTACCTTAATGCATAGAATGCATTAAGGTAAAAGAAAAAAAAAACTTCAGCCCTTACAAACACTTTTGAGAAATATGCAGTATTTTTTCTTTATTACCAATACCCAGATTACAGATCTACCACATCAGTACAATCCTTGTGAAACTGTGTGCACCCAAATTGTAGCATAATAGAGACATTTTGGAACAATAAATTTGCTGATGCCTGCTGTGACCATTATTCATTTTCTACAGAAGTGAGAAGATAAAGCACCTTGCAACATGAATTAAGTTAGTAGTTAGCTTGTTATCTCTGTCATGTGGGTTCCTTTCTTAGCTTGTATCAGTTCCTCTCACCTTAGGTATCTTTTGTGATTCTTGTGATCTTTTTAGGATGACTAAATTGAAAAAGGGTTAAACACATGCTTCCGATTCCTCTGGCAAACTATTAAAGCTGAACTTTGGGCTCAAAAACTTGTATCCAAATATATTCTTATATAACACACTAAAAGATATAAATCCACTTTGTGTGCACCCAATGTCTTTAAAAAAAAAAACAGTTTTCCTTAGATGTGATCAATAAATCTATTTGGTTTGGCTTTGTTCCATAATATCAAATTTGCCCATGAAGTATATGTAAATACTAAAACAATTAACTTTTAGTTGCTCCCTTTCAGTCAGCTACATATGAAAAGAATAGTATGTGTTCAATAAGTGCAAAAAAATACCAGTTGATCCTGCCAGAAATGTAGTGTTTCATGCACTCTGCGGTTTTATCATAAGCACAAGCCTTGCCTAATTCAGCTCTGGAAACAAAAAAAACATATCCATTGTTATGGTGATGAGGAGAGAAGGTGATTTATTGTATCCATAACACACTTCCTGTAGGGTAACAACATTGCTCTTCTACACATACAGCGCTCGCACCCTAGTACGGGAAGTGTGTAAGTGATAGCATCACCAGGTAAAAAAAATAAAATGAAAAAAGAAAACAAATACAATCTCCACATTCAACACATTTTTTTTTTTACATTTTTGTTTAGTTTAGGGTTTAGATACATATTAAGACTATCAGCAAGTATCATGGAACAACACATCAATTTGACCCTTGATGATGTTAGGTGTATGTTCCCCTATAGAACTATTATAGAAATATTTACATTGATAACTTGTTTTATAGTGCACTGAAGTCCCATTGTGCCATTTTTGGAAATTAGTATGCATTTTACTTAAAGTGTTTGTTACCCCAACATTTCATATTCCTGATATGTGCCTGCTGTACCATGTACTTGTATGAGAAAGTATCATTTTCTCTTTGTACTGCTTCCTTTGTGTGAAAAACTGACCACACTAAGCTGGCAAACACACCATGGACAGTTCTCTAGCTATGCTCTCCTCCAATGATCAGACTTATCCTGACACGCCTCCCCTAAACAGCCATTCACTGGAAGGCTCATTGTACTGCTACTCCTCCTCCCTCTAGCTCTTATGGAGCTGAGAACAGAGGGAATGTGATCACTAAAAAGAAAAGGGGGGAGGTATTTATAATGTTTTTAATACCTATACACAAATGTTTTCACTTTCATTTCTAGTTTAAACTGAATAGCCATTTGAGTTTTACAACTATATGTAAATATAGCCACATGACATTTAATGCAAATATTCTTTTTCTTTTTTCCAGAGCAAAGGCTTGCTACAGAATGAAAGTTCATCCTTACAGGAGCTTACAGTATGGTCAGTGATGGGCATATATAAATATATGTATGACTGGTAGATATGAGACAATCAATTATGCCCCGTACACAGGATTGGAAAATCCACCAGCAAAAGTCTGATGTGAGCTTTTGGTCGGAAATTACGACCATGTGTCTGTTCCATCGGACTTTTGCTGGCGGAATTTCCGCCAGCAAAAGATTGAGAGCAGGTTCTCTATTTTTCCAACGGAAAAAGTTACGATCGGAAATTTCCGATCGTCTGTTGCAATTTCGTTGCGCAAAAATCCTATGCATGCTCGGAAACAATTCGACGCATGCTTGGAAGCATTTTCTCAACTCATCGTAGTATTGTACGTCATCGATTTCATGATGGTCGAAAGTTCAGGGAACTTTTGTGTGACCGTGTGTATGCAAGCCAAGCTTGAGTGGTATTTTGTCGGAAAAACCATCCAAGATTTTTCCGACGGAAATTCCGCTCGTGTGTTAAGTGTTAATAATAACTCGCAGTCAATCCAGTTCAATTTATCCAAGCATAGGTATTGTAGGAAAAGGCTATTTACTTTGCCAGTCATCTCAATTCATTCAGTGAGATTGTGGAGTGGTCAAAATAAAGTAAATGCCAGTTTACATGTTCTGCATCAGCAGGCTCCTGCTTCAAATAGCAAAGGCAGATTCTGAGGTAGCAATCTCTACCCCAATGATCCTTTTGGCCTATTATTAGTATACTTCCTTATGAGGTCAATGATGTCACAAAAGGGATTCTCTGTATTTTAGGAAGTTGACAAAGCAATGTTTCACAGAGGTACAAGGTAATTCTCGTTCATCACCCTAATACAGGTCACTACACTGCATGTAGTCTAAAAAAAAGACAATTTTCTTTTCAGGAATATATCTATTCATCACTATCTTACAAGAGAAATGTAATGTAATTGCTTGAAAAACATAATTAACCACTTAATTTGTGCGACGTGGCTCCCAAACAAAATGTATGTCTTTTTTTTCCCCACAAATAGAGCTTTCTTTGGGTGGTATTTGATCCCCTCTGCGGTTTTTATTTTTTGCGCTATAAAAAAAAAATCGCGACAATTTTGAAAAACACATTATTTTTTACTTTTTGCTATAATAAATATCCCCAAAAATATATGAAAAAAACTTTTTTTTCCTCAGTTTAGACCAATGTGTATTCTTGGTACATATTTTTGGTAAACAAATTGCAAAAAGCATTTATTGATTGGTTTGCGCAAAATAAGTTATAGCGTCTACAAAATAGGGGATAGTTTTATGGCATTCTTATTAATAACTAGTAATGGCGGCGATCAGCGATTTTTTTATCGTAACTGCGACATTATGGCAGACAGATCGGACACTTTTGGCGCTATTTTGGGACCATTCACATTTATACAGCGATCAGTGCGATTAAAAATGCATTGATTACTGTGTAAATGTGACTGGCAGTGAAGGGGTTAACAACTAGGTGGCGCTGTAGGGGTTAAGTGTGTCCTTGGGAGTGATTCTAACTGTGGGGGGGAGGAGCTATGTGGGACATGACACTGATCACAGCTTGTGGTGGGAGCACGCGTGCCTGCAGACCGCTTGTTAAAGGGTAACGTACAGGTTTGTTAGTATGCCTGTACGTGCCCTTCTGCCGACGTATATCGGCGTGAGCCGGTTGGCAAGCGGTTAAAGGTATACTACATTTTTAAAAGTAGAATTCCTGCCTAAAAGCAGACACCACAAGGTGTCTACTATTGTTTTGTTCCAAGTTTCATCAAGCATTATCCCCTTGCCCAGTGAGACTAAACTCCCCTGTCACTGATGTAGTGTCTCTAGAAAAAGGGAAAGTAGTAGTTAGGCCTCATTCACACAGGGCATACTAAAGCATCCATGGAGGGCCTTATTTACCAGCACAGAGATGCACAGGTGTTCTTTGCATTGTCAGGCAGGCAGTCTCATTGATGTCAGTTGGGACATAGCAGCCACATAGACATAGATGCTGCTCCCAATCTGCCAACTGTGTAGGTGTGGGTTTACAACCCCGAACACAGACAGTATAGAAGGACATCCAGTGTAGGCATTATTAGACTCTGCTTCATAATAAACTCTAGTGAGTAAGTGACAAAATGTGATCTTAAAAGATATATGCAAAAAAGTCCACATGCACAATAACATAAATAAAAGACTGAAAAACTAATGTGAATGGCCCCAAGGGATAGTGTGGGCAGAAAAGAGTGTCAGGATAAGGAAACAAAAATATAATAAACATAATATATATATATATAAAATTGTAAAGGGAATTTTATTAAATACACAAAATAAATTTGTACACATCTACAAAAAATGAGTACATGGAAAAGTACACATATTATACCAACTGCCAAAAAATGGTTGAAGCACACTATGAATCGGACCGAGGGTCAGATGTAAGTGCAAATAGCAACAGAACCCAACATGTTTCAGAGAAAATGAAGCCAAACAAGGCTAGATTGTTGTATCCGTATCCTTCTTCAGGGGTTTGGCATTTGGCGTGTTGGTATTATTCTAAAAGATATATATATGTATAAATATAAAGTATATGAACAGTATGAAAAACACAAACATGAACATTTAGTGATATGATACTATAGAAATAATCAATGGCATTATTAATATGTAGTTGTTTAGTCAGATATAGTACTTACAGGACATAGATCAAAGTAGTTGTAAAGAAAAATATGGATAGATGATCTCTCAAGCCTCAAATATTTGCTGTAATTATACCATTCATGGAAACAGTGAATGCTAAGACATTAAGCATATCAACAGTCCAGCATAGTAGTCCGATCTATAACTTCATAAGGGTCATAAATGGAGTTGGGCAAATCAGCATGTCATCTCCCCTAAAACGAGCAGCAAGTCAGTGCATACAAGGACCGCCAAGGCGCTAAAGACCAAAAGCAGGTACCTGTTAACAATGAAAAGTGAAAAGACCTAAGTATAGGCTAAGGGTGAGGGGACAGGGTTAAGTGGGTAATAATGGACTCAAAAAATTGCAGTCCTATTAAAAGGACATACAAAAAAGGAGAAATCTCCATTTTCCACAATGTAAAACACCCCTAATCAAAATATATCTACCTTTGAAATGCAGCAATCACTTGGAGCTCTCAGGGAGGGAGACCTGTATCCTGGCTGTGCAGCGCAAGTAATGCCAGCAACTCACCTAATTATATTTTGCTAACAGGTGGGAATAATGCAGGAAATTGGCGTGTTAATTCCTGGAGTTGATGGAGGACAGGTGTGTGGATCGGCTAGGATAGGTGATTCGAGCGGCGCCGAGTATGACGGTCCGCTCGAACACCTGTAGCCTAAGTTCCCCTGCATGGATCTGATGAGCATCTAGGCTGACCTTCGGCTCATGTGGCGCCCGGCGTCACCGGACGTAAGTCCAGTGACGTCAGGCGTAAACAGAGCCGCCGGCACGTCATGGGACACAAGTACTGGCGGAAGCCAGTGCACAGAAACCGGAAGATGGTAAACACCGGAAGGTGTGTGCTTGTATACTGTCCCAGAAAAGGAGATATGGCCTCGCCCATACTGTTATGATACAGATGGGGGAGGCCCCCCAGTGCCGGGATGAACCAACAAGCCACAAATATGGGAAAAGAGATGAAATAGAATGAAATTAGTTAAATTCAATAAATAAACTGCAGGCTGCCCAAACAAAGAAATGATGTTAGAGATATATGTTAGAAAAACAACATATAACTATAATAGGTCGGGTATGTAAGGCATCAAACAGCATATATTAAAAAAGGAGACGATCGGATACATCTTTACAATTTCCATATTGTGAGTGCTATACAAAATGTAGACCATCAAGATAGAGTCATGTATTCTCTGGAATGACATAAACAGAAAACAACAGCTAACAAGGTTAATTGTACAGATGAATAGTAAAATTAAATAGTTGCATGAGTTATATACAAAATCACATTTGAAGAGGGCATTTTAGGGAAGACATGATGTATATAGGAAAACTAGAAAAGGAACATAGAAATATGATTTTATTAGAGATCCCTATCAAAGCCACCTGTAGAGAAACCTGGTAGAAAGGGCTTCAGATTGAAAACTTCATTAAGGCCTGGAGGTCTAGTGGCATCTAAATTTGATATCCACTTGATCTCAAGCTGTAGCAGATATTTATCAAAGTCCCCCCCTCAAGTACTGGGATGTAGCCGGTCCAGTACTATTACAGAGACCCTAGGAAAAATTCCATTGTGCGTTAAAGCAACATGCCTGCCCAGTGAGGTGTCTGGATCACTGGTCTGCATGGCTTTTATGTGCCGGTAGATTCTCTGCCATAACTTCTGGATGGTTTTACCCACATAGAAGCAAGTGCAACTGCATAAAATAAGGTAAACCACTCCAGTAGTTTGACAATTAGAGTAATGTCTGGGCCTGTATCGCACGCCATTGGGTAGATAAAAAGTTTTCCTAGGGTCCATGTATTTACAATACGTGCAAGAACCACAGGGATAAGTCCCGGTGGTTTTGCAAGGATCTCCTCTAGCTGAACCCTTAAATTCGCTTTGAACTAAAAGGTCACCTACGGACTTGGCTCGTCTATATGTGACCAAGGGAGCTGGTGGTACAAAAGGGCCTATAGTGGGATCTGATGTTAATAAATGCCAATATTTTTTGCAAATAGTGTGTATCTTAACGTGTTCGTTAGTATAGGTAGTAATAATTCTAGTACCTACATTATTGTCTTGTTTTTTCTTTTTTGGAGCTAGTAAAGTGCATCTGCTACTGGCATTCGCTCGATTAAATGCTTTCTTGAGACTTTTATGGCTGTATCCTCAATCGAGCAATCGTTTTTTTAGATTATTGGCCTCATGCTTGAAATCATCATAGTTGGAGCAATTACGCTTAATGCGTAAATATTGTCCATAGGGGATAGAATTTACTAGAGACCTGGGATGAAAACTGGACGAGTGCAGGATAGTATTGCCTGCAGTGGCTTTCCTGAACAATTTGCATGACAGCATATTTGAGTTATTTTTGAAAATGTTGACGTCCAGGAAAGTGATCCTAGACATGTCATGGCACATAGTAAATTTGAGATTGAACTCACTTTTGTTCAGTGCTAGTAAGCAGTCGTCCAGTAACGATACGGGTCCATCCCAAATGATGAAGATGTCATCGATGTACCTGTGCCACACATAAATAAAACTTGCTTGATTGCTGAAGAGAGGGGAATAAACTCTGTGCTCTGTGACAGTCTTTGCAAAGAATAAGTGCTGACTGGTAATCACCACCAGCTCCGAGTGCAATGCCTGCTCACCTCAAATAAAGTCCCCCTTGGGTCTATTGGCACTTCTAATAATAATAATCCACACATGGATCAGCTCGATCGTACACGGGTTTTCAGCTAATGGCTCCAGGAATACCAGGACTTCTCCATAAACAATTTCTTTCTCCAAAATCTATTTCTCAAAGCAAATAAAACATAATCATTGCGCAAGATTGCTTAAAAATATTTGCTTTTAATTAATAACATCATATGCACTCTCATTTAAGCAGAAATAAAACTGCATTAAATGATCAGTTTTTGAATTGGGACAGCTCTCCTCCTCATTACACATCCAGGGTAATGAAACACCGGAAGTGTCGCCACCGGCTTCTCCCGACGCGTTGCATCACAGGTCATGTGACTTTCCCTTGAGAAAGTTATGTGACGCAACGCGTTGGAAGGAGCCAGTAACAACACTTCCGGTGTTTCGTTACCCTGGATAGGAGTACTTTGTATACATAATGATGCTAAAGGCTACTCTATTGTAGTGCTTTAAGTGGAACTGTAAACCCTATCATGACTGTGATTAAGACCTTGCTATGCAGTATAATACTGGGCTGTGATTTTTCCCTGTTTTAGGAACTGTGGGGGATGTTGGCAACACTACTTAAGGGTACCTGACAACTTCCCATTAGCAGTCATGAAGTCAGTGCCATGAAATAATGGATATAAAGGTGGCAATGGAAGACTTTGGGGGTTTGCAGGTACCCAATTTGGCATACGAATGGAAAAAATGGAAAAGGTGATAAATAGGTTACCCAAGTAACCCTTTTTTTAGCCTGGTAAAAAGGGTAAAGAAGGTACAGCAACAAGTTGTGGATCATCTGGTAGTTTCCCAGTATCACATGTAGCACCCTGATGGTTAGGCAGGGTTGCTAGTAAATTTACCTGCCATGTATAGTTGTCTTGGCCAATTGATAGGAGATCAATTGATTCCACCCTAATTCTGGAATTGCTGCACTTCTCCCTTCTGTCACTAGATGGCTGGGTATCTGGTGACATTAGCTAAGACAAGGGCATTGCAAGGACAGATTAGGAATAGATGGGGTATCTCAGCAAATGAGCAGGGATCTTCTTGGGTCCCTTGGACTGCTGGCACAGCCTATTTATTTGGGTGAGGTCAGGTGAACGCGGTTCTGTGCAACCTGGACAGCTGTCTGGGTGGACGTGTGTTGTGCTGCCCTGGACTGCTAGGTCAGAGCCTGAGGCCTATTCCGGAGACATCTGGCTGCTAGGCTGTCTAAAGTCCTATCCAGAAGCAAGAGAGCAGCGTAAGGTTGGGACTGCAGTCCAACCATAAGTAACGGTTCTGCCGACCTGAAAACCTGTCGTGGTCAGAGGTAGAGGGGAAGCTGTCGCCACTGAGGGACCAACAACCTGTCACGTACCTGGTGGTGCGAGCCCGAATTTCAGAGGGAGGCCTCCCTTGCGTCTCCCACTCCTGGTTCCCTGGTAGGGTGACAGGAGACCCAGGAGTGAGGAGGAGCATGGGTGCCTGGCAGGATCAACAGACCGGTGGAGCGACACAGGGTCAACTCAGCGGACAAGGTGAGTAGACCGGGTCAGCAAGGCAGACAAGGCAGATTGGACGGCAGAGCAGGCTGGGTCCGCATGGACAGACTGGATCAGCAAGGCAGACTGGATAGCAGAGCAGGCCGGATCAGGACAGACAGACTGGATCAGCAAAGCAGACTGGATAGCAGAGCAGGCTGGGTCCGCATGGACAGACTGGATCAGCAAGGCAGACTGGATAACAGAGCAGGCCGGATCAGGACAGACAGACTGGATCAGCAAAGCAGACTGGATAGCAGAGCAGGCTGGGTCCGCATGGACAGACTGGATCAGCAAGGCAGACTGGATAGCAGAGCAGGCTGGGTCCGCATGGACAGACTGGATCAGCAAGGCAGGCTGGACAGCAGAGCAGGCCGGATCAGGACAGACAGACTGGATCAGCAAAGCAGACTGGATAGCAGGGCAGGCTGGGTCTGCATGGACAGACTGGATCAACACAGGTAAACTGGAACAGCAAGGCAGACCGGACCTCAGAGCAGACTGGATCAGCACAGGTAAACTGGATAAGCAAGGCAGACCGGACCTCAGAGCAGACTGGATCAGCACAGGTAAACTGGAACAGCAAGGCAGACCTGACCTCAGAGCAGACTGGATCAGTACAGGTAAACTGGAACAGCAAAGCAGACCGGACCTCAGAGCAGACTGGATCAGTACAGGTAAACTGGAACAGCAAAGCAGACTGGTTCTCAGAGCGGACTGGATCATCAGAACGGGTCGGGTATCAGACTGGCAGCAAGGTACAAGAGGGTAAGGCAGAAGAGTGGTCACAAACAAGCCAAGGTCGTGTGCAGGCAGACAGATGGATAGTCACAGGCAGGCCGGGTCAACACAGGTCAGAGGTATCAGGTTACAATCACCACAACGCTGTAGAGCAGACAGCGGGGACCGTCTGCTCTGGACGGATTTAAATAGCCTACCTGGCGCCAACAAGAGTGCACGCCTGTCTACCTGTGCGCGCGCCCGTGCACGCACGCCGGCGCGCATGCGCAGTGGCGCCCGCAGGCCGGGACGGCCAGGGTTCAGGTTTCTGGCAGGATCTTCATGACACCACATTATTAACAGGGACCATAGTGAGTAGCTGAAGCAAATACCAGAGCAGTATTCTCACCAACCGGGGATGGTGAAGAATTGGGAAACTTCAGCAGGTGTCCAGCCAGTGACCAAGCCAGCAGAGGTGATGCTTACAAAGCAGCCTTGTGTGCCAAGCCAGGAACCAAGCAGGCCATTTGGGTGATGCTTGAGGAGTATCTGTGAGTGCCAAGCTAGGGACCCAGCAGGGAAGCGGGGGTGACTCTTGAGGAGGATACTCAGTGAGAAGGTTGGAAGAGCTCAGGAGATCCAGTGGCAGTGGATCAGCAAGTCTAGTGAGAGAGACTCGGAGCTCAGTGGAGTGAAGATCTACAAGAAGTGATTGTAGAGGAAGTAAAGGAGTTCATTACAACTTGTGTTAGAAACTGTTATAAAACTGTTGCCATAGGAGACAGCGCTCCTACACATGCAGTTGTGGTGTCCGGCTGGGTGCATTTCCTTGCATGGCTGTCTGCCTATAGAAGTCTTGGAGTCTGCTAATTACCATTGCAACTACTTAAGGGTGTCCTGGCTCTAAACGCTCTCTCCCACAGTTCTGTTCAAGAGAAAATAAATCTCTTTTCATTCAAGATGTGTCTGGCGCCCATGAATTTACCTTGCATTACACCCACTTTGCCTTGTAACACACTCTACACAGGAGGATGTCAGCTGTCCCTAACTCTGGAGGTTCTCATTAGACCAAAGGGGACCTGGGACCTTGCTACACACATAAGGAAAGAGTTGAATCTGGTCTATTTTCATGTGTTAGATGGTCATTTAGGGGTAGAGAAAACAAAAGAGTGGATTTGGCATTTTTTTTTTTTGCCTTAGTAATTACAAACGAATTTAGAAATAGTATACATTTTGCTCCGAGTCTCAAATGAATGCAACACAACCACAATTTTGCAAGTGTGCTGATCGAGTCCTTGGCTATAACTGAGGTCCCTATTGAGAGGGCCGCTATGGATGAGGTCAGACCCCTGCCAAAGTCTGCCAAGGGGTACAAGTGCATATCGGTAGTAGACTATGCCATCCAGTATCCGAAAGCACTCCATCTCAGAAACATAGCAAAAAGAATTGTTCCAGATATTTTCCTGTACAGGCATTCCTAAAGAAATTTTGACAGATCAAAGAAACCCCTTTCATATGAATGGTAAGCAAAGAGTTGTGTCTTATTGGTCGAAAATTACTCACTTATGCGCCTCCTTGTACTACCCCTAAATGAATACCTTGTGCAGATGCAGGCTAGGACCGTCGCAGTGATGCCAGATTTTTTTTTAGCTGCTCTGGAGTCTCAGTTTTGGTGCCCATTGTAGAAAGAAAGCCAGTAATATCAACTACAAGGTACACCTGCCTGGAAAGAGGAAGCCCCTTCAAACATAAAGCATCTCTAAAGTATCCCAAGTGACAGGCATACCCAAGATTAGATCCTAGATACTCTGAGAGAGATTTACTAAAACTGGAGCAATCAGAATCTGGTGCAGCTGTGCGTGGTAGCCAATCAACTTCTAATTTCAGCTTGTTCAATTAAGCTTTGACAAAAAAAAAAAACTGAAAACTGATTGGTTTCTATGCACAGGTGCACCAGATTTTGTACTCTCTAGTTTTAGTAAATCACCCCCTCTGCCTGCTATTTAAATTCCTGCTTTAGAAGAGTTCCTGCAGAAAAACTACTAACTAACTAACATAGTTTACCATGATATTGTGATGGAACTTCACATAATAACCTCACCTCATATTACATTAAAAAAACCTATCAGGAACCTGAAAGGGGTTGTAAAGTCTCATGGTTTTTCACCTAAATTCATTCTATTAAGATCCACAAAGCATAAGTTTGGTATATCTAGATGATGTTGACATTTTCAGTCTTGACTGGGATTCCCATCTACAGAAAGTCCAGGCAGTTTTAGATTTTATCTGTAAGATCCGATTAACAGCCAATCTAAAAAAAATGTGCAATAGGCATTGAAGAAATCCGGTATTTGGGCTACAGCGTTGGTTGGGGAGACATAAAGCCTTGAAGAATAAGAATAAAGCAATTCAATGTTGGCCACAGCCAGTATAAAAATGATTTCTGAGCAATCCTATGGATTTTAGGATACTATTGGAAGTTTGTATCTATCTTTGCTATGATAGCAGCTCCACTTACTGATCTCACCATAGGAAGCAAGGGCACCATGGTGAAACAGAATTCCTGCAGAAAGTTATGTGTAAGAGACCAGCATTAACCACCTCCTATTTTATTAAGAATTTCTTGTATAAACAGATGCCTCTGATGTTGGCCTTGGAGCGGTCTTGTCCCTAGAAATCAATAGGGAAAAATATTCAGTTGTATACCTCAGCCGGAAACTAACTCCTGCAGAAAGGAACTATTTAATAGTGGAAGAGGAGTGTCAGGCCATTAAGTGGACACTACACTAGAGTAATTGGGGTTGATTTACTAAAGGTGAATAGACTGTTCGTTTCACAAGGGAAGTTGCACTTTGCAAGGGAATTTATGCCAGTGCTTAATGAGTGAATGAAGTAAAGCTCTGCATTCTTCCATCATCCACTCATGCAAGCAAAAACACTTTTTTTGTATGTGATTGGGCCACAATTTCACCACATTCACTATTCTCTGTAGAAAGCATCATTTCACAGTGTGCAACTTTCCTTACAAACTGAACAGCCAATTTGCATCTGGTATTACTTTTTTGGCAGGTAGTTCTGACTGAGCACAGAGCATTATCCAACATTGGGTGTCTCATAACATAATTAGCAATGCAATGGTCTGGCTCTGAAAAACTTTACATTATGTAGACACAGGCCAATGCAAAGGAATGGTAATGGAATGTCATGTGCAAGTTGGCTCTGGGAGTTCAGATATAAGTCAATAACCCACAGATGTGTATTCTTAAAATGTATACCAGATTAATTATGATGTGGCCAAGAGTTACCTCTGATGAACGTTTTACCACACTCTGTTTACGCTTGGAGGACTCGGAAAATTGCAGTTGGCATAATAATTTACACATTAGAGACATCCCAGAAGCCACACAGGGGCCTGATTTAATAACCATTGTGCAAGCCATCTGCAATAACTACCTTGACAAGCATTGGGTTTCCATGCTTGGAAACAGGTCAACCTCCCCCACAGATGTGGTATGCTACATACACTTCTTTACTGTGAAGAAGAAATTTTGAGAAAAGTGTGACACAAGGATTGGCTACATTTTGATTGAGGCTATCATGCTGGTATGTACCTGACCGGTGAGTCCACTTGGGCAGAGTGAGGTCTCCCGTACGGGTCCCACTCATGGCCCCTGGGGATGGGTACAGGAGGCACGAGAGTCAGGAAGGGTATGAGAGCCTGGTGTAGGGTGTCCGGGCGTTGGTGGTGAGAGTCCACTGGTGACAAGATGGGGTGCAGGTATGCAGGATACACGGATGGAGATTCCACTGGTTGGCAAGATGGGTAGGAATATGCAGGGTATCCAGAGGGTGTGGTAAAGTCCAGGTATATTGGTGCACTGGGCAGGAGGAATAGTTAAGAGTCCCGGATGCAGATAGCAAAGGCTCACTGGGAAGAAGGTGCGGTATAGGAAGCAGGGACAAGTCTCTCAGCAGAAAGTGGGATAATACAGATACCTGCAGGGTTCGGCAGCGTTCCGATGGCGAAGTACAAAGGAGCAAGCAGAAGAGTCGTCAGTCAGGCAGAAGTCATTAGGCAGGCAGAGGTCAAGGAATTCCAAAGGGCAAGCCGGGTCACAGGATCAGACAAGGTATAACAGGATTCAAAACACAGAAGCAAGGTCTCTGGGAAGCTGAAGATCAGGCAGCACTGGCCAACAGGTGCTGCCTGATTAAATAGGCTGGTTGGCGCCAACAGCGCGCACAGGTGCATTAAAACCACCGCACGCGCGCCCCCGGATGCGTGCACGCGCGCTCGCACGCAAACCCGCTCCCGCGGGAACGCGCACAGGAGCGCGCACACCAGCGTGCATCGGCGCGCGCCGGCGCACACCAATAGGCTGTCTGACATGACGGTTTTTGTGACAGTGCCCCCTCCTTAAGGGCAGCCTCCGGATGCCCAGTTGAGCTAACTTGGAGGCATGTGAGTTTTTGAAGGTTCGTAACAACTCACCCGCATGCAGGTTGTCCTCAGGTTCCCATGAATTATCTTCAGGCCCGTACCCCTTCCACTTGATGAGAAACTGGATCTGATTATGCCGTTTTCTACAATCCAGAATTGCTTCCACCTCGAATTTCTCTTCGTCATTGATAATGATGGGTTTGGGGGGACCAACCCTGCGGCCAGAAAAGGGATTTGGAGTCACCGGCTTCAAAAGAGTAACATGGAAGACTGGATGTATTCTCAGGGAAGTAGGTAAATCCAATTCGTAGGCGACATTATTAATTTTTCTCTTCACGGAAAAAGGACCCAAAATTTTAGGACCTAATTTCCTGGAAGGGCAGGCCATCTTTAATTTGGTGGTGGACAACCAGACCTGATCACCGGGTTCCAGGATAAGTTCTCTGCGCTTCTTTCCATCAAAGATTCTTTTGTAATTCTCCTGTGCTTTAGTCATGGTCTCCTGTAGTAGCTTGTTGTTAGTGGAGAAGAAGTCCAGTGTCTCCTAAACTGCGGGTATGGAGCATTCCGGAATTGACCTAGGTAAAAAGGATGGATGGTACCCATAATTGGCGAAGAACGGTGTTTGGTTAATGGCTGAGTGCAGAGAGTTATTATATGAGAATTCAGCAATGGGAAGCAAGGAGGCCCAGTCGTCTTGGGAAAAGGTAGAAAAGCAGCGTAAATATTGTTCCAATGTCTGATTGGTTCTCTCAGTCTGGCCGTTTGTCTGTGGATGGTATGCAGATGAGAATGCTAACTCGATTTCCAGAGATCCACAGAGAGCCTTCCAGAATCTTGAGGTGAACTGGACACCACGATCCGAAACTATACTTGCTGGAACTCCATGTAACCTTACCACTTCTTTAATGAATGTTTGTGCTGTTCCGTCATGGGCAGGAAATGTGCCATTTTTGACAGTCTGTCCACTATGACAAAGATAGAGGAAAAACCTTCTGATGGTGGGAGTTCGACAATAAAGTCTATTGAAACCATACTCCACGGTCTTTCTGGGACTGGTAAGGGCTTTAATAGACCCCAGGCTCTGGTTCGGCTAGTCTTATTTCGGGCACAGACACAGCATGATTTGACATATTTCCTACAATCTCTGGTCAGATGGGGCCACCAGAAGGTACGTAGTAGTAGGTCGATTGTTTTGGAGGTACCAAAGTGCCCGGCCAGCTTGTGGTCATGGCATAATTCCAATACATGTGGATCCAAAATTGTAGCGCTAATGCATGGGCAAAAGTGTGTGTGTATCACAACACTCAGGAAGAAACAATACGTGAACTGTATAACAAAATAAAATAACGGTACTAAGATTGACTCCAATTTAAACAAAGTACTATAGTCCATATAGTGATAACATTGTAGTATAAGTCCTTCTGGTCCACTCAATGAAGGCAGATTAAAATGTATACTTGACTGATGTCAGAATAAGGCGTGGGTACGCTTACCGGAAGTGTTGGATGTGACTACCATACGGCATACACATCAGACAGGCTTAAAGATGGAAGGTCTTGCATCTGTGGGAAACCGCCAAGAACTGGAACTCCAACGATTTCCGGTGCTGTGTACTGGATCGGTCCGCAGGGTGGGTATACTCAACATGCAATCATCCGATGGTCACAGAAATGATGATGGAGACCGGGGAAGGGAATAAGAAATGGAGACCACTCCAATGGTGCAGGTCAAAAAGCAACGATTTATTCACATATGCATGTGAACATAAAAGAATAAAATAAAAATCTCGAGACAATATATGTAAAAATTTGGCAATATGAGGGGCGTAGGATAGCTGGCCCGACGCGTTTCGACTAAAGTCTTCCACAGGGGCATATCTCTGGCCCCCCCATATTGCCTCCAACTATTTATAGACATATAACTAGACTGGAGCCGCCCCCTTGATCAAGGCAGGAAGTGGACGCCTCCAGCCTAAACCAGATACAATGTGGGGGATAGGTTCCGAATTGTCTAAACATAATGAGTGAAACTTTAAAAATATTAGACATATTGCAAAACAGGCAGACATATCCATATGCATCCTGGTTATGAAATGGGTGCTTTGGGAATTATGTGGCTATAAATCCTATCTCGTAATAAATATAATATAGGAACCCCCGTTAATGGGCCGGTCCAAACCTAAGATCGCAATAGCCAATCCAAGTCCGTGGACAACTATTCCCGCCAAATGGATATCCAATCCCGGTCTTATACAGGCCGGATATCCGGGTGAACGTACTGAGGATGGCCGGCGGGCTGATGCGCGATGACGTCAGTATGATGCGCCGAGACGCAACAAGCGGCGGCGCGCAAGAAATGCGCGACGACGCAATTGCGTTCGGTGCATGGACGTAACGACCTGAGCCGTCCACTTCCGGCCAAACGACCGGAAGTGAGTGTACTCCGGAAGGCGTCCAAAGCGGAACCAAGTCCAAGGCATCCGCCAGGAGGATGAAAAGGGGGAAGGCAGTGCACAGGCGCCTACGAATTAGTGCGCATAGTGAACGTGATGACCTCATACTTAGACGACCTAAACACAGACATGGACGTTATGTGCCGGCCTTCTAGTGTCACCAGAGTATATGATGACAGTGTGTGTGTACATGTAAAAAACGACACGCAAAAACGTTTCGAAAGGCATATGAGCGGCTAACTATTAACATCGTGGTCTGATGATAAACATGAGAAAGTTAAATATTATAAAAATAACCAATGTAGCGCATGAAACCCATGCACGATGTGCCAAAGGTCCCAACTCATATTAACGCTCATGGGCCCTCCAATGGCAACGCCTGGATAACGTAATGGGGAAGGGAAAAGTGGCTGTGTATGTGCATAATGTGATGAGATTATTGTACAAAAAACGTCATATCCTCATAAAACGCCAATGACTGGCGCGTTACCGAGGTATTCAATAAGACGGTGACAATAGTGTGGTAATCTATAAATATATAAAGCGAGAGGTGATACAACCTCTCGGGGGGATACATAGCTCTGACTAGTAACATGGTGATGTGACGGGTGGTATTAAACAGTGAGGCTAGGTGTACACGGGGAATCTATGTGTAGTATCCCCATAGCAACTATCGCTAGGAAAATACGTATAAAAGCATTGGAAGAGAGTGACCTTGATTGTCTGAACGATCTGCCAACATGAACTGATTAAGGGAAAGATGAATCCATGTAAGGTGACAAAAAACCGAATAAAGTGATCTAATTTATGTATAAGTGTATGTTATACTGGAAGAGAAATTAACCCAAAGTAGCCATCTCACATCCAGTTTGTCTTGGAGAACATATAAGTCATATGATATTAACAGCATATATAAGAGGGCAACCAAAGAGAGGAAAGAAAGTGGCGGGTACCCTAACTAGATCCGTGTAGAATTGGCAATATGAGTGAAGTGCCACTCACCCTCGGTTGATAAAACAATTGATATCCCATTCAACGTTCATACCAAGGGGTGAGTAGCACTTCAACTCATGGATCCAGTAGGTTTCCAATCTCGAGACCCCTCGTAGATTGGACTCGCCCCGCCAGTGTGGGACAAATTTGTCAATTATCTGGAACTTGGTCCCTGATGGATCTCTATTGTGGTGTTCCCGATAATGACGGGGAACACTATGTTTGATACATCCTTTACGGATCTTGGCCAAATGTTCGTTTACACGTATGGAGAACGCACGAATAGTGCGTCCGACATATTGCAATTTGCACGGACACGTGATCAAGTAGACTATAAATTTGGTGGCACATGTGGTGAAATGTTTCATGGCATAAGTGCGTGCAGTGACAGTGGAACAAAAGGTATCTGTCATGCGTCTGCCTAGTACGTTGTGTAAACAGACATTACATTTTTTGCAAGGGAAATATCCCTTGCAATGTTGGAAGAATGAAGTCGTCCTGGGGGGGGTCGACAACATTGGGAGCGATGTCGCCCTGAACGGACCGGGCACCTCTGAAGATGATGCCCGCCCGTTCAGGGAGAGAGGGTCCCAAAATACGATCGCTGCGTAAGACCTTCCAGTGTCTGGCTATGATCCTCTTGACCTCCTTATGTTGGGTGGAATATGAGGTGAAGAAAGACCACCTAAATTTGTTGTCTCTGGGGGTCTTAGGCCGGTCAACCAATAAAGACTTCCTATCAACAGTGGCTACAGATTTTATATCTGCGTCCAGGGTGTCTGGTTGATAGCCCTTTTCTATGAACCTTTGTTTTAAAGTCTGACACTGTTGGAAGAAAATAGAGTCATTCGTGCAGTTCCTCCTCATTCGAAGGAACTGTCCTCTTGGCACTGATTTAAGCCAGCGGTCGTGATGACAGCTCCCGACAGGAATATATCCATTCCTGTCGGTGGGCTTAAAATAGGTTTTGAACTCAAAGCCTCGTGTGGTAGACTCTATCTCTAGATCGAGAAAGTGTATATTGGTGAGGCTGGCCTCATAGCTCAAAACTATCCCCCGATCATTGAGGTTGAGAGTAGTCATGAACTCATCCAGGGACGGCATATCCCCCTTCCATAGGAGGAGGACGTCGTCTATGTACCTAGTCCATAGGACTAGTTCCGGACGCCGGAAGGCATAGACGACGTCCTCCTCCCACTGGGCCATGAAAAGATTGGCCACACTGGGGGCATATTTTGCCCCCATGGCCACTCCCTTGATTTGGGAATAGAAGGTGCCCTGAAACCAAAAGTAGTTGTGTTTGGTAGCAAATCGCAGTAAATCTAAAATGAAATTCTTTTGTATGGAGGAAAGAGTTGAAAGACTGGATAGGTAGAACTCCACCGCACCTATACCTAAAGGATGGGAGATGCAAGTGTATAGCGCGGCGACATCGGCTGTCACCATGATCAAACCCTCATGATGTTCTACAGATTCAAGCAGCCGAATCACATCCTTAGTATCCTTAAGATACGAGGGGATTTGTCTGACTAGTGGCTGCAGATAAAAATCAATGTACCTACCAATCCTCGAGGTCACCGAATCGATGCCACTAACGATGGGGCGACCTGGAGGATTGGTAGGACACTTGTGTACCTTAGGAAGGTAATATATGATGGGAATTCGGGGAGCTAGGGGAACAAGAAATTCCCTCTCCTTACGATTGAGTATGCTAAGAGAAAAACCTTCCTCGATCAATTCGATCAAGGCCTTTTTGTATTTTACGGTGGGGTCTCCACTAAGAATGATGTATGTGGATCGATCATCTAGTTGTCTTAGCATCTCCCTATTGTAGTCCTCTCGATCCAGTACCACGATCCCACCCCCCTTATCAGCGGGGCGGATAATGATATTTTTATTTTTACATAGGGATTTTAATCCCTGGGATATAGCTGGATCTTGGTGTACCTTTTTGGTGGGGAGAGTTTCCAAGTCGTTAAGGACCAGGTTCTTGAATACGTTAATAGAATGAGACGTAGTGTTGGGTGGATTAAAAAGTGATGGGTTGGATAAACCAGAATGTGCACTAAAGGAGGGAATACCACAGCCTGTCGTGGTGGAGGGAACTGTTAAAAAATGTCGCTGGATATTCAACTTTCTGATGAATTTGTGCACATCGACAAAGGTTGCAAAGCGGTCCAATGACCGTGGAGGGACAAACTTCAAACCCTTGTCGAGTAACTGAGTTTCTGCATCAGAAAGTTGAACTGTGCTAAGATTATAGATACCTGCACCAATAGGGGTTATACCCTTTTTCTTTTGCCTCTGGAGGCGTCGCCCCCCTCTGTTACCTCGTTTCGTTTTGGGCTTGGAGGATAACTGGGAGGGTCCCTGTAAAAACCCGATGGTTGGGAAGGCCCTCGAGGTTGGGGATTTTGTTGATATGGGTAGGGGTTGTATATGGGTTCTCTACCCTGGTTGCCATATGGGTATTGTTCCCCATATCTCCCCTGATTCCCATATTCACGGGAGGGTGCATGTCTACCGTGATCTCTGACAGGGGTACTTTGAGAGTACTGATTTTTGTCATCCCGCCAGTATGGAGGTGGTGTACCATATGGCTCAGCCCGGCGGGGGCCACCTCTCCCTTTCTGTTGGTTATTTCTCCCCCTTGTGGGATGGTTGTTGCCCCTTGAGTTGTGTCTGCCCCTATTGTTGTTGTTCTGAACGTATGTATTAGGGGCATACTCAACTGGGGCATGTACATCATCCCTAGAACCTCTCTGAGGATTGGACAGTGGGGGTTCATAGAATAACCTACGATCAGACTGAAGTATAACCGGTTCAGCCATGTCCATGGGAGAAGCATTTTCAGCAGTGTTGTTGCTGGCAACGAGCTTCTTTTGCCAATTGAAGACTAAATTGTTCTTATAATCTGTTAGATCACGGTTATACTTTTTCTGTTTTTTGTTTTTTCTGATCTTTTTCTTCCTTTTCTAGAAAGTTTTTTAGGTTAGTGGAGAGAGTGACATAATCATGTGAACCATTGAATGGTGTCAGTTTGGTTTTAAGGTCCTTGATCTCCTGATCTATAGCTGCAAGCCTAGCTTGCTTGCGTTCGACAAGGAAATCATTGAGCTTAATCCCGACATCATTAAAATACCTGGACCATGACTCAAGGTCGGAGTCTCCCTGTTGTGGGGATACCTCCCATCTTAAACCTCGAGGTACCATGCGTTCCTTGGTATACTGTTCTAGGAATGCTATGTCCCACTGTAGATGGATTTCGGTGGTCATAACATTCTTAAGCCTAACAAATAGACCACTTAATTCGGTGTCTGTATTGGTGGTAACAAAGACACCGTTGGTATTGAGGGACCTGGAGATCCTATACTCAAAAACATCCATAATGGTGTTCAAAGAAAAGCAGCAGTGATAAAAGTGTCAACTAGGAAGAGTAAATAGGGGGAAACAACCGCGCTAATCAATTAGGGCCATACAAAAGCCGCCAACAAACAAAACAAACAAAGTCAAAATACGTGTGGATCCAAAATTGTAGCGTTAATGCATGGGCAAAAGTGTGTGTGTATCACAACACTCAGGAAGAAACAATACGTGAACTGTATAACAAAATAAAATAACGGTACTAAGATTGACTCCAATTTAAACAAAGTACTATAGTCCATATAGTGATAACATTGTAGTATAAGTCCTTCTGGTCCACTCAATGAAGGCAGATTAAAATGTATACTTGACTGATGTCAGAATAAGGCGTGGGTACGCTTACCGGAAGTGTTGGATGTGACTACCATACGGCATACACATCAGACAGGCTTAAAGATGGAAGGTCTTGCATCTGTGGGAAACCGCCAAGAACTGGAACTCCAACGATTTCCGGTGCTGTGTACTGGATCGGTCCGCAGGGTGGGTATACTCAACATGCAATCATCCGATGGTCACAGAAATGATGATGGAGACCGGGGAAGGGAATAAGAAATGGAGACCACTCCAATGGTGCAGGTCAAAAAGCAACGATTTATTCACATATGCATGTGAACATAAAAGAATAAAATAAAAATCTCGAGACAATATATGTAAAAATTTGGCAATATGAGGGGCGTAGGATAGCTGGCCCGACGCGTTTCGACTAAAGTCTTCCACAGGGGCATATCTCTGGCCCCCCCATATTGCCTCCAACTATTTATAGACATATAACTAGACTGGAGCCGCCCCCTTGATCAAGGCAGGAAGTGGACGCCTCCAGCCTAAACCAGATACAATGTGGGGGATAGGTTCCGAATTGTCTAAACATAATGAGTGAAACTTTAAAAATATTAGACATATTGCAAAACAGGCAGACATATCCATATGCATCCTGGTTATGAAATGGGTGCTTTGGGAATTATGTGGCTATAAATCCTATCTCGTAATAAATATAATATAGGAACCCCCGTTAATGGGCCGGTCCAAACCTAAGATCGCAATAGCCAATCCAAGTCCGTGGACAACTATTCCCGCCAAATGGATATCCAATCCCGGTCTTATACAGGCCGGATATCCGGGTGAACGTACTGAGGATGGCCGGCGGGCTGATGCGCGATGACGTCAGTATGATGCGCCGAGACGCAACAAGCGGCGGCGCGCAAGAAATGCGCGACGACGCAATTGCGTTCGGTGCATGGACGTAACGACCTGAGCCGTCCACTTCCGGCCAAACGACCGGAAGTGAGTGTACTCCGGAAGGCGTCCAAAGCGGAACCAAGTCCAAGGCATCCGCCAGGAGGATGAAAAGGGGGAAGGCAGTGCACAGGCGCCTACGAATTAGTGCGCATAGTGAACGTGATGACCTCATACTTAGACGACCTAAACACAGACATGGACGTTATGTGCCGGCCTTCTAGTGTCACCAGAGTATATGATGACAGTGTGTGTGTACATGTAAAAAACGACACGCAAAAACGTTTCGAAAGGCATATGAGCGGCTAACTATTAACATCGTGGTCTGATGATAAACATGAGAAAGTTAAATATTATAAAAATAACCAATGTAGCGCATGAAACCCATGCACGATGTGCCAAAGGTCCCAACTCATATTAACGCTCATGGGCCCTCCAATGGCAACGCCTGGATAACGTAATGGGGAAGGGAAAAGTGGCTGTGTATGTGCATAATGTGATGAGATTATTGTACAAAAAACGTCATATCCTCATAAAACGCCAATGACTGGCGCGTTACCGAGGTATTCAATAAGACGGTGACAATAGTGTGGTAATCTATAAATATATAAAGCGAGAGGTGATACAACCTCTCGGGGGGATACATAGCTCTGACTAGTAACATGGTGATGTGACGGGTGGTATTAAACAGTGAGGCTAGGTGTACACGGGGAATCTATGTGTAGTATCCCCATAGCAACTATCGCTAGGAAAATACGTATAAAAGCATTGGAAGAGAGTGACCTTGATTGTCTGAACGATCTGCCAACATGAACTGATTAAGGGAAAGATGAATCCATGTAAGGTGACAAAAAACCGAATAAAGTGATCTAATTTATGTATAAGTGTATGTTATACTGGAAGAGAAATTAACCCAAAGTAGCCATCTCACATCCAGTTTGTCTTGGAGAACATATAAGTCATATGATATTAACAGCATATATAAGAGGGCAACCAAAGAGAGGAAAGAAAGTGGCGGGTACCCTAACTAGATCCGTGTAGAATTGGCAATATGAGTGAAGTGCCACTCACCCTCGGTTGATAAAACAATTGATATCCCATTCAACGTTCATACCAAGGGGTGAGTAGCACTTCAACTCATGGATCCAGTAGGTTTCCAATCTCGAGACCCCTCGTAGATTGGACTCGCCCCGCCAGTGTGGGACAAATTTGTCAATTATCTGGAACTTGGTCCCTGATGGATCTCTATTGTGGTGTTCCCGATAATGACGGGGAACACTATGTTTGATACATCCTTTACGGATCTTGGCCAAATGTTCGTTTACACGTATGGAGAACGCACGAATAGTGCGTCCGACATATTGCAATTTGCACGGACACGTGATCAAGTAGACTATAAATTTGGTGGCACATGTGGTGAAATGTTTCATGGCATAAGTGCGTGCAGTGACAGTGGAACAAAAGGTATCTGTCATGCGTCTGCCTAGTACGTTGTGTAAACAGACATTACATTTTTTGCAAGGGAAATATCCCTTGCAATGTTGGAAGAATGAAGTCGTCCTGGGGGGGGTCGACAACATTGGGAGCGATGTCGCCCTGAACGGACCGGGCACCTCTGAAGATGATGCCCGCCCGTTCAGGGAGAGAGGGTCCCAAAATACGATCGCTGCGTAAGACCTTCCAGTGTCTGGCTATGATCCTCTTGACCTCCTTATGTTGGGTGGAATATGAGGTGAAGAAAGACCACCTAAATTTGTTGTCTCTGGGGGTCTTAGGCCGGTCAACCAATAAAGACTTCCTATCAACAGTGGCTACAGATTTTATATCTGCGTCCAGGGTGTCTGGTTGATAGCCCTTTTCTATGAACCTTTGTTTTAAAGTCTGACACTGTTGGAAGAAAATAGAGTCATTCGTGCAGTTCCTCCTCATTCGAAGGAACTGTCCTCTTGGCACTGATTTAAGCCAGCGGTCGTGATGACAGCTCCCGACAGGAATATATCCATTCCTGTCGGTGGGCTTAAAATAGGTTTTGAACTCAAAGCCTCGTGTGGTAGACTCTATCTCTAGATCGAGAAAGTGTATATTGGTGAGGCTGGCCTCATAGCTCAAAACTATCCCCCGATCATTGAGGTTGAGAGTAGTCATGAACTCATCCAGGGACGGCATATCCCCCTTCCATAGGAGGAGGACGTCGTCTATGTACCTAGTCCATAGGACTAGTTCCGGACGCCGGAAGGCATAGACGACGTCCTCCTCCCACTGGGCCATGAAAAGATTGGCCACACTGGGGGCATATTTTGCCCCCATGGCCACTCCCTTGATTTGGGAATAGAAGGTGCCCTGAAACCAAAAGTAGTTGTGTTTGGTAGCAAATCGCAGTAAATCTAAAATGAAATTCTTTTGTATGGAGGAAAGAGTTGAAAGACTGGATAGGTAGAACTCCACCGCACCTATACCTAAAGGATGGGAGATGCAAGTGTATAGCGCGGCGACATCGGCTGTCACCATGATCAAACCCTCATGATGTTCTACAGATTCAAGCAGCCGAATCACATCCTTAGTATCCTTAAGATACGAGGGGATTTGTCTGACTAGTGGCTGCAGATAAAAATCAATGTACCTACCAATCCTCGAGGTCACCGAATCGATGCCACTAACGATGGGGCGACCTGGAGGATTGGTAGGACACTTGTGTACCTTAGGAAGGTAATATATGATGGGAATTCGGGGAGCTAGGCGTCCGGAACCAGTCCTATGGACTAGGTACATAGACGACGTCCTCCTCCTATGGAAGGGGGATATGCCGTCCCTGGATGAGTTCATGACTACTCTCAACCTCAATGATCGGGGGATAGTTTTGAGCTATGAGGCCAGCCTCACCAATATACACTTTCTCGATCTAGAGATAGAGTCTACCACACGAGGCTTTGAGTTCAAAACCTATTTTAAGCCCACCGACAGGAATGGATATATTCCTGTCGGGAGCTGTCATCACGACCGCTGGCTTAAATCAGTGCCAAGAGGACAGTTCCTTCGAATGAGGAGGAACTGCACGAATGACTCTATTTTCTTCCAACAGTGTCAGACTTTAAAACAAAGGTTCATAGAAAAGGGCTATCAACCAGACACCCTGGACGCAGATATAAAATCTGTAGCCACTGTTGATAGGAAGTCTTTATTGGTTGACCGGCCTAAGACCCCCAGAGACAACAAATTTAGGTGGTCTTTCTTCACCTCATATTCCACCCAACATAAGGAGGTCAAGAGGATCATAGCCAGACACTGGAAGGTCTTACGCAGCGATCGTATTTTGGGACCCTCTCTCCCTGAACGGGCGGGCATCATCTTCAGAGGTGCCCGGTCCGTTCAGGGCGACATCGCTCCCAATGTTGTCGACCCCCCCAGGACGACTTCATTCTTCCAACATTGCAAGGGATATTTCCCTTGCAAAAAATGTAATGTCTGTTTACACAACGTACTAGGCAGACGCATGACAGATACCTTTTGTTCCACTGTCACTGCACGCACTTATGCCATGAAACATTTCACCACATGTGCCACCAAATTTATAGTCTACTTGATCACGTGTCCGTGCAAATTGCAATATGTCGGACGCACTATTCGTGCGTTCTCCATACGTGTAAACGAACATTTGGCCAAGATCCGTAAAGGATGTATCAAACATAGTGTTCCCCGTCATTATCGGGAACACCACAATAGAGATCCATCAGGGACCAAGTTCCAGATAATTGACAAATTTGTCCCACACTGGCGGGGCGAGTCCAATCTACGAGGGGTCTCGAGATTGGAAACCTACTGGATCCATGAGTTGAAGTGCTACTCACCCCTTGGTATGAACGTTGAATGGGATATCAATTGTTTTATCAACCGAGGGTGAGTGGCACTTCACTCATATTGCCAATTCTACACGGATCTAGTTAGGGTACCCGCCACTTTCTTTCCTCTCTTTGGTTGCCCTCTTATATATGCTGTTAATATCATATGACTTAAATGTTCTCCAAGACAAACTGGATGTGAGATGGCTACTTTGGGTTAATTTCTCTTCCAGTATAACATACACTTATACATAAATTAGATCACTTTATTCGGTTTTTTGTCACCTTACATGGATTCATCTTTCCCTTAATCAGTTCATGTTGGCAGATCGTTCAGACGATCAAGGTCACTCTCTTCCAATGCTTTTATACGTATTTTCCTAGCGATAGTTGCTATGGGGATACTACACATAGATTCCCCGTGTACACCTAGCCTCACTGTTTAATACCACCCGTCACATCACCATGTTACTAGTCAGAGCTATGTATCCCCCCGAGAGGTTGTATCACTTCTCGCTTTATATATTTATAGATTACCACACTATTGTCACCGTCTTATTGAATACCTCGGTAACGCGCCAGTCATTGGCGTTTTATGAGGATATGACGTTTTTTGTACAATAATCTCATCACATTATGCACATACACAGCCACTTTTCCCTTCCCCATTACGTTATCCAGGCGTTGCCATTGGAGGGCCCATGAGCGTTAATATGAGTTGGGACCTTTGGCACATCGTGCATGGGTTTCATGCGCTACATTGGTTATTTTTATAATATTTAACTTTCTCATGTTTATCATCAGACCACGATGTTAATAGTTAGCCGCTCATATGCCTTTCGAAACGTTTTTGCGTGTCGTTTTTTACATGTACACACACACTGTCATCATATACTCTGGTGACACTAGAAGGCCGGCACATAACGTCCATGTCTGTGTTTAGGTCGTCTAAGTATGAGGTCATCACGTTCACTATGCGCACTAATTCGTAGGCGCCTGTGCACTGCCTTCCCCCTTTTCATCCTCCTGGCGGATGCCTTGGACTTGGTTCCGCTTTGGACGCCTTCCGGAGTACACTCACTTCCGGTCGTTTGGCCGGAAGTGGACGGCTCAGGTCGTTACGTCCATGCACCGAACGCAATTGCGTCGTCGCGCATTTCTTGCGCGCTGCCGCTTGTTGCGTCTCGGCGCATCATACTGACGTCATCGCGCATCAGCCCGCCGGCCATCCTCAGTACGTTCACCCGGATATCCGGCCTGTATAAGACCGGGATTGGATATCCATTTGGCGGGAATAGTTGTCCACGGACTTGGATTGGCTATTGCGATCTTAGGTTTGGACCGGCCCATTAACGGGGGTTCCTATATTATATTTATTACGAGATAGGATTTATAGCCACATAATTCCCAAAGCACCCATTTCATAACCAGGATGCATATGGATATGTCTGCCTGTTTTGCAATATGTCTAATATTTTTAAAGTTTCACTCATTATGTTTAGACAATTCGGAACCTATCCCCCACATTGTATCTGGTTTAGGCTGGAGGCGTCCACTTCCTGCCTTGATCAAGGGGGCGGCTCCAGTCTAGTTATATGTCTATAAATAGTTGGAGGCAATATGGGGGGGCCAGAGATATGCCCCTGTGGAAGACTTTAGTCGAAACGCGTCGGGCCAGCTATCCTACGCCCCTCATATTGCCAAATTTTTACATATATTGTCTCGAGATTTTTATTTTATTCTTTTATGTTCACATGCATATGTGAATAAATCGTTGCTTTTTGACCTGCACCATTGGAGTGGTCTCCATTTCTTATTCCCTTCCCCGGTCTCCATCATCATTTCTGTGACCATCGGATGATTGCATGTTGAGTATACCCACCCTGCGGACCGATCCAGTACACAGCACCGGAAATCGTTGGAGTTCCAGTTCTTGGCGGTTTCCCACAGATGCAAGACCTTCCATCTTTAAGCCTGTCTGATGTGTATGCCGTATGGTAGTCACATCCAACACTTCCGGTAAGCGTACCCACGCCTTATTCTGACATCAGTCAAGTATACATTTTAATCTGCCTTCATTGAGTGGACCAGAAGGACTTATACTACAATGTTATCACTATATGGACTATAGTACTTTGTTTAAATTGGAGTCAATCTTAGTACCGTTATTTTATTTTGTTATACAGTTCACGTATTGTTTCTTCCTGAGTGTTGTGATACACACACACACTTTTGCCCATGCATTAGCGCTACAATTTTGGATCCACACGTATTTTGACTTTGTTTGTTTTGTTTGTTGGCGGCTTTTGTATGGCCCTAATTGATTAGCGCGGTTGTTTCCCCCTATTTACTCTTCCTAGTTGACACTTTTATCACTGCTGCTTTTCTTTGAACACCATTATGGATGTTTTTGAGTATAGGATCTCCAGGTCCCTCAATACCAACGGTGTCTTTGTTACCACCAATACAGACACCGAATTAAGTGGTCTATTTGTTAGGCTTAAGAATGTTATGACCACCGAAATCCATCTACAGTGGGACATAGCATTCCTAGAACAGTATACCAAGGAACGCATGGTACCTCGAGGTTTAAGATGGGAGGTATCCCCACAACAGGGAGACTCCGACCTTGAGTCATGGTCCAGGTATTTTAATGATGTCGGGATTAAGCTCAATGATTTCCTTGTCGAACGCAAGCAAGCTAGGCTTGCAGCTATAGATCAGGAGATCAAGGACCTTAAAACCAAACTGACACCATTCAATGGTTCACATGATTATGTCACTCTCTCCACTAACCTAAAAAACTTTCTAGAAAAGGAAGAAAAAGATCAGAAAAACAAAAAACAGAAAAAGTATAACCGTGATCTAACAGATTATAAGAACAATTTAGTCTTCAATTGGCAAAAGAAGCTCGTTGCCAGCAACAACACTGCTGAAAATGCTTCTCCCATGGACATGGCTGAACCGGTTATACTTCAGTCTGATCGTAGGTTATTCTATGAACCCCCACTGTCCAATCCTCAGAGAGGTTCTAGGGATGATGTACATGCCCCAGTTGAGTATGCCCCTAATACATACGTTCAGAACAACAACAATAGGGGCAGACACAACTCAAGGGGCAACAACCATCCCACAAGGGGGAGAAATAACCAACAGAAAGGGAGAGGTGGCCCCCGCCGGGCTGAGCCATATGGTACACCACCTCCATACTGGCGGGATGACAAAAATCAGTACTCTCAAAGTACCCCTGTCAGAGATCACGGTAGACATGCACCCTCCCGTGAATATGGGAATCAGGGGAGATATGGGGAACAATACCCATATGGCAACCAGGGTAGAGAACCCATATACAACCCCTACCCATATCAACAAAATTCCCAACCTCGAGGGCCTTCCCAACCATCGGGTTTTTACAGGGACCCTCCCAGTTATCCTCCAAGCCCAAAACGAAACGAGGTAACAGAGGGGGGCGACCCTCCAGAGGCAAAAGAAAAAGGGTATAACCCCTATTGGTGCAGGTATCTATAATCTTAGCACAGTTCAACTTTCTGATGCAGAAACTCAGTTACTCGACAAGGGTTTGAAGTTTGTCCCTCCACGGTCATTGGACCGCTTTGCAACCTTTGTCGATGTGCATAAATTCATCAGAAAGTTGAATATCCAGCGAAATTTTTTAACAGTTCCCTCCACCACGACAGGCTGTGGTATTCCCTCCTTTAGTGCACATTCTGGTTTATCCAACCCATCACTTTTTAATCCACCCAACACTACGTCTCATTCTATTAACGTATTCAAGAACCTGGTCCTTAACGACTTGGAAACTCTCCCCACCAAAAAGGTACACCAAGATCCAGCTATATCCCAGGGATTAAAATCCCTATGTAAAAATAAAAATATCATTATCCGCCCCGCTGATAAGGGGGGTGGGATCGTGGTACTGGATCGAGAGGACTACAATAGGGAGATGCTAAGACAACTAGATGATCGATCCACATACATCATTCTTAGTGGAGACCCCACCGTAAAATACAAAAAGGCCTTGATCGAATTGATCGAGGAAGGTTTTTCTCTTAGCATACTCAATCGTAAGGAGAGGGAATTTCTTGTTCCCCTAGCTCCCCGAATTCCCATCATATATTACCTTCCTAAGGTACACAAGTGTCCTACCAATCGTCCAGGTCGCCCCATCGTTAGTGGCATCGATTCGGTGACCTCGAGGATTGGTAGGTACATTGATTTTTATCTGCAGCCACTAGTCAGACAAATCCCCTCGTATCTTAAGGATACTAAGGATGTGATTCGGCTGCTTGAATCTGTAGAACATCATGAGGGTTTGATCATGGTGACAGCCGATGTCGCCGCGCTATACACTTGCATCTCCCATCCTTTAGGTATAGGTGCGGTGGAGTTCTACCTATCCAGTCTTTCAACTCTTTCCTCCATACAAAAGAATTTCATTTTAGATTTACTGCGATTTGCTACCAAACACAACTACTTTTGGTTTCAGGGCCCCTTCTATTCCCAAATCAAGGGAGTGGCCATGGGGGCAAAATATGCCCCCAGTGTGGCCAATCTTTTCATGGCCCAGTGGGAGGAGGACGTCGTCTATGCCTTCCGGCGTCCGGAACTAGTCCTATGGACTAGGTACATAGACGACGTCCTCCTCCTATGGAAGGGGGATATGCCGTCCCTGGATGAGTTCATGACTACTCTCAACCTCAATGATCGGGGGATAGTTTTGAGCTATGAGGCCAGCCTCACCAATATACACTTTCTCGATCTAGAGATAGAGTCTACCACACGAGGCTTTGAGTTCAAAACCTATTTTAAGCCCACCGACAGGAATGGATATATTCCTGTCGGGAGCTGTCATCACGACCGCTGGCTTAAATCAGTGCCAAGAGGACAGTTCCTTCGAATGAGGAGGAACTGCACGAATGACTCTATTTTCTTCCAACAGTGTCAGACTTTAAAACAAAGGTTCATAGAAAAGGGCTATCAACCAGACACCCTGGACGCAGATATAAAATCTGTAGCCACTGTTGATAGGAAGTCTTTATTGGTTGACCGGCCTAAGACCCCCAGAGACAACAAATTTAGGTGGTCTTTCTTCACCTCATATTCCACCCAACATAAGGAGGTCAAGAGGATCATAGCCAGACACTGGAAGGTCTTACGCAGCGATCGTATTTTGGGACCCTCTCTCCCTGAACGGACGGGCATCATCTTCAGAGGTGCCCGGTCCGTTCAGGGCGACATCGCTCCCAATGTTGTCGACCCCCCCAGGACGACTTCATTCTTCCAACATTGCAAGGGATATTTCCCTTGCAAAAAATGTAATGTCTGTTTACACAACGTACTAGGCAGACGCATGACAGATACCTTTTGTTCCACTGTCACTGCACGCACTTATGCCATGAAACATTTCACCACATGTGCCACCAAATTTATAGTCTACTTGATCACGTGTCCGTGCAAATTGCAATATGTCGGACGCACTATTCGTGCGTTCTCCATACGTGTAAACGAACATTTGGCCAAGATCCGTAAAGGATGTATCAAACATAGTGTTCCCCGTCATTATCGGGAACACCACAATAGAGATCCATCAGGGACCAAGTTCCAGATAATTGACAAATTTGTCCCACACTGGCGGGGCGAGTCCAATCTACGAGGGGTCTCGAGATTGGAAACCTACTGGATCCATGAGTTGAAGTGCTACTCACCCCTTGGTATGAACGTTGAATGGGATATCAATTGTTTTATCAACCGAGGGTGAGTGGCACTTCACTCATATTGCCAATTCTACACGGATCTAGTTAGGGTACCCGCCACTTTCTTTTCTCTCTTTGGTTGCCCTCTTATATATGCTGTTAATATCATATGACTTATATGTTCTCCAAGACAAACTGGATGTGAGATGGCTACTTTGGGTTAATTTCTCTTCCAGTATAACATACACTTATACATAAATTAGATCACTTTATTCGGTTTTTTGTCACCTTACATGGATTCATCTTTCCCTTAATCAGTTCATGTTGGCAGATCGTTCAGACGATCAAGGTCACTCTCTTCCAATGCTTTTATACGTATTTTCCTAGCGATAGTTGCTATGGGGATACTACACATAGATTCCCTGTGTACACCTAGCCTCACTGTTTAATACCACCCGTCACATCACCATGTTACTAGTCAGAGCTATGTATCCCCCCGAGAGGTTGTATCACCTCTCGCTTTATATATTTATAGATTACCACACTATTGTCACCGTCTTATTGAATACCTCGGTAACGCGCCAGTCATTGGCGTTTTATGAGGATATGACGTTTTTTGTACAATAATCTCATCACATTATGCACATACACAGCCACTTTTCCCTTCCCCATTACGTTATCCAGGCGTTGCCATTGGAGGGCCCATGAGCGTTAATATGAGTTGGGACCTTTGGTACATCGTGCATGGGTTTCATGCGCTACATTGGTTATTTTTATAATATTCAACTTTCTCATGTTTATCATCAGACCACGATGTTAATAGTTAGCCGCTCATATGCCTTTCGAAACGTTTTTGCGTGTCGTTTTTTACATGTACACACACACTGTCATCATAAACTCTGGTGACACTAGAAGGCCGGCACATAACGTCCATGTCTGTGTTTAGGTCGTCTAAGTATGAGGTCATCACGTTCACTATGCGCACTAATTCGTAGGCGCCTGTGCACTGCCTTCCCCCTTTCATCCTCCTGGCGGATGCCTTGGACTTGGTTCCGCTTTGGACGCCTTCCGGAGTACACTCACTTCCGGTCGTTTGGCCGGAAGTGGACGGCTCAGGTCGTTACGTCCATGCACCGAACGCAATTGCGTCGTCGCGCATTTCTTGCGCGCCGCCGCTCGTTGCGTCTCGGCGCATCATACTGACGTCATCGCGCATCAGCCCGCCGGCCATCCTCAGTACGTTCACCCGGATATCCGGCCTGTATAAGACCGGGATTGGATATCCATTTGGCGGGAATAGTTGTCCACGGACTTGGATTGGCTATTGCGATCTTAGGTTTGGACCGGCCCATTAACGGGGGTTCCTATATTATATTTATTACGAGATAGGATTTATAGCCACATAATTCCCAAAGCACCCATTTCATAACCAGGATGCATATGGATATGTCTGCCTGTTTTGCAATATGTCTAATATTTTTAAAGTTTCACTCATTATGTTTAGACAATTCGGAACCTATCCCCCACATTGTATCTGGTTTAGGCTGGAGGCGTCCACTTCCTGCCTTGATCAAGGGGGCGGCTCCAGTCTAGTTATATGTCTATAAATAGTTGGAGGCAATATGGGGGGGCCAGAGATATGCCCCTGTGGAAGACTTTAGTCGAAACGCGTCGGGCCAGCTATCCTACGCCCCTCATATTGCCAAATTTTTATATATATTGTCTCGAGATTTTTATTTTATTCTTTTATGTTCGCATGCATATGTGAATAAATCGTTGCTTTTTGACCTGCACCATTGGAGTGGTCTCCATTTCTTATTCCCTTCCCCGGTCTCCATCATCATTTCTGTGACCATCGGATGATTGCATGTTGAGTATACCCACCCTGCGGACCGATCCAGTACACAGCACCGGAAATCGTTGGAGTTCCAGTTCTTGGCGGTTTCCCACAGATGCAAGACCTTCCATCTTTAAGCCTGTCTGATGTGTATGCCGTATGGTAGTCACATCCAACACTTCCGGTAAGCGTACCCACGCCTTATTCTGACATCAGTCAAGTATACATTTTAATCTGCCTTCATTGAGTGGACCAGAAGGACTTATACTACAATGTTATCACTATATGGACTATAGTACTTTGTTTAAATTGGAGTCAATCTTAGTACCGTTATTTTATTTTGTTATACAGTTCACGTATTGTTTCTTCCTGAGTGTTGTGATACACACACACTTTTGCCCATGCATTAGCGCTACAATTTTGGATCCACACGTATTTTGACTTTGTTTGTTTTGTTTGTTGGCGGCTTTTGTATGGCCCTAATTGATTAGCGCGGTTGTTTCCCCCTATTTATAATTCCAATACATGTAACCTCAATTTTTCTGGAACCACAATCTTGCCGTCATGCCAGAACAATCCGTCCTTACTGGAAACTCCATCCAGGGGAGGCATCCCAATGGAGGCTTGTTTGATCCGAGACATGAGATCCTCTTGCAAGAG
Organism: Lithobates sylvaticus; assembly: GCA_028564925.1. Taxonomy (NCBI): domain Eukaryota; kingdom Metazoa; phylum Chordata; class Amphibia; order Anura; family Ranidae; genus Lithobates; species Lithobates sylvaticus. The sequence goes on along the minus strand of CM053026.1, from coordinate 369,751,952 downwards.
CAGGAAATTCCCGGCGGTTAGAATGGTATCGGGGGGAGTGTCGTGCTCGATATCCAGAAACATCCGAGAAAGAGCATCTGGGTTGATGTTCTTAGAGCCAGGACGATAGGTTATGTGGAGTTGGAAACGTGAGAAGAATAGAGCCCACCTGGCTTGTCGCGGTCTTAGTCTTTTAGCTGTTCTCAGGTACTCCAAATTTTTGTGATCGGTGTACACCAGAACAGGATGTGCAGCATCCTCCAATAGGAAGCGCCATTCTTCCAAAGCTACCTTGATGGTGAGAAGTTCCCTATTGCCCACATCGTAATTACGTTCCGAAAAGGTTAGTTTGCGGGAGAAGAAGCCTACTGGAAAAAGAAGAGCCTTGGCGCCCTGTCGCTGAGATAGCACCGCTCCCACTGCAATCTCTGAGGCATCGACTTCTAAAACAAAGGGCAAGGCTGGGTTCGGATGTTTAAGAATAGAGGCTGAAGTAAAAAGTTCTTTAAGTTTCTCAAAGGCCAGTTGTGCTTTGGGGGTCCAATGAAACCGAATTCCTTGTCGGGTAAGTTCAGTGATGGGTGAAATAATAGAGGAGAATCCTTTAATAAATTTCCTATAGAAATTAGCAAAGCCAATGAAGCGTTGTACTCCCTTTCTGTCTATGGGTGCTGGCCAATCCAAGATGGCGGATACTTTTTCGGGATCCATTCTGATCCCTTTTGCCGATATGATTAGTCCCAAGAATTGTACACTCCGGATCTCGAAATTACATTTTTCAAATTTAGCATACAGTCCATGTTGTCTTAGACGGGTAAGGACGTTTCGGACATGTCTGCGGTGGTCAGCCAAGGAGGAAGAAAAAAATTAGAATATCGTCCAAATAGACAATGACGTACAAATCCAAATAATCGTGGAAGATGTTATTAACGAAGTGCTGGAAAGTTGCTGGGGCATTGCATAACCCAAATGGCATGACGAGGTACTCGTAGTGCCCGAACCGAGTACGGAAGGCCGTTTTCCACTCGTCCCCTTTTCGAATGCGGATCAGGTTGTAAGCCCCACGAAGATCCAGTTTTGTGAAGATTTTGGCTGTACCTAGCCTTTGAAAGAGTTCTGGCACCAATGGAAGGGTATGTGTTTTTGATGGTGATCTTGTTTAATTCGCGGTAATCAATGCAGGGGCGTAAAGAATGATCTTTTTTTTCGACGAAAAAGATACCTGCACCGGCCGGGGATGTGGAAGGACGAATGAACCCTTTTGCCAGATTCTCATCTATGTAGTCTTTTAGAGTGCCCAATTCCTGTTCAGTAAGTGGGAAGATTCTTCCGAAGGGTACTTCTGTTCCGGGTAGAAGTTCTATGGGACAATCATAAGGCCTATGTGGCGGAAGTGTCTCTGCCCCCTTTTTGCTGAACACATCTACAAAGTCCCGGTAGGGTTCAGGGATGGACTGGTGGAGTTCAGAGTCAGTATCCAGGCATAGAAGTGAAGCCGGTTGGTCGGGAATCCCACAGTGACAGTTCTGACGGCAATAACTGGAAGGAAACTGGACTTCACCCGTAGCCCAGTTTGATACTGGGGTTGTGGGCACGCAACCAGGGCATTCCTAAAATTATCTGGAAGAGAGGAGAAGGTATGACATCCAACCGTAAGAGCTCCTGGTGTTGGGATCCTATGGTGGTCAATAGGGGTTCCGTTTCCTGGGTAACTGGGCCGGAACTAAGTGTGGAACCATCCGCCAGGTGGGCCGCAAGGCCCCGGACCTTGGGTTGAAGAGGAATGCCATGGTTGGTTGCAAAAACTTGGTCAATGAAGCAGCTGCAAGCCCCTGAGTCAATGATGACTGATACTGGAATGCTCCGACCGGAGAGCTGCAAAACAATAGTGAGAGCCAGGTGAGTGCCGGTTGGGAGTAAGACAGGTGCACATAAGGAAGAAGCAGACAAACACTTACGTGTCTTGTTGGGGCACATTCTTGCATAGTGTCCAGGTTCCCCACAGTACAAGCATAGATTATGGGCCCGTCTGCGCATCTTTTCCTCTGGGGTCAAGGAAGGCCGAAGTAGTCCGATCTGCATTGGTTCAGGAGCCCCTGAAACTGGGGTAGATGAAGCCGAGGGGACTAGGTTGGAGGGACCAGGTACTTTGGGAAGCATCCAGAAGGGGCGAGATGGACCAGACGATCTTTCGGCCCGTCTTTCCCTGAGGCGGCGGTCAATTTGAAACGACAGATTAATAAGTTCATCTAAGGACTGAGGGATCCCTACACGAGCCAACTCATCCTTTAGGGAATCCGATAGTCCTCTGCGAAATTGGTGTCGCAGTGCCGCATCATTCCACTCTGTATCAGAGCTCCAGCGTTTGAATTCAACGGAATAATCCTCGGCCGTTCTGCGACCTTGCTGTAAAGATTGTAATGCGATTTCAGCCGTGGCAGCAGGTTGAGGGTCCTCATACAGCTGAGCCATTGCGGTGAAGAAATGATCCAGGGAATCCAAGGACACAGACTTCTGCTCCAATAGACGGTGGGCCCAGGTTTGTGGTTCACCAGTCAGAAGGGAGATGATGAACCCCACTTTTGTAGCTTCCAATGAAAAAGTCTGTGGTTGTAGAGCGAAGTAAAGTTCACAGGCATTGCGAAAAGCACGGTACTTACTTTGTTCCCCAGAGAATTTTTCCGGTATTGGTACCTTGGGTTCTGGTGGTAGCATGACCACGGAGGGTGCTTGGGGGTACCCAACAGAAGAAGCCATCTGAGGGACAGAAGATGCAGACATGGCTTGGACTTCCAATCGAGAATAGCCTTCCTGTAGGCCTTTCACAGCTTGGGTTAGACCCGCTAGGTGTCTGCACATCTCCTCCATGGGGGAGGCCCCCTGCCCGGACTCGGTCATGGCTGCCTGATACTATCACGCTGGTACGTACCTGACCGGTGAGTCCACTTGGGCAGAGGGAGGTCTCCCGTACGGGTCCCACTCACGGCCCCTGGGGATGGGTACAGGAGGCACGAGAGTCAGGAAGGGTATGAGAGCCTGGTGTAGGGTGTCCGGGCGTTGGTGGTGAGAGTCCACTGGTGACAAGATGGGGTGCAGGCATGCAGGATACACGGATGGAGATCCCACTGGTTGGCAAGATGGGTAGGGATATGCAGTGTATCCAGAGGGTGTGGTAAAGTCCAGGTATATTGGTGCACTGGGCAGGAGGAATAGTTAAGAGTCCCGGATGCAGATAGCAAAGGCTCACTGGGAAGAAGGTGCGGTATAGGAAGCAGGCACAAGTCTCTCAGCAGAAAGTGGGATAATCCAGATACCTGCAGGGTTCGGCAGCGTTCCAATGGTGAAGTACAAAGGAGCAAGCAGAAGAGTCGTCAGTCAGGCAGAAGTCGTTAGGCAGGCAGAGGTCAAGGAATTCCAAAGGGCAAGCCGGGTCACAGGATCAGACAAGGTATAACAGGATTCAAAACACAGGAGCAAGGTCTCTGGGAAGCTGAAGATCAGGCAGCACTGGCCAACAGGTGCTGCCTGATTAAATAGGCTGGTTGGCGCCAACAGCGCGCACAGGTGCATTCAAACCACCGCGTGCGCGCACGCAAGCCCGCACCCGCGGGAACGCGCACAGGAGCACGTACACCAGCGCACGTCGGCGCGCACCGGCGCACAACAATAGGCTGTCTGACATGACGGTTTTTGTGACAGAGGCCAAATACTTTTTCTACCTAAGATCTCCCACCACACCCTGAGGATGAGAGCCTTACTGTGTCCTCTACTATGAAAGATCTGAGCAGTGGGAGATACCTATCAATGGTGTAATCCCTTTCATTTGATTATTAAAAGAACAACAGAACAACATGCTTTATACCCCAGCTCAACTCCCAGATATTTTCCAATTCCTGGGAACAGTGAAGAGCAGCGTTCCAACAACCTAAATGGCAGGACTTTTCAGATGACTTTAGACAGCCCCTCCTACAGCCCCTGCATCTTCAATGGGAACAGCACTTCCGGTTAAAGACCATCTCAGTATTGTACATCTACTTCTCACTCGACTGTACGCAAGGACTGATATTGGCAAATCTCTCCCTCCCTAACTGGCTCCCCCTCCTGCATTTGGATGATATATTTAATACTCTATTCTGGATATTTCCTTTCTTTCCTTCTCAAAGCTGAGATAAGTGCCCAACAACCTTAGAGACTTTATTTAAGTTAGGCAATGGCAAGGGACCTATGTCCAAATAATACATGCAGAGTTCAGTCCCCATTTTTTCAGACTGGGCTTTACTTGGATGAGCCTTCCTGGTACATAGGGCTGTGCTATGTACTTTTTTTGATCTCTATGTGTTCACTTCCAGCTAGTTACAGCTTCGGTACAGGCTGTTTGTCTATTTAACAGCCGCCCCCCTTTAGGGTCTTATTGTCCCAGTCTTTTATTATTGTTGGTGTAAGGAGGACTCCTCTTTCTGGCAACCGATGACCCTAAATTCTCAGATTTGAGATAAGAGAAATGTCTTAATGCCAGCGAGGTGTGCTGTTCGTACTGACTCTGGCATTTCAGAACAAGATGATCTACGCTACTAAATGCAGGGAGAGTTTAACCTGAACATTTTAAATGCATTGTTTTGTAGCTACCATTTGACAGCCTCCTCCTATTTTTCTTCTTCTCTTTCTACTCTACACCAGGGATCATTAAGAGCTACCATTGTTCATTATTCATTCAATAAAATTTACATAATTGAACGTTAATGGTCTCAATGTGCTCAAGAAGCGACATAGAGGATGTGTCTTCCTCAACCCATTGGGGGGCCCATTTGAAAAAACAACTCTCTCTCCAGTGCCAGACTATACAGTCAAATCTGAAAGTTGGAATCCCTCCAAAAAGACCCCTTGCCTTCTCTACATACCATGAACTTACCTTATGAGAGAGATTGCATTTGGTCCTGTTCCATGATGTTAAATAGAAACTTGTGAAGGTACGCCTATTCTTCTGCAAGTGCCCTCAGTGGTCCACAACTTATGACTTGTCAAAAATATCTCATCGAGCTCCATAGCTAAAGGATTTCAATCTTATTACCATAAGTTATAAATCACAATCCTTGACTTTGTCTGGGAGAAGGCAGCTCATCATAGATTCATTTCATCAGGCCTTCCAACGCTGTCTGCAGGGGTCAGTGAAAACCTTGAAATTCCCATTTCAAAAGAAGAACTACATGTGGCTATTGCATTGGCTAAATTGGGTAAGGCCCCTGGACCTGATCGTCTGTCAGTGCCATATTACAAAACTTTTAATGACTGCCTCACACCCTATTTTCTCCACACCTTTAACTCCATTGTGGAGGGAACCTCCCTTCCAGCAGACTCCCTCGGGGCACACATTGCTGTGCTCTCTAAACAGAGTAAGGATCTCTCACAATGTAGTAGTTACAAGCCAAACGCTCTACTTAAAGTTGATCTCAAATTATACTCCAAGATTTTTGCTTACAGACTATCCCCCAATGTGAAGCATGGGACAATACCACCAGGGTGATAGGGTGATATATCTTATACATCGGGTTTATCTGCCCATGCTTCTGTGCACTGATGCGAAAAAGCATGTTGATTGGTGATTTTTACATTCCACACTCTCTTAGGTTTGAGGGAAAATATGCTCTCATGGATTTCAACCTTATATTCTTCTCCACAAGCTGCAGTATGAATCAATTAAACATGCTCTGACTACTTTAAGATGGCAAATGGTAACAGACAGGTCTGGCCACTATTACTGCAAATTTTTGTACTGACAATGAAACCGTTAATATGTTCCATCGGGAAGAATCCAGACATCACA
>CM053026.1:369590758-369745676 GCA_028564925.1 Lithobates sylvaticus | reverse complement strand
CCTTTGACCCATGACCAACAGGCTCATAGAGGGGGGCTTTTAAAAAAGCCAGGCCTGACAATATGAAATTGCAGCACAGAACAGCCATAGTGTCAGTGTGTGCTTGTGAAGGGAAAGCTGACAATTAGGGAGAGACAAGGGTCAATTAGTGAGCCGCTTTCATTTTGTTGAGCCTCTGAAGAAGGACTACAAGTTCCAAAACATGTTAGGTGTCATTTGCAGTATGGGTTCTCGCTAGCCCAACATTGTCTACAGGACAGCTGAGTTCCATACTAATGTTAATCTGAGTATATTTGCTATTTGTTATACACATATTTTTATTATGTAATTCAATTTTTTTGCTTTTGCAATTTTACTATATGTTTACAAATAAATCATTTTTTACTACATTACCTGGACTGTCTATACAATCCAGAGGGGTATTAGGCCCCTTTCACATGGACGGATAGAATGGTGCTTTTAGCTGCAGATTTTCTAGTTTTCTACCGCAGCTAAAAGCACACAATGCTTTCCTATGGCCGCATTCACACACAGCGTTTACCTGCGATTTCGTTACATGCGGTTCCGTGCGAATAGAAAAAATAGAATTGAATGCGTCCAGGTGCGATGTAGCGCAGCTATATGCACATAACCGCAGGTAATCGCAGTCTTTTTTTTCAACTGCGGATAGCGGCGTGAGAAAAATAAAGATTTCACCCGGAAGCACATAAAAATCAACAGGTGTACCTGGGAAATGACACAGGAAGTGCATATGGATAGAGGAAAGAAAAGGGGAGAAGACAGCATGACGGCTCGAGACATCTCCCATGAGGTCATTATAGCCCTGGTGCATGCCCGCCCAGAGCTATGGGACCCAGAATGCCCAGGATATGCAGACAGAGTTTTGAAGAGGTCGAAGTGGGAGGAAGTTTACCGATATGTTACACCAAATTGGGAGGATATGTCTGCGACAGAACAGGATAGCCGAGGTGAGTGCAAGGTTTGTGGTGAAGCAGGGTCCACATGCATCATAGCTGTTTCCTAATCACAAGCTGAACATTTACCCCCTTTGACCATGGCCATTGTTTAGTGATACATCACTGACTTTTTACCCCCTTTGACCAGGCCATTGTTTAGTGATACATCACTGCATTACTGACTTTTTACCCCCTTTGACCATGGCCATTGTTTAGTGATACATCACTGCATTACTGACTTTTTACCCCCTTTGACCAGGCCGTTGTTTAGTGATACATCACTGCATTACTGACTTTTTACCCCCTTTGACCAGGCCATTGTTTAGTGATACATCACTGCATCACTGACTTTTTACCCCCTTTGACCATGGCCATTGTTTAGTAATACATCACTGCATTACTGACTTTTTACCCCCTTTGACCAGGCCATTGTTTAGTGATACATCACTGCATTACTGACTTTTTAACCCCCTTAAATATAAATTGCAGGAAAGGAGGTTTATACACGTTGGAGGTCCCTATGCGACCAGTACAAAAAAGAAGTCAACGAAGAGAAGGCTGCGGAGAGAAGCGGAGCACCCTCAACCCGTCGCAGGCCTAACCCCCATGCAGAGGCTTTGTCTTTTTTGAGGCGTACCACCGAGATGCGCCCGTAAGTATATTTAACTTAACGTTTTGTGGGCAGTATAGCTGCACGGTCCCATTGATTAGAATGTGCTAAACAATGTTCCCCCAGCTCCGAGGGTGTAGTGTACACATGACAATATTGTTTTTTTTTTTTACTTTTATGTTGTTTTTGTTACCTAGAACTGTGTCAAGTGTTCCTGCGAGAGCATGCGCAAGGCGTGAAAGTTTATCACCAGAAGACGCTGACACCAGTCAAGAAACCATTTCCGATACAGTTTCATCCCAAGAATATATACCATCCACTCAAGAACCTGAGGTATGTATTTTCAAAACGCCAAAAAAAAAAAAAAAAACTGGCGTTGGTACATATGTTCTTTTGAGGAGAAACAACAGCTTACTTTTTGGGCAAATTACCACCTCAGTACTTCTGGCTTTGGTCTTCAGGTCTTGCTGTTAATAGGTTTTTGGGGCTGTGTATCATCTATTCTAAACAGGTGATGCAAGCTGTGACATGACTTAAATATTTGTTCAAGCATCATGTTTAGCAGTGTGACCTCAACATCAGAAGCATAATCTATATATTTGATCTATTTTCAGGGAAATACAGATAGGAGAGTCCGGTCTACTTCAACCACCCGACGAACACGCTTGACTCAACAAGAGACACCTTTTGAGGAATATTTTAACCGTATTATTGCAGAAATGAGAAACCAATCCCAAAACCAGGCCAAAGATGATGAATTCCTCAACATCTCAGACCCTGATGTCATGTTTTTGCGAATGTTGCTTTGTCTAGTCAGGGAGATTCCTCCAGATAAGCGCACTGAGGTCAGGGGTGATATACATGCCTATATAACGTATATCGTTTCCGCTTGCAAAGAGCTACACCCATATCCTAAATTTCAGCCATGGGCTATGGGTTTTAATTCACCTAGTGGTTCTTTGAGTAGACCAATGCCCAGTCAGCAGTGCCATGACAACACACCTGCCATTAACCCTTATGCAGGACCCCCACCAATGTATACACCTTACCCAGCTAATCCCGGTTATCAAAGGATGCATGTGCAGCCACACCCAGTTACTTCACCCTCATCTTCCCGAGCAGGATCACCCATAGATGTTGGCAGTGAACCAAGCCACTCCTCTATGCGTCACCCTTATCCAGTGTATGAAAACTTATAGTTTAGACCTTCTAATTACATATGACTGTTTTAATATTTAATTTTAATGTTTTTGATACGTATACAAACTAGGGATGAGCCGAACACCCCCGGGTTCGGTTCGAACCAGAACCTTCGAACGGACCGAAAGTTCGCGCGAATTTTCGAACCCTATACGTTATAATGGACGCGAACGTTCGAAATCAAAAGTGCTAATTACAACGGCCAATATGCATGTTAATGTCATAAAACAGGTTTGGGGACCCGGGTCCTGCCCCAGGGGACATATATCAATGCAAAAAGAACTTTTAAAAACTAACGTTTTTTCGGGAGCAGTCATTTTAATGATGCATAAAGTGAAAAAAAAAAAGTGAAATTTTCCTTTAAATATGGTACCTGGGGGGTGTCTAAAGTATGCCTGTGAAGTGGCATGTGTTTCCCGTGTTTAGAACTGTCCTTGCACAAAATGACATTTGTAAAGGAAAAAAAAAGAAGCCATTTAAAACCACTTGCGGCTTTAGGTTTGATCTTAAGTAGAATCTGAACAGGTACATTATGAAGTGTAGCTCCATCCCAAAAAAATCTATTTTTAAGCTTTTTGGAGAACATAGGGAGGGGTTATCACCCCTGTAACATTTGCTGTCTTTGCACATGTGTTCAGAACATGTCACCTCACTTTCCGTCCCAATGACAAATGTTTTTGGAAAAGTGGGGTTTTAATTGAAACAAGGATTGGTGATAAAGTATCAGTAGAGAGGAGATACCTTTTTCCCAAATTAAATCTAACAGGATAGAATTTCCCTTCCTAGGGGTAGATTTCCTCTCACTTCCTGTTTTCTCTTTCCATTTGCAAGTAGGAGTCGTTTGTAAGTTGGATGTTTGAAAGTAGGGGCCTGCAGAAATTTGCCCTATTAGATGTTGGTGTAGCCACAAGACTGGTGGGCACAGGAATGGGCCCTGCTGTGAGTTAATAGATCAAGATTTGTAATTGCATGCACCTCTTGAACAGGGCAGAAAAATTGGGGGTGGTGGTGGTGGACGGTTTTGCCACAAGACTGTAAGCTCTCACAGTTACTCTTGGTGGGCGCAGGAATGGGCCCTGCTGTGAGTTATTAGATCAAGATTTGTAATTGCAAGCACCTGATGAACAGGGCAGAAAAATTGGGCCTTTGGCGGTGGTGGTGGACGGTGTTGCCACAAGACTGTAGGCCCTCATAGTTACTCTTGGTGGGCGCAGGAATGGGCCCTGCTGTGAGTTATTAGATCAAGATTTGTAATTGCAAGCACCTGATGAACAGGGCAGAAAAATTGGGCCTTTGGCGGTGGTGGTGGACGGTGTTGCCACAAGACTGCAGGCCCTCATAGTTACTCTTGGTGGGCGCAGGAATGGGCCCTGCTGTGAACTATTAGATCAAGATTTGTAATTACCCGCCCCTGTTAAACAGGGGCTGAAAAATTGTGCCTTAGGCACTGGTGCTGGTGCCACAACACTGCAACCCGGCCCTCACAGATACTGTACTTGGAGCACAGCAGTCACACGTGTTGCGAAGCATTTTTTTAAAAATTGTAAGTACACGCCCCTGTTAAACAGGGGCTGAAAAATTGTGCCTTAGGCACTGGTGCTGGTGCCACAACACTGCAACCCGGCCCTCACAGAGACTGTACTTGGAGCACAGCAGTCACACGTGTTGCGAAGCATTTTTTTAAAAAATTGTAAGTACACGCCCCTGTTAAACAGGGGCTGAAAAATTGTGCCTTAGGCACTGGTGCTGGTGCCACAACACTGCAACACGGCCCTCACAGAGACTGTACTTGGAGCACAGCAGTCACACGTGTTGCGAAGCATTTTTTTAAAAAAATTGTAAGTACACGCTTCTGTTAAACAGGGGCTGAAAAATTGTGCCTTAGGCACTGGTGCTGGTGCCACAACACTGCAACACGGCCCTCACAGAGACTGTACTTGGAGCACAGCAGTCACACGTGTTGCGAAGCATTTTTTTAAAAAATTGTAAGTACACGCCCCTGTTAAACAGGGGCTGAAAAATTGTGCCTTAGGCACTGGTGTGGTGGCATGGATCATTGAGGAGGAGGAAGAGGATAGTCAGTGAACATAAGAGGACAGTCACTCAGCATCAGCATAGGCAGTCTTGAAGGGATGTGACATTAAAAATTATTCGGTTATATCCGCCTCAGGTGCCTGGTAGCTGGTGGTGATCCAAGACTGATTCATTTTGATGAATGTCAGTCGATCAACCGAGGCGGTGGACAGGCGCACCCTATGATCAGTCACAAATCCTCCAGCAGCACTGAATGTGCGTTCGGAAAGAACGCTGGAGGCAGGACAGGCCAGTAGCTCAATTGCATACTGTGCAAGCTCTGGCCAGTGATCCATCCTCAGGACCCAGTAAGCCAGAGGATTTTCGGTGGGAAAGGTGTCCAAGTCTGACCTTGCCCCAAGGTATTCCTGCACCATGTATATCAGACGCTGGCGATGGTTGCTGGAACCGATCATACCTTGGGGCTGCGGACTAAAAAATTGTCTGAACGCATCGGTCAGACGTCCACCTTCCCCACCGCTCCTTCTGCCACTGACCGAAGCCTCAGCAACTCGTCGCCCAGGACCAGGAGTTTGTAGCCTCCCAGTTTCTGGGAACGCGTTGCACAGACCTTTCTGCAAGGCCTCCCTGAGATGTCTCATCCTCTGCTCCCTCTGCGACGGCAAGATAAGGTCCGCAACCTTACCCTTGTACCGCGGATCAAGGAGAGTGGCCAGCCAGTAATGGTCCCTCTCCTTGATCCGAAGAACACGAGGATCCTTCCGCAGGCTTTGCAGGATCAGGGAGGCCATGCAGCGTAGGTTAGCTGAGGCATTCGGTCCGGAGTCTTCTGGGTCACTGAGGATGACATGATCGCCAGCCACCTCCTCCCAGCCACGTACAAGTCCACTGGCTTGTTGGGACTGTACATCATCCCTAAAAGACTGCTGCTGCTGATGCTGAGTGCCAGGCTCCACCTCCATGCTCACACAATCCTCCTCCTCCTCCTCCTCCTCCTCCTCCTCCTCATCCTCTTCCTGTGTGATGGGTGGGACAGAAGGAACACTGTCCGGATAAAGGGGGCCTTGAGAGGCAAGGAAGTCCTCCTCTTCCTGCCTCTGTTCTGCCTCAAGTGCCCTGTCCATTATCCCACGCAGCGTATGCTCCAACAGGTGGACAAGAGGGACAGTGTCACTGATGCATGCACTGTCACTGCTCACCATCCTCGTGGCCTCCTCAAATGGTGAGAGGACAGTGCATGCATCCCTGATCATGCTCCACTGACGTGGGGAAAAAAAACCAAGCTCCCCTGACCCTGTCCTGGTGCCGTAGTCGCAAAGGTACTCATTGATGGCCCTCTGCTGCGTGTGCAGTCGCTGCAGCATGGCCAACGTTGAGTTCCACCTGGTGGGCATGTCAGATATTAGGCGGTTCTTGGGCAGGTTCAGCTCCTTTTGCAGCTCAGTCAGCCGAGCACTGGCATTATAAGATCGGCGGAAATGCACACAGACTTTCCTGGCCTGCCTCAGGACATCCTGTAAGCCTGGGAACCTGCCCAAGAACCGCTGCACCACCAGGTTGAGGACGTGAGCCATGCAGGGCACATGGGTGAGCTGCCCCTGTCGCAGGGCGGAGAGGAGGTTGGTGCCATTGTCAGAAACGACCATTCCTGGCTTAAGCTGACGTGGCGTCAACCACCTCTCGGCCTGCCCCTGCAGAGCTGCCAGAACCTCTGGCCCAGTGTGGCTCCTGTCCCCCAAACACACCAGCGCAAGCACGGCATGGCATCTTTTTGCCTGCGTACTTGCGTAGCCCCTTGTACGCCTACGGAGCACCGCTGGTTCCAAGGACAGAGCACTGGAGGAAGAAGAAGAGGAGGGGGTGGAGGAGAGAGGTGTGTCACAACCAGTAGCAGTAGTCGCGTTTTGGAGGCGTGGTGGCGGAACAACCTCCAACACTACTGCACCTTGTCCTGCATCCCTCCCAGCTGCCAATAGAGTGACCCAATGGGCCGTGAAAGAAAGGTACCGTCCCTGTCCATGCCTGCTGGACCATGAGTCAGCGGTAATATGCACCTTACCGCTGACCGCCCTGTCCAGCGAGGCATGGACATTGCCCTCCACATGCCGGTAGAGAGACGGAATCGCCTTCCACGAGAAAAAGTGGCGTTTGGGAACCTGCCACTGAGGAACCGCACATTGAACAAACTCACGGAAGGGGGCCGAGTCTACCAACTGAAAAGGCAGCAGTTGAAGTGCTAGCAATTTAGCAAGGCTAGCATTCAACCGCTGGGCATGTGGATGGCTGGGAGTGTACTTCTTTCTACGGTCCAGCAGCTGGGGCAGGGAAATTTGCCTGCTGCATTCGGACGTCGGTGTACTGCAAGTACTTGGTTGTGACACACCGAATTCTACACCTTCAGTCCTCTCAGAGCAGCTTTCAGAGAGGACTGAAGGTGTAGTGGGGATGGAGATCCCAGCTGAGGAGGAGCAAGGAGAGGTCCGCTTAGTTCTTTGGTGTGGGTCTTTTATGTGTGCCTGCCAACGAGCTGCATGGCAGGTCGCCATATGTCTGGTGATGCTTGTCGTGCCCAAGCGGCTGATGTTTTGGCCACGCGAGATACGCTTGAGACAAATATTGCAAATAGCAGTGGTGCGATCTGCTGCACTCGTCTCAAAAAAGGCCCACACCAAAGAACTTTTCTGATAATGTGCAGAGGCAGCGCCCTGCACAGGCGGAGCTCTGCGGTGTTGTACAGTTGCTGTGCTGGCCTCTACCTGGCCTCCAGGGGGCATCCTGCCTCGTTGGACATGTGACGCCGCATCCTCCTCCTCCTCGTCCTCCTCCTCATCCTCTCTCCCTTGAGGCACCCACGTGGAGTCAGTGACCTCATCATCCCCTCCCTCTTCACCACTAGAGCAAACCTGGCAGTAAGCTGCAGCTGGTGGAACTGTACTGCCAGATTCCTCAAGCTGGGTATCGTCATCCGAGCCTTCGAATCGTTGGGCATCCTCCTGGAGCATGTACCCAACACTGTGCTCAAAGAGTTCGGGGGGACTCCTCAGGAGGACATGGTGGGTCTAGGGAAGGGGTGGCTGATGATGCTCTGTCAGTACCCTGAGCCTGGGTGAGAGAGGATGAGGAGGATGAGGAGGGCTTGGTCATCCATTCTACCAAGCCTTCAGCATGATGCGGCTCCACATGTCCAGCTGCCGAAAACAAAGACGCGCGTGTCCCATGGCCACGTGCTGATGACGATGCACGACCACGTCCACGTCCACGGCCACGTCCACTAGAAACAGAGCCTGCCTGCCCTGTGTTCTTGGCTCTGCACGCTCTGCCTCCCCTTGGCGGTCTTCCAGCCATTGTAGTCGGTAGTCCTGTGGGTGCTGCTGAGAAGAAAATATAGGAGCTCTGTGTGATGCCACTAACACACTAGAAGTCCTATGGGTGCTTCTGCAAAGAAAATAGAGGAGCTCTGTGTGATGCCACTAACACACTAGAAGTCCTGTGGGTGCTTATGCAAAGAAAATAGAGGAGCTCTGTGTGATGCCACTAACACACTAGAAGTCCTGTGGGTGCTTCTGCAAAGAAAATAGAGGAGCTCTGTGTGATGCCACTAACACACTAGAAGTCCTGTGGGTGCTGCTGAGAAGAATATATAGGAGCTCTGTGTGATGCCACTAACACACTAGAAGTCCTATGGGTGCTTCTGCAAAGAAAATAGAGGAGCTCTGTGTGATGCCACTAACACACTAGAAGTCCTGTGGGTGCTTATGCAAAGAAAATAGAGGAGCTCTGTGTGATGCCACTAACACACTAGAAGTCCTGTGGGTGCTTATGCAAAGAAAATAGAGGAGCTCTGAGTGATGCCACTAACACACTAGAAGTCCTGTGGGTGCTGCTGAGAAGAATATATAGGAGCTCTGTGTGATGCCACTAACACACTAGAAGTCCTATGGGTGCTTCTGCAAAGAAAATAGAGGAGCTCTGTGTGATGCCACTAACACACTAGAAGTCCTGTGGGTGCTTATGCAAAGAAAATAGAGGAGCTCTGTGTGATGCCACTAACACACTAGAAGTCCTGTGGGTGCTTATGCAAAGAAAATAGAGGAGCTCTGTGTGATGCCACTAACACACTAGAAGTCCTGTGGGTGCTTCTGCAAAGAAAATAGAGGAGCTCTGTGTGATGCCACTAACACACTAGAAGTCCTGTGGGTGCTTATGCAAAGAAAATAGAGGAGCTCTGTGTGATGCCACTAACACACTAGAAGTCCTATGGGTGCTTCTGCAAAGAAAATAGAGGAGCTCTGTGTGATGCCACTAACACACTAGAAGTCCTGTGGGTGCTGCTGAGAAGAATATATAGGAGCTCTGTGTGATGCCACTAACACACTAGAAGTCCTGTGGGTGCTTCTGCAAAGAAAATAGAGGAGCTCTGTGTGATGGGACTAACACACTTCAAGTCCTATAGGTGCTTCTGGGAAGAAAATATAGCTCTGTGTGTGTGATGGGACTAACACACTTCAAGTCCTATAGGTGCTTCTGGGAACAAAATATAGCTCTGTGTGTGTGATGGGACTAACACACTTCAAGTCCTATAGGTGCTTCTGGGAACAAAATATAGCTCTGTGTGTGTGATGGGACTAACACACTTCAAGTCCTATAGGTGCTTCTGGGAACAAAATATAGCTCTGTGGGTGTGATGGGACTAACACACTTCAAGTCCTATAGGTGCTTCTGGGAACAAAATATAGCTCTGTGTGTGTAATGGGACTAACACACTTCAAGTCCTATAGGTGCTTCTGGGAACAAAATATAGCTCTGTGTGTGTGATGGGACTAACACACTTCAAGTCCTATAGGTGCTTCTGGGAACAAAATATAGCTCTGTGTGTGTGATGGGACTAACACACTTCAAGTCCTATAGGTGCTTCTGGGAACAAAATATAGCTCTGTGTGTGTGATGGGACTAACACACTTCAAGTCCTATAGGTGCTTCTGGGAAGAAAATATAGCTCTGTGTGTGTAATGGGACTAACACACTTCAAGTCCTATAGGTGCTTCTGGGAACAAAATATAGCTCTGTGTGTGTGATGGGACTAACACACTTCAAGTCCTATAGGTGCTTCTGGGAACAAAATATAGCTCTGTGTGTGTGATGGGACTAACACACTTCAAGTCCTATAGGTGCTTCTGGGAACAAAATATAGCTCTGTGTGTGTGATGGGACTAACACACTTCAAGTCCTATAGGTGCTTCTGGGAACAAAATATAGCTCTGTGTGTGTGATGGGACTAACACACTTCAAGTCCTATAGGTGCTTCTGGGAACAAAATATAGCTCTGTGTGTGTGATGGGACTAACACACTTCAAGTCCTATAGGTGCTTCTGGGAACAAAATATAGCTCTGTGTGTGTGATGGGACTAACACACTTCAAGTCCTATAGGTGCTTCTGGGAACAAAATATAGCTCTGTGTGTGTAATGGGACTAACACACTTCAAGTCCTATAGGTGCTTCTGGGAAGAAAATATAGCTCTGTGTGTGTAATGGGACTAACACACTTCAAGTCCTATAGGTGCTTCTGGGAACAAAATATAGCTCTGTGTGTGTAATGGGACTAACACACTTCAAGTCCTATAGGTGCTTCTGGGAAGAAAATATAGCTCTGTGTGTGTAATGGGACTAACACACTTCAAGTCCTATAGGTGCTTCTGGGAACAAAATATAGCTCTGTGTGTGTAATGGGACTAACACACTTCAAGTCCTATAGGTGCTTCTGGGAAGAAAATATAGCTCTGTGTGTGTAATGGGACTAACACACTTCAAGTCCTATAGGTGCCTCTGGGAACAAAATGAAGGAGCTCTGCCTGCCTGCCACGAACACACTACAAGTCCTATAGGTGCTTCTGGTAACAAAATATAGGAGCTCTGCCTGCCTGCCACGAACACACTACAAGTCCTATAGGTGCTTCTGGTAACAAAATATAGGAGCTCTGCCTGCCTGCCACGAACACACTACAAGTCCTATAGGTGCTTCTGGTAACAAAATATAGGAGCTCTGCCTGCCTGCCACGAACACACTACAAGTCCTATAGGTGCTTCTGGTAACAAAATATAGGAGCTCTGCCTGCCTGCCACGAACACACTACAAGTCCTATAGGTGCTTCTGGTAACAAAATATAGGAGCTCTGCCTGCCTGCCACGAGCACACTACAAGCCCCTCTTTCTCAATCAATCTTTGTAACTGAATCTATCTAACTCAATCTCTGTAAGTGAATCTCTCTAACTATCTAAATGCAGCAGAGTGTCACAGAATCTGCCTGCTCAATCTGCGCCGGAACAGCATGTGACCGGCGCAGACGGCGTGGCGGCGTTTTATAGGGGGGGGCGTGTACTACAGCCCCTGAGCTGTAATTGGCTACAGGCGTCCTGCCTGTAGCCAATTATGGCTCTTCGAGTTTCCGGGGCTGTGATTGGCCAAGCATGCGGGGTCACAGTGCATGCTTGGCCAATCATCAGCCAGCAATGCACTGCGTCGGCCGCGCCGGCCGCAATGCATTGCGGGGCCGCTCGCATCACACGAACGTGATGCGAGCGGCCAAAATAGTTCTGGGCTCGCCGAGCGAGCGAACGCCCGGTGCTCGATGCGAACGTGGGTTCGCATCGAGCACCGGGCCCATCCTTAATACAAACTAATGTTTACAACCCCAGATTCCTCCATCGATGCTGAACTGTGTGGATGGAGGAATCTCCCACTGTCCCAAGCTTGAATATCTTGCTACTTGGCCCCGCTGCCTCTCACAATACCTAAACATTCTGATTGGGTGCAAGCATTGTTTAGGTTGAGAGCCAGCGGGACTGACTATAGATACTGAAGCTTGGCGCAGTGGGAGATCACCCCATCTACACAGTGCAGCGTACATGGAGAAATCTGTTGCACTTTTTTACTGCACTCAGTGTCCAGCTGTATACTCAAAAAACTGTTAGCAGCACTTTAAGCATACTATATTTTTCAGGGGGGGGGGGGGGTGTAAGTTTTTGGGACTCATGTTACCATTTGTACTTTGTACTGAGTCAACTCAGTGTCCATCTGTATACTCAAAAAATTGTTAGCAGCACTTTAAGCATACTATATTTTTCAGGGGGGAGGTGTTATTTTTTGGGACTCATGTTACCATTTGTACTGAGTCAATCTGTACTTGAAACTAAAAGAAAATGTCCAATATTCCAAAGGAATTAAAAAAATAGTGTTATATACTTGCAAGTATTCAATGTTTTGTAAGGTTTGTCTATTTTTTCTAACCTTTTTTTACGTTGCATAGCAAAGTTCAAAAATAAAAACAATTTATAATTGTAAAACATTGTAGACTACTTTATTCCAAACAGAAATGGAAACGGATCTAACAAGCAGGTTGCTGCAACATGGGTAACAAATAAAAACTTTACACATAGTCATTTTGCCATGGGACCTGTCCATCTTCGGTCAAAAAATAGTCAGCAAAATCCTCACGCACTTGTAGGGCTTGATTAGTGGGACGAGTGCCAGTAACATGACCTATGGGTTCTTCATAAAGCGGTAACGGGGATTCGGTGGACAGAATCTCCTTACCTCTCAAAAAGTTGTGAAGAACACAACATGCCAAAACTACATTGACCGCATGATCCACTTCAAGGTGCATGGCTGTCATCAATACACGCCATTTGGCAGTGCAAATACCAAATGCGCACTCCACCATCCTCCGAGCTCTGCTGAGACGATAATTAAAAATGCGCCTCCTGGCAGTGAGACCATGCCTCGTATAGGGCCTGAGAAGGTGGGTGGATAAGGCAAATGCCTCATCTCCAAGCACTACCAAGGGAAGATCGGGCATAGCAGTACCAGGAAGAGGCCTTGCCTGTGGCACATTAAATTCCCCATATTCAAATCGCTGGCCCAACATGGAATTACAGAAGATTCTGGAATCGCCAGAACTCCCGTAAGCTCCGACACCCACAGCAATGAATCTCATGTTGGCATCGCTGAGTCCCAGGAGGGCAATGGAGAAGTACTTTTTATAGTTAAAATAGCGGGAACCTGAGTTTGGTGGCTTGATGAGTCGGATATGTTTCCCATCTAATACCCCAATGCAATTTGGGAAGTTAGTCTTCTCCCAAAATTCTTCCGCTATTTCCTCCCACAGACTGGATGTTGGTTCCGGCATGACTCTGGTTTTAAGCTCTTCCCAAATAACAAGGCAAGTATCATGTACTATTGTAGCTACTGTGGAAATTCCCATTAGGAATTGATGATGGAGGGAGGTGAAACTGGCACCAGTGGCAAGGTATCTGCAATACAAAATTGATAACAATTCAGAAAAAAATTATATATATATATATATACATACATACATACATACATACACACTATTGTCAATAATGTTGGTACACCTGCATGTACATGAGCATCTGTTCAACATATGGAAACCTACCTTAAAGTAAGTAACAGCCGTTCTTCTGCACTAATGCTTCGTCTCATGTTGGTCCTGGTTCTACTCAGGCGCCCTCTAAAAAGTTCCAACAGTTCATCGAAGGTTGCCACCGACATCCTGGTATAATTAAAGAACTTGTCCCCGTGAGTCCTCAGCTCACCGAACATCAGGGCAAAGTAGCCAATCGATAGACGCTGGGAGGTCAAGGGATGGACCCAGTAACGACGGGGACGTCGCCTGCACTCGATCGCTCTTCTCCTCTTCATCCTCATCATCAGCAATATGAGCATTGCCAGCAAACCGCTCATATTCACATTCATGTTCCAAAAAATCCAAAAAATCAGGCACAATACACTGATCACTCCTCTCCCTACGAAACTCCAACACACACTCAGCCAGTGAACAAAGAAACTAGAAAAAGGTGGTTTGCAATGCAGAGGACCGAAATGCATCATGGGTAGATTCAAGGGAACAATTCCCTGAGGGTTGCTATGGGAATGCTTTTGGAATGTACTGCAGCTAAACGCAACCGCACGTAAAAGCTCGTAAACGCAGGTAATCGCACTGTACAAATGCAGCTGATCGCTGTGCCTGGAGTCTTGAAGTTTCACAGACAAAATAAACATGCTAAACTGCGGCAGAACAGCCGTCGGTGTGAAAGGGGCCTTACTGTGTCTTTTTTTTTTGATTGTCTTTTTTGGATCAGATGGACTAGGAGTTGATACACACACTGCCAATCCCTGCCCTATCTATATTAGCTACACATAGCCTCCTGCACAGCAGCTCTGAGTAAGAAAGGGGCAGCAAATTCAGCCAGTCAGGATTTATGGTACATCGCATTTCACAGACAAGACTGACAGCTATCAAGTTAGTTAACTGCAGTGAAGAGATTGATATTAATGAACTGGCTATGCTATCTGGCAGGGGTGTCTAAGGCACAGGATTTTCTGAATAGAATTACTGGGTTTTAAATGTTTGCTTTTTGCCTACATGTCTTAACCACTTGCCATCCGGGCCAAATCTGACACTTCGCTCCTACATGTAAAAATGAACTTTTTTCTGCTAGAAAACCCCCAAATATTTTTTTTTTTCAGCAAAGGCCCTATAGAACAAAATGGTGGGTTTTGCAATTTTTTATGTCATACGGTATTTGCGCAGCGTTTTTTCAAACAAAATTTTTTTCATTAATTAAAAAAAAAAACACTAACGTTAGCCCAATTGTTTTGTATAATGTGAGTAATGATATCATGCTGGGTAAATAAATGTAATGCTTTAAAATTGCGTTTGCCCGTGGAATGGAAGAAAACTGCAGTGCTTAAAATTCTCCATAGGCAAAGCTTTAAACGCCTTTACAGATTACAAGTTTAGAGTTGCACAAGAGGTCTGATGCTAGAACTATTACTCTCGCACTAACGTTTGCGACAATACCTCACATGTGTGGTGCCATCACCGTTTACATATGCGTGCGGCCAGGGCTGCTGTTAGAAATCACGGGGCCCTGTACAGTCTACCTGACTGGGCCTTGGGCCTGAGGCTGACCACTGCCCCCCCTAGCCCCCTTTTTCACCACTCGTAGTAGTGATTGAGTGGCTAATTAGCCACTCTGATCACTTTTGCATGTTAGGTAATCTCTGGTTGAAAACATACATACTGGAATGATGTCTTAAGGTGCAGGCATCACAGTATAACCCCTGAAACCATAGGACGTTCATGGACGTCCTACCTGCAGGAAGTGGTTAAAATCTTTATTCCAGGCAGATCCAAAACACACACTCTAATGCAGTCTGTATTCATCAATGCATGATCAAATGTATTGTTTTAAATCGAAGAAACATAAATACCTGAATTTGACTTGGAATCAGCATCTTGCAGTCAATTTACCGCAGAGTTCAGACTAGAAGAGGAATAAACAGCACAAGGAGCTAGTCAGTTATTGTGCTGATATAGAGAATGTTCATTTTCTACTACTCTGTTACTGCAAAGTCACAGGCTGGAGGTGGGTACATGACAACACAGAAAAAAATGATTTCAACCCAGAAAATTGAGGACAAGTGGAGGGTAAAAATGACTGTCGGGGAACAGCTCTGGAATGAAGGTAACTATTGCAGTAAAATTTATATTTGTGTAATCCTTTAACAGGTCAATATTTATTTATTGTTGATTGAACTTATTCTTTCAGTGATATGTGAAGTATCAAGTCCTGCCACACAATAAAGTATCAATCAAAAGCATTAAAAATGGATAATAATGTGTTTATTAAGAAGCCCAACAATAATGAGTTTGCCTGTAGAAAACTTTAAATGTCATTATTCAGAAAGTACACAAATGCACAGTATTGGCCATTGTACTGGTAATACAATATGAATACTTTCATATTTAAAAAAGAAAATAATAAGGAAAGAGTTTCCTATAGAAATGTACGAATCACCATTTGGCCTTCCATTAAAAATACTTTCTGTAGTTTTCATAACTTCCCCTATTTATCTGATTTAATTTATTTCTGGCAAACAGTTTTTAGAATGTTCTAACAATATGTCAGAAAATAATCATCAGAATGTTTGGTGAATAGCTGAAAGTACAAAAACAGAGAATCTACAGTCTTTTATAACAATCTGGGCTTTTCCACAAAAAAAAAAAAAAAAAATGAAATAAAGTGGAAAAATATCAGACCTGCTAAAAAATATCTTGAAGAATTTATTGCATGTGTCAATGAAATGTAGGCTTTCTGTTTCAGGTCCTGCTAGGCAGAAAATATTTTTTTTGTTAGATTGCTAAGCTAAACAATAAAATGACAAAAGGGAGTAATAAATGTCAAAATCCATTACCTGACTTTACATCTTTTTAAAGTGGTTATAACATGATGTAAACCTTGATATAATTGCATAAAATGATGGCTACTGCTGCAGATTTACAAGGATAAATTATGCAATAATGCAGTGTTTTAAAAATATATACTTTAGGAATAAGGTTAACTTCTAAAAAAACATGCCATCTGTAATATTATATATTGGATCTGGTTTACTAAAGTGAAGTTGATTTACTGAAAATTTTCTTATAATAAAAAATTGCATGAATATTCACTTCAGTTATCCAATCATGTAAAAACTGAATTTCCTGTTAACTTATTTCAATTGAAAATGATTGGGTATTCAAACTGAACAAGAATTAGATGTTCACATATATGAATAACTGAAGTGAAAATAAACATGATTAACATGGCAGATATCAAGATAATATCCTCACAATATTTACTCTTTATTTGCACACCACGGCACATTAGTATATTATGCATTTACTAAGGCTAACCACACATTATACAATTTTCTTATACAGTTTTGCTTTAAAATGACCAAAACCATATAATATGCGGTCAAACCTTTCAATTTGTATACAGTAATGCTGGCCCTTGCACTACATAGTTACATAGTAGGCAAGGTTGAAAAAAGACACAATTCCATCAAGTCAAACCTATGTGTGTGATTGTATGTGAGTATTACATTGTATATCCCTGTATGTTGTGGTTGTTGGGGTGCTTATCTAATAGTTTTTTTAAATTACCGATGCTCCCCGCTGAGATCACCACCTGTGGAAGAGAATTACACATCCTTACCACTCTTACAGTAAAGAACCCTCTACGCAGTTAAAGGTTAAAACACTTTTTGAATGGTGGTGTGTCTTATTAAATTCCCTTTCACCAAAAAGTTTTATCCCTATTGTGGGGTCACCAGTATGGTATTTGTATATTGAAATCATATCCCCAAGCGTCTCTTCTCCAGAGAGAATAAGTTCAGAGCTCATAACTTTTCCTCATAACTAATGTCCTCCAGTCCTTTTATTAGTTTTGTTGCCCTTCTCTGGACTCTCTCCAGTTCCAGCATATCCTTCCTGAGGACTGGTGCCCAGAACTGGACAGCATACTCCAGGTGCGGCAGAACCAGAGTCTAGTAGAGTGGGAGAATTATTGTTTTATCTCTGGAGTTAATCCCCTTTTATGCCAATATTCTGTTTGTTTTGCTTGCAGTAGCTTGGCATTGCATGGCTGAGCCTGTCATCTACTAGAACCCCCAGGTCATTTTCCATCCTAGATTCCCCCAGAGGTTCTCCCCCCAGTGAGTAGATTGCATTAATTTTTTTGCCACCCAAATGCATTATTTTAAATTTTTCTACATTAAACCTCATTTGCCATGTAGTTGCCCACCCCATTAATTTGTTCAGATCTTCTTTCAAGGTTTCCACATCCTGCGGAGAAGTTATTGCCCTGCTTAGCTTAGTATTTTCCTGCAAATACAGAGATTGAGCTGTTTATCCCATTCCCAAGGTCGTTTTATGAATAAATTAAATAGGATTGGTCCCAGGACCCTGGGGCACTGTCCACCCCAGGCCATTCTGAGTACTCCCCATTTATCACTACCCTCTGAACTCGCCCCTGTAGCCCGTTTTCAATCCATGTACTCACCCTATGGTCCATGCCAATGGACCTTACTTTGTACGGTAAACGTTTATGAGGAACTGTATCAAATGCTTTTGCAAAATTCAGATACATCACATCTATGGGCCTTCCTTTATCTAGATGGCAGCTCACCTTCTCATAGAAAGTTAATAGGTTGGTTTGACAAAAATGATTCTTTGTGAATCCATTCTGATTACTGCTAATGATACCGTTGTCATTACTAACATCTTCTATATAGTCCCTTATCATCCCCTCTAAGAGCTTGCATACAATTGATGTAAGGCAAACCTCAATAAAAAACTATTGAAATAAAAATTAGGAACAATGGTCTGGCAATTACTTGACTGAGTTACTTAAAGTGGTTGTATAGTCTTCTTTTATCTTTTACCTACAGGTAAGCCTATAATAAGGCTTACCTGTAGGTAAAATGAATATCTCTTAAACCTATACGGTTTAGGAGATATTTACGTTTAACGCAGCCGCTGACATCATGCGGTGCATGCGTGTTTAAGACCTGGCTGAAGGTCCAGCAGAACTGCCTGACCTTGCCGGGAAAAAGACTCCCACGCATGACGTATAGCGACTTCCGTCACTCACAGCGCCGAAGCCGCAATACCCAGAAGACAAGCTGAGGCAACATGTCAGCTCCCTCAGCGTCGATTGGGCGAGATACCGGCGCCTCGTTCTAAGGTGAGTATTTCATAATGAGCTAGTATGCGCTGCATACTAGCTCATTATGCCTTTGCCTTGCAGGCTTTTTTGTTTTAAAAGGGTCCGCTTTAAGGATCCTCGGGTGCAAGCCATCTGGTACCGGTGACTTATTAATGTTACGTTTTTCAAGTCTATTTCTAATTCCTTTGTTAGCTATGAGGGTGCTTCCTGGGACGTGTCATGAGGATAAATATTGCAGTTTAGGTTACTGAAGCCCCCCGATTCCCTCATGAGACCGAGGATACGAATACATTCAATACCTTTGCCATCTCCCCATCCTTAGTAACCAGATTCCCTTTATCATTATTTATGGAACCAATATGATCCGACCTCCCTTTCTTACTATTTATGTACTTAAATCATTTCTTGGGATTTTTTTTACCCTCCTCCGCTATGTGCCTTTTGTGTTCTATCGTAGCCATTCTGATTGCACCCTTATGCCCCGTACACACGTGTGTAGGCTCCATCGGACTTTTTCC
This sequence comes from Lithobates sylvaticus, assembly GCA_028564925.1. Lineage (NCBI taxonomy): Eukaryota > Metazoa > Chordata > Amphibia > Anura > Ranidae > Lithobates > Lithobates sylvaticus. The sequence goes on along the minus strand of CM053026.1, from coordinate 369,726,785 downwards.
GTCGGATTTTCTGACGGACAAAGTTTTATCTCCTGCTCTCAAATTTTCCGACAACAAAGTCCTATCGGACTTTTTCCGATCGTGTGTAGCGAATTCCGACGGACAAAGTGCCACGCATGCTCAGATCACATTACAAGACCCAAGCTATTGGCTACTGGCCTCTACGTAGTCCCGTCGTAGGCAACAAACGTCACCACGTTCAGAATGATCGGATTTTACGACAACTTTGTCCGACCGTGTGTATGCAACACCAGTGTCGGCCAAAATCCGTCGGAAAAAATCCGATGGATTTTGTGGTCGGATTTTCCGACCGTGTGTACGGGGCATTACACTTCTTGTTGCATTCTTTGTAAAGTTGGAATGCTGATGATGATTCCTCTGACTTTTTTTGAAGGCCTTCTCGTTTGCTTTTATATACATTCCTACATTGGAGTTAAGCCACCAGGACTTTTATTAGCTCTTTTAAATTTATTTCCCACTGGGATGCACTGGCTAATACCCTTTTTTAATATGCTCTTAAAGCATACCCATTTTCCTCTGTGTTCTTTGTTGCTAAGATTTTGTCCCATTTAGCATCTTTTAGCAAGGATTGTAGTTTAGGGAAGTTGGCTCTTTTGAAATTCTGTATCTTTGTATTCCCCTTATGTTTCCTATTTGTGTGATTTATACTGAAACCAATTCACCTGTGATCGCTGTTTCCTAAATTGCCCCATATTTCCACATCCGTTATCAGGTCTGTATTGTTGGTAATCAGCAGGTCTAGTAACACTTTGTTTCTAGTTGTTGCATTTACAATCTGACCCATGAAATTGTCCTCCAAGAAATTTAGGAACTGGCGAGCCTTAGATACATGCGCAGTTCCTTCCACCCATGTCTATGTTTTGACAATTAAAATCCCCCATTATAATGACACTTACCCATCCTTGCTGCTAGGGGGCCTATAGCATACTCCCAGTATTAAACATGTGCACACTGAAATGTTTAGTTTTGGAATTTCGTTTTCGTCTGAAAAATAAATTAATTTAGTTACTCCCAAAATTTGTTTTTATTTATTTTGTTTTGTTAAAAAATACATTTGTCCAAAAATCCGAAATAATTAAGGTCAAATCTGTCATTAAAGGCTTATGGTGTCTGTCAAATGTGCTAAGAAGATTCGACGAAGCAGCTAAACTGTGCGACGCCGCAATCGTACATTTCCGGTCGAATGTTCCGCCTACAAGCTATAGTAGAATTCTAATGTTGTAGGACACTAGTAATAATTATATTTATTAATTATTATTACTAGTCAACCAACATTAGAATTCTTCTATATTAAACCTCATTTGCCATATAGCCTATGAGCAGAGCATTTGACCATAAATGTCCACTCGCGGCGACTGGTTCGCCGAATCTTCATGTCAAATATTTTCTCTCTATGTCAAATAATCTTGGACTAATAGAGTTAGGTTAGGCACATTCAACCTTTTTTGCTATTGTCTCTATAATGTCGAATCTTTTCTCTCTATGTCAAATCTTTTCTCTCTATGTAGAATAATCTTGAACTAATAGAGCTAAGGTTAGGCACATTAGACCACAGGTTCGATGGACACAGATTGCTATTGTCAGCGTCATGTCGAATCTCCTATCTATATTGAACTGTTGCAACGAAAACAAAGCATTTGTTTATGTCGGATCTTTCGGTTTTTGGATTCTGCACGTTCATTATTGTTTGTTAAAACATTAAACGAAGTGGCTTGGTGCGCAGCGAGAATGGCGGCTTGTTAGAGGAGCTCCGGAGAACCTGCAGCCTTAAGCCATTCATTCTGCACTTTAGCTCTTGATAATGAGCAAGCAGAACAACCGAACACTGCACACTCAATCCCGCCGTACAGCGACGACCTCACAGAGCAGAAACATATCTGATCTCTTCAGAAACCAGTCATTATCTTGGGGCAACGTGGCAGAGGCCAAGATGGCGCCGGCTCATGCAGAGGATGACTTCAGTGAAGACTCCCAGTCGGTAGGAGTCATTCACACTCTCAGCACCCCCTTACATATGCGGACCATGTCCATGTTTGCTGCGGACATTAAATCCACGTTCTCAGCAGCAATTACGTATCTGGAATCCAACCTGCTGGTGCTTACTGAGAAGATGGCGGTGGCCGAGGCGGCCGGAAAGCACAGAGAAAAGGCCATACATAGACTTGAGAAAGTCACTTATTCACACTCTAACCACTTCATAGAGATGAATAGACATTTGGAGGATCTTGACAAAAGGGGGAGAATGTGTAACATAAGGGTCAGGGGTGTCCCTGAGACTGTGGATAATGATCAAATCATTCCTGCACTTCAGAGGGTTTTTAATAGCCTATTGGAAAGACCTGAAGACACTGGGATAAAGTTTGTGAGAGCACACAGGGCCCTAAGAGCATGAGGCCCAGATAACATGCCACCACGTTATGTCATATGTTGCCTGCAGAGCTTTGCGCTGAAGGAGGATATCATGCAAAAAGCACGTCGCAATGATCAGATTGTGTTTAATGGGGAAGTGATAATGCTCTTCCAGGACTTGTCCCAAATAACCCTAAAGAACCGCAGGGCCCTGAGACCTCTCTTAGACAGGCTCTGTGAAAAAGATCTGCGGTACACCTGACGTTTCCCCTTTACCCTCTTGGTGTCCTATAATGGCAGGCAACACACGCTGAGATCACCGGACGATCTACCTAAGTTTTGTAATGCACTACAGCTGGGTACCATTGAGTTACCGGAATAGTGTCAGGAATTTCTCCTTCCACCATTACAGCGGAGCCCCCCCTGCTCCCCATTTGCATCACCTGACAAGAGGTCGGCCAAAAAGCTGAAACAGAGCAGACAAGGAGGGCAACTTCCCAGCACACCCAGAGCCCGTTCATCCAGAGCACCTGATGATCCATAGAGGAAGGGAAGAGTACTTTGTTCTTCACTTTACTTTGTTTAGTCCTCTCACGTTTCATGGGCCCTTCTGTTTGTTCATGTTTTTTCTTTATTTTTGCTCTTTTGCCCCTTTTTTTCTGATGTTGCCCTGATACTCACCGACAGTACATTGTTATGTACGCTGATGGCCTTTATGATCTATGATTACCTTCACCTAGTTTGGAGGTGGAATGGAACCTCTTGCACACCCTTCAACTGAGGATTTGAACTTGCTCAGATGTCTACACTCGCTACACTCGGTAGGGATGAGCTTCGAGTTTGAGTCGAACTCATGTTCGACTCCAACATTGCCTGTTTGCCCGTTCAGCGAACAGCGAACAAGTTGGGGTGTTCGCGGCAAATTCGAAAAGCCGCGAGCACCCTGTAAAAGTCTATGGGAGAAATCTCAAGTGCTAATTTTAAAAGCTTATATGCAAGTTATTGTCATAAAAAGTGTTTGGGGACCAGGGTCCTGCCCCAGGGGACATGTATCAATGCAATTTGTTTTTTTTTTAAAAACGGACGTTTTTTCAGGAGCAGTGATTTTAATAATGCTTAAAGTGAAACAATAAAAGTGTAATATTCCTTTAAATTTCGTACCTGGGGGTGTCTATAGTATGCCTGTGAAGGGGCGCATGTTTCCCGTGCTTAGAACTGTCCCTGCACAAAGCATAATTTTTGCAGGAAAAAAAGCTATTTAAAATCACTCGCGGCTAATGAATTGCCGGCTCCCGTAATAGTCATTCATTGAAAGTCATTGATAAAAAAAAGTCATTGATAAAAAAAAAGTCATTGATAAAAAAAGTCATTGATAAAAAATAAAAAAAAAGCGTGGGACGGCCCCCGCCCCCCTCTGACGTCATGGGGAAAGCCATAGGGAAGTCCCCATGACATCCCGTGCGTCAGAGGGGGGCGGGGTCACCACCGTTATAAAAGAGCTGTCAGACGCAGCGAAGCCTCACACAGCGGGAGCCTCCCATTGCACGGAGCGGCCCAAGAAGAGACGCTGATGCCGTGGACGAAGATGCCGGACGAGAAGACCAGAGCAAGAAGAAGCGGATCGGAGGAAGAAGAAGATGAAGAAGAAGATGGAAGAAGATGAAAGAAGATGGAAGAAGAAGATGAAGAAACCGAAGGATGAAGAAAGGAAGAAGGAAGAAAGAAGAAAAGAAGATTTTAATAAAGGAATTGTCAAAGACCGTCTCCTGTCATTTTAAAATTTTTTGTCACTTTTTTTGTGAAATGGTAGGGGTACAAAAGTACCCCCTTACCATTTCACACAGGGGGGCCGGGATCTGGGGGTCCCCTTGTTAAAGGGGGCTTCCAGATTCCGATAAGCCCCCCGCCCGCAGACCCCCACAACCAATGGCCAGGGTTGTGGGGACGAGGCCTTGTCCCCATCAACATGGGGACATGGTGCTTTGAGGGGTCACAGACCCCCAAAGCACCCTCCCAATGTTGAGGGCATGTGGCCTGGTATGGTTCAGGAGGGGGGGCGCTCTCGTCCCCCCCTCTTTTCCTGCGGGTTGCCAGGTTGCGTGCTCGGATGAAGGGTCTGGTATGGCTTTTGAGGGGGACCCCACGCCATTTTTTTTGGCCAGGGTTCCCCTTAAAATACATCCCAGACCTGAAGGGCCTGGTAATTGAATTTGGGGGAACCCCCACGCTTTTTTTTTATCAATTACTTTTTATTTTTTAATCAATGACTTTTAATGAATGACAATTCATTAGCCGCGAGTGATTTTAAATAGCTTTTTTTTCCTGCAAAAATGACACTTTGTGCAGGGACAGTTCTAAGCACGGGAAACATGCGCCCCTTCACAGGCATACTATAGACACCCCCCAGGTACGAAATTTAAAGCAATATTACAGTTTTCTTGTTTCACATTAAGCATTATTAAAGTCACTGCTCCTGAAAAAGCGTCTGTTTTAAAAAAAAAATTGCATTGATACATGTCCCCTGGGGCAGGACCCAGGTCCCCAAACACTTTTTATGACAACAACTTGCATATAAGCCTTTAAAATTAGCACTTTTGATTTTGAACGTTCGAGTCCAATAGACTTTAATAGGGTTCTAAAGTTCACACAAGCTTTGGGTCTGTTCGCAGGTTCATCCCTACTTGCGGGTCTCGCCTCTTTGGCTAACAATAGCAGACTGTTTAGAATAGGCAACCCCCTGGACACTGTGAAGGATACAGGACCCTCAATACTAGCCATAATTCATAAACTTAACAACTATGAGTCCTGATCCACATATTAGTGGCTCTACGTAGGTTACACGGTTACGTTGATTTAAGCATGTTCCTCTCCACTCCTCCAGTACTTGACGAGAAAGATATGAATGCAAGTTATGTTTTCACAAATTTAATTGCAGTCCTAATTGGGGGCTTGCCCCACTCAGACAGGTGAGAATTGGGTAACCAACCAGATAATGGAGCATGGGGGAGAGATTTGAGAAGTCTCAGATGAATGCCTAACTCTTCTCTCATTGACCGGTTCGCCCTCCTCTTTTTTGGCTGATAAGACCATGGTTGTTGCCTTGTTGTTGTTTGCACCATAGTGCAGAATGGCTTTATATAGCATTTACTATTTACTAGATAAAAGGAGACTGCAGGCCTCCTATCTCCGTTACTATAGTTCATATTCTTTATAACATTACAAGCTGTTTTGATTGACACAGTATACTTCTGCTGTCACCTCCCACTACCCCACAAAGTGCTTCCAAGGTGACCTCAGATAGGATACCTATTTGAAGGTGATTGTTTTATGACTCCCTCTTTTTCTGCTACTTTTCTATCCTTTTCTATACTACTCCTTCTCTATGGTAGCTTCCTACACTCCTATAATTGAATACCGAAAGAATACTTACCTGTACCCACATCTTTTTTGATCAGTGTTGTTCACAGGAATCGGCTCCCCAAATCTGTCCAAGGTGGTGCAATGGCATACTCGTCACTAGGTTGATACTCCACGGTGATATCTCATAATGTCGGAGGTTTGAATGTACCTGAGAAAAGGACAGCTCTTTTGCGAGAGCTCAAGAAAGGTAGGCCTCACTTTACCTTCCTGCAAGAGACGCACTTCAAGACAAACAATGTACCCAGGCTCACTGATTCCTATTTCACTAAAGCACATCATGCTACTAATGATTCAGTTAAGTCGAAAGGGGTCTCTATACTGATCAGCAGGGAGGCCAATTTCGAAATAACTGACAAACTGTCAGATCTGGAAGGGAGATTCCTCTTCCCCAAAGGGAAATACAACGGTACACCGACGACATTGGCTAGTGTTTATTTCCCAAACTCCTCACCTTTGACTTTTTGCCACCGAGTGATGGGGGAACTTGAGGTATTCAGCTCAGGACGCATAATCCTGGACGGGGACTTCAACCTTCCCCTGAACCCCTTGACGGATACTTCAACAGGCACATCATACATAAAGTACAGAATCCTGAAAAGTTTGAAGTCAATATTGACCTCGCTCCACCTCATTGACACCTGGAGATATCTAAACCCAGATGGTAGAGACTTTACCTTCTATTCAGCCTCTCACACTAGATACTCAAGGATCGACTACATTTTTATCACACGTAAAGATTTGCAAAGGTGGCAAAGGCAAACATTGGCATCCAATCCACGTCTGACCATGCCCAGGTGTCTCTTTCGCTGATTCCCACTACTCCCCCGCCTAGGACACGTACCTGGCAGTTGAATTCCTCGCTTTTGACAGATCATGAGTTACTGCCAAAAATTACCACACATCTGAAGGAATTCTTTGTTCACAATGCGACCCCAGAGACAGACCCTCTGATGATATGGGAAGCCCATAAGTGCTACATAAGTGGGGAGTTGATGAAAGAGAGACAGTGAAAAGGAGATCTTGCAATTAACAGATAAGATTTCAAAACTGGAGCTACAACACAAACAATCCCTGACGAAACAGACCGCAACAGAATTGCTTGATGCAAGGAAATCCCTACAACAAATCTTAGATGCCACCACCAAACGATTCCTATTCTTTAGGAAAATAATATACTACGAACACAGAGACAAAACAGGCACATTTTTAGCCAGAGCTCTAAGGGATCCCCGACTCAGAAATAGAATTCTAGGCATACGAAAAAGAGGGAACACTGGAGCATACTGACGAACAGATTGCACAACATTTTCATGACTACTATTCCAACCTCTACAACTTACCGACCCCGCACAGACCCGCAGATGTACAGGGTAATAGAGCACAAATAATACAGGAATACCTACATTCGGCCAAACTACCTAAAATGACTGCCACTGACACCGAACTTATTGAACAACCTATTGACGAATCTGAAATAAAATTAGCAATAAAAGACATGAAAACTGGGAAGAGCCCCGGCCCAGACAGTTTCTCGTCTATATATTACAAAACTTTCCTGAACACCCTGACCAGACCACTTCTAAAAGCGTTAAATTCTTTCTCCACACCTAGGGAGGTTCCCCTGACGTTCCTTGGAGCGCACATAACTGTCTTGCCCAAACCAAACAAAGACCCAACACATTGCCCTAGCTATAGACCGATTTCGTTATTAAATCTAGACGTCAAGATACTGACTAAAATACTAGCGAATAGACTTAAACCCCTACTTCAAAATATAATTGGACCAGAACAGGCAGGTTTCATGCCAGGAAGGGAAGCAAAAGACAATTTCACAAAAGCACTGAACCTGATATATGCAGCCAGAGAGCGAAAGATCGAGGGCCTCCTCCTGTCTACAGACGCGGAGAAGGCCTTCGATCGAGAAGCTTGGGGCTTCATGTTAGCGGCATGTAGACATATTGGCCTAGGCACTCACATGATGAACTGGATATCTGCACTCTGCCGAAATCCTTCAGCTAAACTACGCATTAATGGATCCTTGTCCAAGACTGTATCCATAAGGAATGGTACAAGGCAGGGTTGCCCACTCTCGCCAATCCTTTTTATCATTTCACTGGAACCTTTCATTAGGAGAATTAAGTCAACACCAGATATTAGGGGCTTCACAGTAGCCAAAACGGAATTTAAAATAGCGGCTTACGCCGACGATTTGTTATTTTTTCTGACAAAACCCCTCACGTCAATTCTCATGCTGATGCGGGAATTCTCCGTATATGGATATGTCTCCTACTTAAAAATTAACTACACAAAGTCGGAAGCAATGAGAAATGATGAACATCACGTTACCAGAAAATTTATTAAACAATACACAATCCAATAGCGCCTTTAAATGGGTAGCCTCTGCCCTGAAATACCTGGGCATATGGTTGACTCCACAATTGTCCCAATTTTTGATAGGAACGTCATCCTGTGGCCCCGCCCTCATTTATAAAAGAACTGTCACCTGAGAGGACGGTCATTACGGTGGGTGCCTCCCATGGAGGCGGATGTGCATGTTTTTTTTTTTTCAGTCCATCTGCGGAGCAAGAGAAGAAGAAGATTTTGTGGGACATTTTTTTTTTTTTTTTAGTTTTTAATAAAGGACTTGACCAAGCCGTGTCATGTAATTTTTACCCTTTTTACACTTTTTTGTGAAATGGTAGGGGTACATTTGTACCCCATTACTATTTCACACAGGGGGCAGGCTGGGATCTGGGGGTCCCCATTGTTAAAGGGGGCTTCCAGATTCCGATAAGCCCCCACCCGCAGACCCCCACAACCCTTGGGCAAGGGTTGTGGGGATGAGGCCCTTGTCCCCATCCTCATGGGGACAAGGTGCTTTGAGGGGATACCCCAAAGCACCCTCCCCATGTTGAGGGCATGTGGTCTGGTATGGTTCAGGAGGGGGGCCGCTCTCTCATTCCCCCTCTTTTTCTGCGGCCAGCCAGGTTGCATGCTCGGATAAGGGTCTGGTATGGATTTTTGGGGGGCCCCCACACCATTTTTTTTTATTTTGGTGCAGGGTTCCCCTTAAAATCCATACCAGACCTGAAGGTCTGGTATGGATTTTGATGGGGACCCCACGCTATTTTTTTTTTAAATTTTTGCAGGGGGTCCCCTTAATATCAATACCAGACCTGAAGGGCCTGGTATGGAATTTGGGGGGGGACCCCCACGCAACTTTTTTTTACATTTTGGTCTGGGGTTCCCCTTAATAGTCATACCAGACCCAAAGGCCCTGGTGATGGACTGTGGGGGAATCCCATGCCGTTTTTTTCAATGACTTATACCCGCGAGTACTTTTAAATTACTTTTTTCCTTTAGAAATGTAATTTTGTGCAGGGACTGTTGTAAACACGGGAAACATGCACCACTTTACAAGCATACTATAGACACCCCCAGGTACAAAATTTAAAGGAATATTTCACTTTTATTGTTTCACTTTAAGCATTATTAAAATCACTGCTCCCGAAAAAACTTCAGTTTTTAAAACTTTTTTTGCATTGCTACATGTCCCCTGGGGCAGGACCCAGGCCCCCAAACACTTTTTATGACAATAACTTGCATATACGCCTTTAAAATTAGCACTTTTGATTATTCATGTTCGTGTCCCACGAGACTTTAACGGTGTTCGCGTGTTCGAACAAAAAGTTTGCCTGTTCGCATGTTCTGCTGCGAACTGAACCGGGGAGTGTTCGGTTCATCCCTAGTGAATAGCCTCTTGGAATATTAAGGTCCTTTGCTCCCCATCCAAACGCATAAACATTTTAAGACATTTACAGCAGCTCAAGACAGATATAGCCCTTCTCTAGGAAACACACCTGTCCCCCAAAGACTACTACCATCTTCAAAAACTATGAATAGGAGAGGTAAAAGGCTCTGCTTCGATGAGAAGGCAGGCTGGAGTAGTCATCTTATTACATAAACGTCTGGCCTATGACCTAGTAGTGGCAGACAGTGATGATTCTGGATAAATGGTTACGGCTCACCTCAAATTCCATACCAAAGAAATGCTTTCACAATAGCTTTCTTCCAGGAAGCTACTAGATGGATCCTAAAAAAGACACAATTCCCACATTTGGTAGAAGGGGACTTTAATATTGCCCTGAGAAACGAGGAAGACAGATCAAATCGAGATCCCTCCACCTCACAGGAACCGAGGGGACGCCCTACACAGCTGTGGAGATTTCCCTCCTTCCTAGTTTATGATGATAAACTGAAAAAAAGTTCTCCAGGAAGCATGGGAGGAGTATGCTGACACAAATAGTTCCCACGCACAAAAACCCAATCTTCACTGGGACGCAGGGAAAGCCTTTCTGAGGGACAAGATTATATCATACGTATCCTATTATAAATCCAACACCCTCAAGGAAAAAAAAAAGGAAGCGACCAATTGCGCGAAGCTCAAACCTTACTTACCCAGACTAATTCTGGCATTAGGCCAAACAAGCTTTTAAAACATGGGCAGAGCAACAAGAACAAATAAAGACAGCATGCATTGACCTACACTTCCATGAATATGGCAACAAAGCCGGGAAACTTCTTTCCAGACTTTGTAAGGACCAGTATAAACCTACACACACCACGTTTTTAAAAGATCAATTGGGGGTCACGTAACCTCTTTCCCCTCAGATATCAACAAATTCTACAATCTTTCTATATGTCCCACTACACTGCAGATACTATAGATGCCCTACAAGCCAAACAGTTCCTGGACTCAACCAAACTCCCCCACATCTACCCAGAACAACTCCTCACTCTCAACGCCCCCATCTCTCAGGAGGAAGCTATCAAAATCTAGCTAGAAACAAATCACCATGACCAAATGGCCTATCAGGTGAATTTTACAAATTGACATGCAGTTTTCTATCACCTAGTCTCCACCAGGCGTGCAATGGAATTTGGAAGGGGGGCATACATCCCTTCGGGCCACCAGGCCAACATTAAATTAATAGCCAAAAAAGGCAAAGACCCGATGGAGCCGGGCTCCTATCACCCCATCTCATTACTTAACGTAGACTCTAAATTACTCTCCAAAATCATAGCCTCGCAGTTGGACACTATTCTATAATCCATGATCCACCCGACATAGGCAGGCTTTGTCAAGGGACGCTTGGCTTCCACTAACATAAGGAAAGTAACTTCAATACTAGAATATGCCAAGACCCACCCTTCTGAAGACATAGGCCTTGTCACATTAGATGCCAAGAAGGCTTTCGATAATGTTAGCTTTCAGTGGTTGGCACTTGTACTGGGAGGGGTTTCTCAGGCTCCTTTACATATTTCATAGACGGCCTCTACTCATCTCCCTCAGCTAGGGTAGTGGTGGCAGGACACGTTAAATACCTCTCTACAAGAGCACGCGCCAGGGAATCCCCCTATATCCCCTACTTTTTAATCTGGCTATCAAACCACTCCCCCTGTATCTTAGTTACGTGGCTCCCCTTCATGGCATTAAACTAGGTAAGGAAGATCTCAGAGTAGCACTCTTTGCGGATGACATTTAGATTTTTACCGCAAAACCCCAGGCGGATATCCCATTAATTCAACAAACTTTTAGTTCTTTCCGCTCATGCTCAGGTCTTAAAATCAACTTTTTTCCAAAAGCGAAGGGCTACCACTTCGAAAGAAGGGCGGAGGTTTCTAGATGACCTCATTGCTCTTCCCCATAGCGCCACATCACATATTTGGGAGTGAACCCGCTTCTATCTTCCAGTTAAACTATCCTCCTTTGATTTCCAAAATAATTAATGAAATGGAAGAGTGGATGGACCTTCCTTTATCACTCTTTGGGAGATGCCACATCTACAAGATGGTCAGTTTCTCACGACTAATTTACCCAATGCAAACAATACCAAGACTAATCAAACACAAAGACATACAAAAGATCAACAAAGCTCTTGTGGCTTTTCTATGGCACGGCAAAAGATCTTTGTCAAAACTATATCTCCCGAAGAGTGAGGGAGGGGCAAGTCTCCCTTTTATCAGACTGTCTTGTTTACTGCGTATAGGCTTAGAATGGCTAATCCAAGGCTTTAAAGTTTACTAACTACCAAGTGGAGTCAGCCATGGTGCATCCATACGAGCTAGCATTCATCCTTGACAGCAATCTGAAATCACTACCACTTAACCTCCAACAAAATGTACTATTTCGGGGCACAGTGGTTGCTTGGAGGGACATTAGAAAGTGCTTAGGGGTCTCTCTGAACCTCTCTCCTCATCTACCGATACACAGTAATCCCATGTTCCCACAGACTATCCAAAATACAGCCTTCAACGTCTGGAAACTCAAAGGCCTTCTCTACATAGCCTCTCGCTATATAACAGTCAATGGCCGACTTAAACCCTACCAAGCAATTACATTCAATTTTGATCTTCCTGACCAACATATCTTCCAGGTCATGCAGCTTTCAGCTTTCATCAACAAAATCTGTCTGAAACCTCATCTTAGATTCCAAATTACATTCATAGACAAGCTCATTGCAGCTTGGACCATCTCTGCCTTTTTTTGAAATTTACAACTCTCTCCTACCATTCTTTACTAAATCGCTGGAGTACTCAGCCTCTAAAGACTGGAGCAAGGACCTTTCACTTGACAACCTCCCGCACCTACTATTGAAGGGGTATAAATCGATCTTGAAACTAACACCAAACAAGGGGAGGAGATGGACACAGAGGCCTCACTTCTTCATTCAAGCTTCCTTCTTCAACAACTTAGGTTATGCAACTTCTCAGAATTATCTCCTCTTCTCCATCTCTCGACATGTCCAAACTGTAAAATTGGAATGCCACCCACTACCCGATACCCATTCACATGGGGGGGGGGTGGGATCAAGGGACATTGCAGATTCTGATAAGCCTCCCACCCTCAGACCCCCACAACCACCAGGCAAGGGTTGTGGGTATGAGGCCCTTGTCCCCATCAACATGGGGACAAGGTGTTTTGGAGGGGACCCCAAAGCATCCTCCCCATGTTGAGGGTATGCGGCCTGGTACGGTTCAGGAGGGGGGTGCTCTCTTGTGCCCCCCTTTTTCCTGCGGCCTGTCAGGTTGCGTGCTCAGATAAGGGTCTGGTATGGATTTTGGGGGGACCCCTACACCAATTTTTTTTTGTTTTGGTGCGAGGTTCCCCTTAATATTCATACCAGACCCAAAGGGCCTGGTAATGGGCTGGGGGGGGGGGCATGTTGTTTTTTTCATTGATTTTTATCTATATTGCCGGGATCGGACAATTCATTACAGCCGTAAGCAGTGTTAAATTAAATTTTTTCCTCTAGAAATTTCATTTTGCTGTGGTACTGTTCTAAACACAGGAAAGATGCGCTACTTTACAGGCATACTAAGGACCCCCCAGGCACAATATTTAAAAGGAAAATTTCATTTTTATTGTTTCATCAGCATCATTAAAAGCACTGCTCCTGAAAAAACTGAAGTTTTTAAAACTTTTTTTTTGCATTGATACATGTCCCCTGGGGCAGAACCCGGGTCCCCAAACACTGTTTATGGCAATAACTTGCATATAAGCCTTAAAAATTAGCACTTTTGATTTTTCATGTTAGTGTCCCATAGACTTTAACAATGTTCGCACACATTTTTTGACTGTTCGCAAGTTCTGGTGCGAACCGAACCGGGAGGTGTTCGGCCCATCCCTAATGGTGAGCCTTGATGAGCTTCATTATTTTATTTTTTTATGGGGCTTGCAATGACAGCTTATATTCATATACACTATATTGTCAAAAGTATTGGGACACATGCCTTTACACACACATGAACTTTAAAGGCATCCCAGTCTTAGTCCGTAGGGTTCAATGTTAAGTTGGCCCACCCTTTGCAGCTATAACAGCTTCAACTCTTCTGGGAATTCTGTCCACAAGGTTTAGGAGTGTGTCTATGGGAATGTTTAGCCATTCTTCCAGAAGCGCATTTGTGAGGTCAGGCACTGATATTGGACAAGAAGGCCTGCCTCGCAGTCTCTGCTCAAATTCATACCAAAGGTTTTCTAACAGGTTGAGGTCAGGACTCCACCCCAAACTCGCTCATCCATGTCTTTACGGATCTTGCTTTGTGCCCTGGTCCAAATCATTTGGTCGAAGGGAGATTATAGTGTGGGGTTGCTTTTCTGGGGTTGGGCTTGGCCCCTTAGTTCCAGTGAACGAAACTCGAAGGCGTCAGCATACCAAGATATTTTGGACATTTTCATGCTCCTAACTTTGTGGAAACAGTTGGGGGAAGGCCCCTTCCTATTCCAACATGGCTGCAGACCAGTGCACAAAGCACTGTTCTTAAACAGCTAAGGGGAGGAGTAATCAACGGGTGGCCCTGCCCCTTGTGATATCACAACCCCAGCATAATCCTGGTCAGTGATGTCATAAGGGGGCAGGGCTGTGTGACCCCTCCCCTTAGCTATTCAGAAGGAGGGGCAGGCAGTTGGGGGTAGTCTTGAGGCGCATGCGCGGCGCTCTGTGAGATGGACGCCTAACTACAGAGCTCCATCCCGCTCCGGACCATCGGCGCCCTCCAAAGCGGGGAAACTCTCCCCTATTGCCTGAAATCAGGACGGGACAGCCTGCGGAACCCTTGGGCACGTTTGGGGTCACTTTTCGCCGGCAGATCGGTCACCCACAGGCAGTTTTACATCCCTGAGAGAAGCCGCTGCACTAGCCAAAATGGCGGCGGAGCGGCCGCCTCAAGAATACACAGGCACAGCGGCTTCATCACCCTGGCAAGCTGCACTTCTTTCTGAGGTATGTGGCGAAGCACAGACTCTCCCCACATTTGTGGGACCACAATCCCCAGCATCCACAATCTCTCTCATACATCAAACCCTAGAGGATATGAATATGCCCCCCACAATTCCACCCTCACAGGGGCCTGCACTGCAGCAACAAGGCCCAAGCCTGATTACCTCACATCCCCAAGACATCTCTATGCTATTCACAAGATTTGCAGAAATGCTTGACAGGGGACTTGCTCAAACAGCTGCCAAAATTACCTCAGATATTACCTCTGATATTAAAGCAGATCTTCACATGTTAGGCTCACGCATTGAGCATATTGAAGATAAATCGGATGCCACAATTGATCGCGTTAATCAGAACACTGATCGATATCAGGAACTCCATGGTCAGCTTGAGGAAGCCGTTGCCAAAATTGATGACCTCGAAAATAGGTCCAGAAGGCTGAACTTCCGGATCAGAGGCCTTCCTGAGAATATCACTGACGTCACGGGAGCAGTACATACTTTGATCAAAAACTTGATTCCTGATATTAGTGCCCAAAAATTGGAGCTTGACCGAGCCCATAGAGCTCTGGGGCCCCAGCGTTCAGATGGTCTACCACGTGACATAGTGGTGAAACCCCACTTCTACAATACCAAGGAAGAAGTCATGAGGAGAGCACGCACAATTCCACAAATGCAACTTTTGGGACATTCCGTACAAGTTTACGCTGACATTTCCCCCTATACTATACAAAGACGGCGGGCACTCAAACCCGTCCTCACAGTTTTACAACAGAAAAACATCAAATATTGGTGGCTCTTTCCCCTGAGCCTGAAATTTGAATTTAATGGCAAACCGTACAGATTCTCTACAATGGGGGAAGGGGAACTCTTGCTGAAGAAAATGAGACTCTTGCCTACTGAACCAACTTCACCGATGCAATCCTCTTCTCCCAACATGACCAAACGACCTCCTCCTCCGAGCCCTCTCACCCCGGTGTGGCAAAAGCCGAAATTCAAGAAGAGCAAGGATTCTGCTACTACCTGATCTAAAGTCTTGTCCTCTTTTCTACATTCATAACCCCTTTCGGGGATCTTGGGCACAGCTGCTCTAATGCCTACCACAAATTTTTATTATAAACATTTTTTTTTTTTTGCAGGTCTCCTCTTACTTGTTCCTGTTACATTCTTCCGGGGAGTACCCTCCTCAATAACTTTATAGGAGTACCTGAAAAATTCTTTCTGAACTCGGACTCACCTGTTTTAGGTAACCCAGACTTACCCCTTCACTGAAGCCAGTCTCCTGGGTTCCTTGACAATTTCTTTTTGTATATTTCATCCCGACCGACCCCAAAAAAAATGTAACCCCCTTGCACACCTCAACTTTATTTTAGTGATTATTTTTTGAGGTGTCAATAGCTTATATTTGGAGGGGGGGAGTGTACCTACATTTAATTCTTATATTTGTTGTAGCAATGTTATCAAGGGCGCCGTGTATGGAGCGGTAGCCATGCACCTCATCCTACCCTTGAAGCAGGAATTTTCTCCTGCTTCTGGTTGGGATTTCCCCCACCGGTGGGGGTACCGTGTTTATACCACGGAATATGGTGAACATCCTCTCACCATATTCTTGGATCTCTCTATGTGTTCTCTTTTTCTCTGTCCTCTTTTTCTCTTTTTCGCCCTTTACTAAATTTTCATTTCTTTCAGTGGCAATTGCGATCTCCTTCACAGACAGCACCCGGATATTTGTGTTTTCGGCCTTACAGATGGATGATTACCCTGTACCACCTCCCCGAGGGTAGGTAAGTGATTGGGGCCTTCTGTCATCGCACATGATAATGCTCTATGGCTGACCACACCACAACTACACAAGCTGTGCGTTTTGCTTCACACAACATACAGGGAATTAACTTCCCTGTCAAACGTCGGAAAATATTTCAATACTACCATGACCACAAGATAGACGTTTTATTCCTTCAGGAAACACATTTCCCGAAATCCTATGTCCCTTCCTTTATTCACGCCAAGTTCCCTACATTCTTCCTTGCTAACTCTGACACTAAAACCAAAGGGGTAGGTATATTTATTTCCCGGAACACCCAATTCTCGCTTGCTTCGGAACACAAGGAACCTGAGGGCAGGTTTATTCTGGTGAAAGGACTCATTGATAACCAACTATACTCCCTGATCTCATACAACGCTCCTAATCGAGGCCAATCCAAATTTTTTCGATCTCTCTTCAGCACTCTGGCCCCAAGGTTGGAGGGCACGGTTCTCTATGGAGGTGACTCCAACATTGCATTTGATGCAGGAAAAGATAAGTCTCGGGCCCCGGGTAAGGATGGCGAGACAGACAGAGCCTGGACATAGCCAGACAGTTGTTCCATCAGGGCTTGATTGATGCCTGGAGGGAATCAAACCCTGGGACCCGGGACTATACACATTACTCCAACCCCCACAACACATTTGCTAGAATTGACCATTTCTTTGTTCTACAAAAACACGCTCCGCTGCTAAGAAAAGTTGTTATCAGGGACTCTGTCTGGTCTGACCACTCTCTCCTTATCCTAACATTACACAAACCAACGACTCACCAACGTGAGTTTCATTGGAGACTGAATGCCTCCATTCTTAGTAATTCTGCACATGTTAGTGAGCTTGAAAAAGATATTTGAGAATATTTTCTGCTCAATGATATTGATAATATCTCTGCCACAACACTGTGGGCAGCCCACAAAACCTATGTCCGTGGCAAACTTATCCAACTTTCCTCCAGGATACACAAGGCTCGCAAACTAGAAATAGGACGCCTAGAAAATGAATTCTCTTGTCTAAGCACACAACATAAGCGTAACCCATCTTCTAGCTCTAAGGCTAACCTTGAAACTGCACGCACAGCACTTAACTTAGCACTAACTGCCATAGCTGAAAAAAGCCTCAGATGGGATGGTGGGAGGTTTTATCACCAAAGGGACAAGTTGGGGACCATGCTCTCACGCAGAATCACTCCTATGATAAGGACACGCACCCTGCCGAAGATACGTCTTCACAATGGTTCCCTAACACAAAACCCCCAGATGATCATGGAAGCCTTCCATGATTTCTACCGCTCGTTATACAGTAAAAGTGCTACAGAACCCTCGTCTAACTTTATAGACTCCTACCTCAACTCTCTGCAGATCCCCAAACTCCAAACACACCATAGGGACAGCCTTGAGGATCATATCATGTCGGATGAAATTTCACAAGTCATTCATAATCTTAAAAATAACTCTGCCCCGGGGCCAGATGGCTTTTCAACCCCATACTACAAACATTTTACCCCACTACTATTCCCCTACCTAGCGAGATTCTTTAACCAACTCCGAACAGGCTCACCTCTGGACACTTCTCTAAAGTCAGCCTTCATCACAGTTTTACCTAAACCTGGCAAAGACACTAGCTGCACTGCAAACTAACGCCCCATATCTTTAATTAATAATGATCTTAAAATCTTTACAAAAAGCCTTGCAAACAGAATCTCCTCCTTTATTAGCTTATATGTACACAAGGACCAAGTGGGATTTATCCCTGGGAGACAGGGTCCAGACCAGATCAGAAGAGCCATAGATGTAGTTTCGCTCCTGCAATCTGGCTGGGATAACGGACCTCCACAACAGGGTTTTATACTTTCGTTGGATTTAATGAAGGCCTTTGACTCTGTCTCCTGGTCCTTCCTATTCCCTATTCTTCAAAAATTGGGTTTCGGTGACTCCTTTATGAATTTGATTGGAGCCCTGTATTCCTCACCGTTTCCACAAATCAAAATGCAAGGTCATTATTCTCAGCCTTTTCAGATCTTTAATGGCACTAGGCAGGGCTGCCCTCTGTCTCCATTAATCTTTGCCATGGTCATCGAGACTCTTGCTATCGCTATTCGGGATAATCCCGATATACATGGGGTACGCTGTGGCCCCCAAACCCACAAGTGCGTGCTTTTCGCAGATGACGTGTTGCTCTTCGTCACCTCCCCACTTGACTCCTTACCAAACTTATGTAGGGTTCTCGATGACTTTGGCAAAGTTTCTGGTCTTAAGGTTAGTTTCTCTAAGTCCTTAGCTCTGAACATCAATTTACCGGATCCCCTGGTATCTCAGCTCAAAGAAAATTTTAAATTTGGTTGGGGTGAATCTTTGCTCCCTTACCTGGGTATCAACCTCCCAGCATCTATAGACAATCTTTACAAGGCAAACTTTCCCCCACTCTATCATAAACTTGCAGCAGATTTAAAACACTGGGATACACTGGGGCTATCGTGGCTGGGCAGGTTAAACTCAGTGAAAATGACCCTACTTCCCCGCATTCTTTATTTGTTTAGATCACTGCACATACCCATTCCAAAAGATCACCTACGAAAATTCCAATCTAAAATTATACAATTTATTTGGGGTACAAAGGGACATAGATTAGCTAAGGGTACCCTTCATAGGCACCGGACTCAGGGGGGTATTGGGGTTCCCAACCTCCTCTGGTACTACCAGGCGGCTCTACTCTCACAACTATCCACTATCTACTCCAAATATGCTCTTCCGGATTGGGTGCATATGGAACGACAAGCCATCCCTCAGTATACTCTGGATTATATTCTCTGGTCCTCTGCTAGATCTAGACCTGCCGTCATGGTCCCTACACTATCCCACTCGCTCACATTGTGGGACTCTCTCAAATCCAATCCTCAGTTAGTCTCCCATTGGCACCCGCTTTCCCACTTATTCAGAAATCCTCTATTCCCTCCGGGAATGGACATAACAGCTTTCCAGTGGTGGTTCGATAAGGGGATGTATAGGATAGGACACTTCGCTAACACCACGGGCCCCCTTCCTAGGGCCCATTGTGTTAGCAAACTTGACATGCCCAACACGGAACAATTCCGTTACAGAAAAATTGCTCACTTTATCCAGTCCCTTAGGCTTCCCAACTTGCACTCTCTTGCGGTCACGAATTATGAAAGGTGGTGTGGTCAGACTGAGGAGCAGAAGGGTGGGATTACAGTAATTTACCAATCACTTGCTCAAGCTAATACCAAAACACTCTACATGAGAGACTGGGAAAATGATTTACAACATACATGGAGTGTTGCAGAATCGCATAGAGCTTCTACGGCAGCCTCAAAGGGGATTTTGAACGTTACACTGATTGAAGCTAACCTGAAAGTCCTCACAAGGTGGTACATGGTCCCCCTGAAACTCTCCAAAATTTACCCGACTGCTTCTCCATTGTGTTTCCGCAATTGCGGACATGTGGGGTCTATGCTGCATGTCTGGTGGGATTGTCCCAAGATCAGAAATCTCTGGAATAGAATATTTAATATTGATAGGAAAATTACGGATTTACTGATCCATAAATCTCCTCACATTGCCCTATTAAATTTTCCTTGCTTAAATACTCCTCGTCTGACCCAAAGGCTCATTATGTTCATGCTCCTTGGAACTAAACTCACAATAGCACAGGCTTGGAAAACACCAACTGTTTCTCTTCTCCTGGTTAAGAGAAAGATTTCCTGGATAATGACCCAGGAGAAAACAGTTAGCATTCTTCTTGACTCCACCGCTAAACATGATGCTATCTGGGCTCCCTGGATTAGATACATGTCATTACCAACCACCGACTAGCCTTATGTCGGGTGCCGTCGGTGGATGAGTTTCACACTGTCGAACGCTTGCTCTTTTTCCTCTTTTCTCACCCTTTCTTTTCTCTCTTTTCGCCTTTTCTTTCCTTTTCTTATCTCCCCAGAAACCTGTAATACAGGTAATGTTTTCCTTATATGTTTTGGAGATGTCACTTCCATCTCATGCTGCATCTCTAGTGTTGGACTACTTCCACATGTTATTCTGACTGATTCTTTAACGTTTTGATTTATTATCTTAGCAACCTGTTAGTCTAGCGTTTGCTTATTTATCCTTACTCTAGACACTTCACGAACATCTAGCGTTTGCTCATTTATCCTCTATTGTTCTCCTTTGCCCAGCACAGCTAGTTCCCATTGGGGGTGCTGGTGGGAAGGGGTGACCCCTCTTTGTCGGCTCGTCCATCTTGAGTGCAATCTTTTTTTTTTTTTTTTTATTCGTTATTTTTCAAGGAAGTATTCCTGTATTCATTTATGTAATTCTCTTGTTGCCCGACCCACCTTGGGGGGTTGTTCTCCTTTGCCCGGCACAGCTAGTTCCCATTGGGGGTGCTGGGGGAAGGGGATGACCCCTCTTTGTCGGCTCGTCCACCTTGAGTGCAATCTTTTGGACACGTCCTTAGAGATCTTGGTTTTACTCACTTTGACTGTAAATTGCATCAACATTTTGGTTCTTGTATACTGATGCTATTACCTGTATTCTTATTTTATATGTATTTCTTTTTTTTATTTTTGTTAAAAAAACATTCAAAAAATAAAAAAATGTGAGTGACAGGCAGGCTGGTAACAGACGTCGCTGTGGAGTGTCATCTGGCGGGACCAGCTTTCCATTATGCAGCTCATCGATCCCTGAAGGTCTTTGTTTGCTGTGTTGGTGGTTCGCTAATCTTCTCAAATGCTGCTCTTCCCCTGCTTCAGTGTGAGTGTGGATTATTTGTTCATTAAGGTTTGCTACTTTTACTGATTCAGAGCCTTGGCCTCTGTGTTCTTTTTTTTTTTTTTTTATTAGCAGTGGGTTGAATGAGTTATCAGCTGGTTAAATTATATGCATACCCACATTTATTTCAGCTTTGGATACAGTAGATGCATCAGATTCTGTGTGCACCAGTTTTAGTAAATCTCCACCTTTAACTCTAGGTTCACATCTATGTGGCTGCGCTTGATGCGTTTTTCAGGCATATTTTGCGTTTTAAACCCTCATTTTGTATGCGTTTTCCATGCAGTATTCATGCATTTTGCGTTTTAATGTTTTTCTCTTTAAACACACTGTATATAGCTGGTTGCCAAGCAGAGGGCCGGGAAGCCAGCCACTACGTCCTTAACAACCAATGAGTCATCAGCTGTCATCAGTTGCCGGTAAAAATAAATAGCGGGGGAAAAAAAAGCATCCCTTTCAGGTCTAGTATGGATTTGGGGACCTCTTCACACCAAAATCAAGAAAAAAAATGGCATGGGTTCCCCCATAAATCCATACCAAACCCTTATCTGAGCATGCAGCCCACCAGGTCAGGAAAGGGAGGGAAAGACCGAACACCCCCCCATGAACCAAACCAGGCCGCATGCCCGCAACATGGGGGGATAGGCACTTTGGGGATTGTTGTGGTCTGCGGGCAGGGGGCTTATCGGAATATGGAAGCCCCCGTTTAAGAAGGGGGTCCCCAGATCCCGTTCCCCCCTATGTGAATGGGTATCAGGTACATCGTACCCCTACCCATTCACCTCAAAAAGCAGTGAAATGTTAAAACAAGAGCCGGTTTTTGGCAAGTCCTTTATTAAAAAAAAGCTCTGAGCCATCTTCTCCTGCCCCCGTCTCTCTGGCTGCCATCTGCTCCCACCCCCGTCTCTCCTGCCACCATCTTCTCCCACCCCCTGCTTAGAAACCAGCTATATACAGTGTTAAAATAAAAAAACGCGAAACACCTCAAAAATCACATCATATACACAACATTTGCATTTCTGGTGCTATTCCTTTGAAGTCTATTACCCGCAAAAAGTGGGAAAAAAGTCTCAGACCCTTTCCTAAAATGCACCGGCCGCAAAACACATAGAATTGAATTTGTACCATAGGAAACCATGTTAAATGGCCTGTAGTGCGTTTCTGCAAATTGAAAGACACACTAAAAAATGCATATGTGTGAACCTAGTGTAAGTGTCTCTTTCTATATGCAGAGACAATCATTTATTACAAGATCCAGAATATTCACCCTTTAACATATTGATGAAAATCACATAAAACATGTTATATATGTGTTATGATTATTTCCTAAGCATTATATCTGGAGCATAAACATTAGTAAAAACGTTTGCAACAATTACCTTAAGTTAAAGTAAAACTAAACTTTTTAGGAATGTTGGGACTCACAGGACCTTTTGCCATGTTGTACGTTGTACAAGTATGCTGATCATATTTGCTCATTATAGCATACTTTTCCATGCTGCTTTAATTTTTTCTTCAATAATTTTTTGATTTTGCATAGAGAATTGTATACAAACAATGTTTTAAATGTTTAAAGTGATGGGTAAGAAAAAGGATTGCATTTCCAGAAATAATAACAATATATCACAGAGCTACCATACTACACAATATGAATGAATGATTGATTTTTATTTTTTTCAAACTAAACATTACTCTAGTTCCTTTGGTAACTTTCAGTGTGCGCAGTAAGTGAGGACAATGGGAGATTAGGACTCCCATGGGAGGGTGTCAGGTTTGTTTCTGGGGTCAATGTCAATCGGGTGTTGAAGGATTTTGGACTTTCCATGAGCACCAGGGTTGCCAGAATGTGCAAGTCTGGGCTAGTTTACCCATGTTGGCTGCCATAATGTGTTTATAAGTACAGTGCAACTGTATCAGGTCTTCTGTGTCTGAAAGGGAAGGGGTGTGGTTTCTAGGTAAACTCCCCACTGTTTGTGATGTTTCTCTGACAAAGGTAGTCTTCTTCTGAAATATTGTGTACAATTGTGGACAATTCGAGAATGGGTAGCTGTATTTTTTCTCACTTGCGTGGCAACAGCGTCATGTATCATGAAGGTTGATGTTGCCTAACAGATTACTCAGAGGAGATGCAAGGCATTTGGGGCCCGAGGTGGAGTTCAGGTTGTAGTCTGGAACCATATTAAAGTCACCACATACAAGTAAATGCCCTTTCTGAATCTTCTTCGTCTTTTTAAGGGTAGCGTTAAGAAAGTGGATCTGTCGCTGGTTTGGGGCATATATGCTTAATATCATGGATTGAGTGTTGTTAATCATACATAATAAAATAATATAGCGGCCTTTCAGGTCACATACACTTTGCTGAAGGTGGAAGGTTACAGAGTTACGGTCTTTAATGGGAATGAGTACGACCGACTTTTTCTGGGTACAGCACGCTTTGAAGACATGGGGGAATCGCTTGTTGTGGTAAGCAGGTTGTGTATCCATAGCAAAATGTGTCTCTTGGATGCAGAGGATATCAGCTATGATCTGAGGCAGTTTTTCATAGTGAAGCACGTTTGGCTGGATGTTTGAGACCCTTGACATTTAAGGAAAGAATAGTGATAGTCATTGTGATGAGCTGGAATGAGTGGTACTGGATGTTAAGTGGTACTTACTGCTAGAATTAAGATGTAGAGTTACTGCTGGGAAACCCGAAGCTTGGGAGTGAGGGTTGTTCAGCTCGGGTTTCACTGGAACCGCTGTGGTAATCTGTGTGTAGCTAGGAGAAAGAACTCTAACTGTAGAAGAAAATTTTTCAAACAAGTCACAAACGTGGTAATTTATGCTCAGGTAGAAGCATTTAACAAACAAGAACAAGCAGCTTATATAAGTGGTCAGAAGCTGCTGAGAATAACAGGGGTTCACATAAGAGTTGGCCGGGCCAGAGAAGAACACAAAGCTGAATATGGGGGGGGGGGGTTTGCATTTTGTTTCAATTACTCACGTCTTGATCCCTGGTGGCCAGAGTGTACTTGGAAGGATCCACAGATCCTCACATAACAACCAAGTGTTTCCGGTGTCCCTAGGTTGTTCTGGAATGATCCCCCGTGTGTATAGGAGTTTTATGCCAACCCCTACAGAGAGGATGGAATGGGTTGTACCATTGTGGGTAATCAGCAATGTGGCTGGATAGCGCCATCTATAGGTGATGTGGTGGCTGGTGAGGGCTTTGGTTATTGTGTTGAGCTGTCTGTGCATTTGCAGAGTGTATTTCGATAAATATGCAAATAATTGGACACCTGTGTAGGGTTGTGGTAAAGTGTTAAGTGCCCTGGTTTTGGCCAGCAATTGCTCCTTGGTCAGGTAAAAATGGATACGCATAGGTATATCTCTAGGAATCGAGTCAGCCAGGTGCTGAGGTTTGGGGATTCTGTGAATCCTGTCAATCGTCATCTCCAGTGGTGAAAGGTCTGGAAGTAGTGCAGCGATCATATCTCTGGCGTATTTTTGCAGGTCCTGGGGAAGGACTGATTCTGGTACCCCAAACAATTTGACATTATTGCGTTTAGAGCGGTCCTCCAGATCCGCTAACTTCACTTGTATCTTCAAGTGGTCATCTTTGTTTTCCTCATGGGCATCTATGAGGTAATTTACAATGGTAGTACATTCTTTAATTTTGTTTTCTATACACTCTACCCTGTCTCCCATGGTTTGCAAATCTGAGGTGAATTTGTGGATCAGGGATGAGAAATTTGTTAATAGTTATATATGTAGGGGAATAAGCAGGTCCTTCATTGTTGTATCCAGGATTGGTTGTCCTGAGGTTGGGAACGCGGCAAGGGAGGACTGAAATGTGGGTTCTGTGTGGACTGGGCTGTTCACTTTACTCACCAGGCTGTCATTTGTTTGAGGCAAATCTATCCTCATCCGTGCCTTATCTGGGCTGCCAGAGGCTGGGCTGCGTGGAGCTGAACTGCCGTGAGACAGAGGCGCCTGCTGATCTCGTCTCCCTGGTCTGCATCAGGGAGGTCTGTGTAGGCTGAGGGCGGCCTCGAGGACCGCCCTCGGGACTGCCTTCTCCTACTCATCAGTGCTGGCTGCAGGAAGAAAGCCGTCAGCTTTTGTGGCTGTTCTTCCTTCCTCTTTCGGGACATTGTGGACACCTGTCCCCTGGGCGTGAGGGCAGTGTCAGGTAGTTCGGAGAAGGCAGGAATCCCTGCGGTTGCTGTTAGTTTCTCTGAGTGGCTCGTGGAGCTAAGGCTGAGGCGTCCATCTTTGGTGCTCGCAAGCCACACCCCTGTTTTCTTCATATGTTTTATGATTATTTCCTAAGCATTATATCTCAGGCACAAACATTAGTAAAAACATAGCAAAAATTCCAATGTCTGAATATTATTATACAGGATTTATATAGCGCCAACAGTTTGCACAGCACTTTACAACATGAGAGCAAACAGTACAGTTACAATACAATTTAATACAGGAGGAATCAGAGGGCCCTGCTTACAATCTAGAAGGGAGGGTCAGGTAAAACAAAAGGTAATAACTGTGGTGGATGAACTGATGGAGAAAATTAAAATGCAGTTGTTAGGTGTGGGTAGGTAAAATGGATCTAAACTTCTTTTGGGCCTCAAAAGACCTTTTGCCATGTTGTACATTTTACAAGTATGCTGATTATATTTGCTCATTAAGGCATCCTTTTACCTGGTGCTTTTATATTTTCCCAGTCTTCTTCTGAATCCAGATATTTTGGCCATTTTCATTGGGCAGTAGATAGTAACTCTCTTGCAAAACAAAATATGTTCAGCTGCCTTGTGGTGTTCTCTATTAGTAGACATGTGCATTCGCTTTTGTCCAAATGCATTTTGGCCAAATTTCGGGTATTATCGTTATGGTTTTAACAAACGATAACGAACGTGCGGAATCTGAAAACCGAAAGATTTGACATAAACAAATGCTTTATTTTCGTTTTTGTTGTGACAACAGTTCGATATAGATAGAAGATTGGACATAACACTGACAATAGTGATCTGTGTCTATCGAACCTGTGGTCGAATGTGCCTACCCTTAGCTCTATTAGTCCAAGATTATTCGACATAGAGAGGAAAAGATTTGACATAAAGATTCGACAAAGCAGTCGGCGTGAGCGGACATTTATGGTCAAATGCTCTGCCCATAGGCTATAGAAGAATTCTAATGTTGGTTGACTAGTAATAATAATTAATAAATATAATTATTCCTAATGTCATACAACATTAGAATTGTACTATAGCTTGTAGGCGGAACATTTGACCGGAAATGTACGATTGCAGCATTGTACAGTTTAGCTGCTCCGTCGAATCTCCTTAGAACATTCGACAAACACCATAAGCCTTCAATGACAGATTCAACCTTAATTATTTTGTATTTTTGGACAAATGCATTTTTTAACAAAACAAAATAAATAAAAATGAATTTCGGGAGTAACTAAATAAATGTATTTTTCGGATGAAAACGAAATTCTGCAACACAATATTTCAGTGTGCACATGTCTATCTATTAGTACCCAAGCTCATGTCAGTCAATACTGAGACCTCCATATAAAAAAATCAAGAATTGTTTATTAGGGTGTCCCAACTTTACTTTCTAATACATCTGACATCTCCCTGACCTTCATTGGAAAACTTGCTAAATGAGTTACCATATTTATCGGCGTACAACACGCACTTTTTCCCCTTAAAATCAGGGGGAAATCGTGGGTGCGTGTTTTACGCCGATTCCCACCGATCCCCTGTCGATCTCCGCTTACTGTGAGCGGAGCGATCGCCGCTGAGATACACATAGCCGAGTAAACACGGCTATGTGTATCTCGGCTGCGTCCAGTTCCTGCTATCTCGGCTGCGTTCGCTCCGCTCCTGTGTCCTGTCGGATAGTGTCCCCCATCGGATACTGTCCGCGGCGGCACCAATTTTAAATCGTCCAAGCGATGGACACTGAGGGGCAAGGCTGCACTGGGACAAGGCTGCACTGGGACAAGGCTGCAATAGACACTGGGGGCAAGGCTGCACTGGGGCAAGGCTTCACTGACACGGCTGCAATGGACACTGATAAGGCTGCATTTAAATGTAAGTTTTTTTTTCCTTAAACTTCCATCCTAAAAGTTTTTTTCCTTAAAATTCCCTCCTAAACTTGGGGTGTGTGTTATATGCCGGTGCGTGTTATACGCCGATAAATACAGTAATTTAATATATAGCAGTGTTATGTATTAAGAAGAGGCTG
This sequence comes from Lithobates sylvaticus, assembly GCA_028564925.1. NCBI lineage: Eukaryota > Metazoa > Chordata > Amphibia > Anura > Ranidae > Lithobates > Lithobates sylvaticus. The sequence continues at coordinate 369,699,395 of CM053026.1, read as the reverse complement.
TTCATCTAGCAAAGCAAATTAGTTTAACATTTGTTTACTTTGAAAACCTAACCATGTGTGTGAGAAATTTAAAAAACATGATTTAGTCATCACATGATTGGTCATTTAATGTGATCACAGCTTCACCTTACTTACTAACATTCACTTTGCAAAGTGAACCTACATTTTTCACACTGTATGCTGCACACATGATTTTAAGTAAATAGCCTCTAATTTCTAACCATTTAAGCTAAATCTAAGTGTCCAGTAACAAAAATGTATATTTAAGACATTTTTATAGAATGCACTCAGCATGGAAATGTAATGCACATGATTTACCTGTATTTCATAGAACCTTCAACTCTAATAACCATACTGACAGTACTTCAAATGTTAAATACATATATGACATTTACAATTTAATAAAAGCTGATTTAATCAGCATCTAGTGTTTTTTCTTATAATTTTGTAGTTTTAAGTTTGCTCTTTTGGCACAGTGTTTTTTTTTTCTTGCTCACTAATGTGTTTTGATTAGGTATTATTTTCTCAGCAGAATTTAGATTTGACTTTTCGCAGAGATATATTTAGTAACAAAAAGCTTCTTTACAGTGCTTTAAGTAATGTTTTCACAGTTTAGTACAGAGGAAATGTAAAAAGCAGGTTAAGCAAAGTCTAAAAGAAACAAGTGATATTAAAGTGAAAACATAAAGTATTTAAATAAGCATATATTTCAAGTCATTTTTGCAGCATTGACTTTAATGGATAAGTCTACTGCATAGTTACCATCAGGGTCTCTCATGTTTTTTTATCCTGCACCACATGTTCAGTGTCCTAGCATCACCATTTGGGGCCGTCTCGTGAGACTACATATGTTTGGGCCCATAGATGTCTATAGGGAGCTACTGTGTAGGCACGGCCAAGACACTGATGACTTACAGGCACAGAATCTTAAACACCAGGGGCTGTGGACATTTATCCAAAAAAGAAAAGAAACTGCGGGGAAAAAAAAATATATATCAATATTATCATATAATCCACGTTGACTGACTGTATACAAAGTACCCTACAGACTCAGCTTAAATAAAACTGGGGTTCCTGAAGCCATAGGAAACATGCAAACAGAAAAAGTAAACCAAAGGTTTGAATAAAAGCTTCAAATGGAACACACTGTGGTATGAGTACAAAAAAAAACTTTAACCTTTTCACTGCTAGGTCTGTACGTCGTACGAACCTAAAAAGTGCCCGCAGGTGGCCATATCTCCCTCTCCTATAAGGTTATGGTCACTTTAACCACTTTCTGCCCGGACGTAATTTTGGTTCAGTTATCCTGAGTGGGCGTCATATGCCCGCCGCGCGCCTCACTCGGGTCTGACAGACGCGAGTAGAGGAGAGCCGATCGGCAGCTCTCCTGACAGGGGGGGGGTCTGCGCTGATTGTCTATCAGCACAGCCTCCCTCGGATGCCCACACTAGACCATCAGGAGAGCTGTCAGGACCACCAGGGAAGGGGGCAACATGTAGATGGCCAGGTTTGTACCCCATGGCCATCCACATGTGCAAATTATGCCCAATCTGTGCCAATCAGTGCCCACAAATGGGCACTGACTGGCACCATTATATAACATGATGCCCAGCAATGCTACCCATCAGTGTCATCAGTGCCACCAATCAGTGTCATCAGTGCCACCCATCAGTGTCCATCAGTGCCACCCATCAGTGCCCACCCATGCCCATCAGTGCCCACCTATCAGTGCCCATCAGTGCCCATCCGTGCCACCTATCAGTGTCAGCCATAAGTACCCATCAGTGCCACCAATAAGTACCCATCAGTATCGCCTACGGGTGCCCATTAGTGCCGAATACCAGTGCCACCTATCAGTGCCCATCAGTGCCACCTATCAGTGCCCAACAGTTTTGTTTGGGAGCCACGTCGCACGACCCGCGCAATTGTCAGTTAAAGCGACGCAGTGCCGAATCGCAAAAAGGGGCCTGGTCCTTTGGCTGCAAATTGGTCCGGGGCTGAAGTGGTTAACATCTCCCAACCAAGCACTAGCAATCCTTCATATAGGAATAGAAAAATTCCCTCCCAAATATAGAGCAGTCATCACCCACATTTTTCTGGCAACCCATACTATAATACTCCACAACTTGAAAGATACAATATCTATCAATCCATCTGACGTGATAAAACTAGTCAACCGGAAAACACGCCTTCTGGTGATTAACTCTCTAACATGTAAGAAATTTGATAGTAACTGGAAGATTTGGACTGTAAAATATAAAGACTTATAATATCCTCTGAACAAGTAAGTGTATAATAAAGGCCTAGGTGTATACACTACTCAGCGCTGGGTGCGTCCACACAATAATAACAGCAGACCTATTGCATCAATATAAAATAAATATATAAATAAATAAATATTTATATAAATAAGTAAATAATTTACATAAATAGGTAAACAATTTACACTAAGCAGCTGTTTAAAAATACACAAATATAGAGGATGACAGTAAAGAATAAAACAGATGAACCTGTAAAATAAAATACTAAAACAGCGCTGTAAAGACGTGTAAGATAATAAAATCTTTCCGTGACCAGTCCTGAGACTGCAAAAGTTAGTGAGTAGATGATATAGTAATAAATAAATAGTCAATAATAAATAGTCCTTTAGGTGTATTTGAGTGAGACTGTGAACAGTTCAAATTCAGTGACTTTTCATGTGGTTGTACTTCAGGTGTCTATCTAAGCACCGTTTAATCCCTTTTCCACCACGTGAGGCATGCTCCCCTCAGGGGGTTAAACTCACCAGAGAGATAAAATAAGGCAGCCTTAAGATATTTGTTATCACCAGGGTACACACTGTATAAGCCTCGTCATAAGATCCAATAATCTGAGCCAGCCAGGTCACTTCCTCAGCAATATACACCACCAGGGTATCAGTATAACATCAGGGGTTCAGGGGTTCACAATATCATCACCAGAAAAAATGGAGAGAGTGGCACATATAGTGTAATTCCATTTTTTATTTCAAAGTTTAAAAGTAGAAATCCCTATACATCCCCCCTTAAGTCATCTACGTACATCAATCATTCTTTGTAAACAGCATATATGAAGTTCTTAGACTTTTTGTGTTGTCAGCATTCAGTGGCTGTATCACATCAGCCGCTGCACTTCCTTCGGTTCGGCTGCGTGTCTTTGCTGACACTTGCGTCACTTCCGGGTCAGTGGTTAGCGGCGGTGGAGCGCAATCGTCACTTCCGGTCGAGCGTCGTGTAGGCCACGTGGCCTACACGAATGATTGATGTACGTAGATGACTTAAGGGGGGATGTATAGGGATTTCTACTTTTACCCTTTGAAATAAAAAATGGAATTACACTCCCGCGGTCTGTGTGCTAGTCCGCAGGACTTTTGGAAATGAACGGACTTGCCGACACAAGATCGGAAAGTCCGTTCATTTAGAACGTGACTTCAGGTAGACGGGACTAACGAAGGCAGTGAATGCCGCCACGCTAGCCCAGTCACCTGGCATGGATTTAAAGGCAATCCCTACGCCGAAAAAACAGCGTGGGGGTCCCCCCCAAATCCATCTCAGACCCTTATCCGAGCACGCAGCCCGGCCGGCGAGTGCCCCCCCCTCCTGAGCCGTACCAGGCCACATGCCCTCAACATGGGGGGTGCCCTGGGGAAGAAGAAGAAGAGCGGGCTCCTCCGCTCAGTAAGAGAGCGGAGGAGTCCGGCGAGAAGACCCCCCAAGACGGAAAAAAAAAACCCGGAGCAGTGCAATAAAATATTTTAAAAAAATTGTGTGTTTTTTTTTTATTTACACTTTTACACCTTAGGTAAATGGGTAGGGGTACATCGTACCCCATACTCATTCACATAGGGTGGGGGGCCGGGATCTGGGTCCCCCTTATTAAAGGGGGCTCCCGGATTCCGATAAGCCCCACGCCCGCAGACCCCGACATCCAACGGCCAGGGTTGTCGGGAAGAGGCCCTTGTCCTCATCAACATGGGGACAAGGTGCTTTGGGGTGGGGGTGGGGCGCACGGCCCCCCTTTCCCCAGGACACCCCCCATGTTGAGGGCACGCGGCCTGGTACGGCTCAGGAGGAGGGGGGCGCTCACTCGTCCCCACCCCTTTCCTGGCCGGCCAGGCTGCGTGCTCGGATAAGGGTCTGAGATGGTAGTGTGGGTGACCTTCGCGCTTTGTTTAACTAGATCATATACACATACTCAATAACGTGTAATAAATAACAGTGAAAATACCAATATATCGTGACAAATATGGAAATAAATTCCTAAAAGAGCTGCAAAATCTAACGGTGAAACACAATCCCATAAAAGTATAATATAAAAATGATTTCGCGCTCATGTGTAACAGATAAAAGTGAATAAATAAATAATAAAGCACAGTCTTAATCAATGAATACACATTAAAATCATACACCAAGTGTTATAGATGTGTAAAATAGTGAAAATGGTGACTAAAAAATTGGTGACTAAAAAATTGTGAATAAAATTCATTAAAATAATCTCCTATAAATTAAATCACTGCAAAAAGGTGCCTCACAAAGTGAATAATTAATCCAAGTCCGATTGGGTTAAAAATAAGTAAGTGAGAGATAAAAATTGGACCAAAAATGCAAACGTCCAAAAAGTGACTGGTGCGGTTAATTGGTGCAAAACAGTTCTTCAGGGTAAATGCAAAACACTGTATATGATATCCAAACGTGAATAATGCAATAGTTCAAGCTTGGGCTGTGGTGGGTGTGTGGGGATAGGATCCTTAAACGTGCTCTCTAGACCCTCACCTTAAAGCACGCATTTAAAAGCGTGAATGGATGTATAAGGATATCCTGTCTTGTATTATACTCCTCGTATCCAATCGTTCCACCGATTTCCACCACTGTATGGTCTTCACTAAGGACTTCCTCTTGCTCTCCTATTCCCTGGATGACTTTGATCGGCCCACCGATCTATAAATTAGTTAGGGCTCTCCAGCCCTGTAGGCTCGTCAGCAAGTGGGGGATGCAAATAGAAAAAGGGGAGCCCAATAGTGAAGTACGTCTTCAATAGAGTATTTAATAAAACGATAAAATTCTTACATAAAAACGAACAGGTACTAGCAGCTGACAGCGGGTGGATGCTAGTCTCACAGTACTTCCGGTATCTGGTCCGGCCACTCCCTACGTTTCGTCACAAGCATGTGACTTCCTCAGGGAACCTGATTGGCTAAGATGGACTTGTATTTATTTTGTGAAACCGGAAGTAGATTAGCGGCCATTTTGTCATGGTCCACGTGTCAAACATAGACCGCGGCCATTTTGTAGTGGTCCTCAGGCTAATAGTATTCCTTGGATACATCTCCTGACCAACTGAAAGCATATAAATACATAGTTGCCTTCAATCTGATCATAAATATTTGAAGTATGTATCCTCTACTTTTATATATGAGACTATTGGGGTCATTGACAATAAGATGAAGAGGGGGACGTGCCTATGATATAGTAGCCATTTTGAAGTAGCCTATAGTCTAAGGTATATCCGCGCCATTTTAAACTATATAACCATGCAAATCCGACGTCCTTTGCTGACAGTTAGCTGGCTGTCATGGAATGAATGTTAGAACGTAACATAGAGGCATGTATACTAACTTAAAAACACCCCAAGAGATCATCCTATATACAAATGATGATTATAACGAGTCCGCCGCATGTTAACCATTCACTGGCAACGCTCTCCAGTAGTTGACAGATATACACCAAAATGTAGCTATCATAGCATGGTAGTAAAAATAAACATAGTATTAAAACGTCTCGGTGATAGCACCGAGAATAGGTAGTGAACAATATAATTAGAGAAGGAATTGAGACCATTCGTGTCGCTCTATTTCCAGTCCAAGAAGAGCAGGTCTTGAACTGACATTAAGCGAATTTATAATATATTGATAGATTGTGGAATCCACAATGTTGTCTATCATGTGGTCCACAATGAATGGTAAAAAATGTGTATATATATAAATTAATTTCATTATCTTTATTATTAAAATTAATTTAAATATGTGATTAAAACTATTTCTAAAAGTGAAGACTATATTAAAACTTTTCCATTAAAACCCCATTTAATGGCGGGATATTCCTATAAAATATGAAGTATCCGAATGGTGTCCCAACCAGGTGGGTGAAGGCAATTCTAATTATATTTACATATCTGGCCAGATACTGTGGGGGGATTTATTCTCTCTACAGGATGGGAGGAAAATTACCTTCTATGTCCCTCCTTTCGTTACACCAGATTCCGGAAATATTGTATATGACTATTACAATATACAATTATCACATCAAAATATTAAATGCAGTTACATAAACAGAAATAGAAACATGTTTTTATATCTATTCGAATGGAGTGAGGTGTTCTCCCAAGTTCAAGTAGCTAGTGTGCTCAATTGTTATGTTGTAGTGTTGGGACAAATATTTGAGTTAAAAATTGCTTAAAAAGCTATTTAAATCAAAGTCCACGTTTAACCCTTCTGGGGTCAATGTCCTCATCGAGTGAATCCACATGGATTCCTTCTGGCTTATAGCCCTAATCTTGTGACTGCCCCTCCATGATGGATTATATCGCTCTACCCCCCAAAATTGTAAGTGATTGGGGTCTTTATTGTGGACCTGGGCAAAATGGCGTGACACACTGTGTTTAGGGGATCCCTTAATAATGTTCCGGATATGTTCACCAATCCGTACTCTAAGTTCCCTTTTTGTCCTACCAATGTATTGGAGGTTACAGCTACACTGTAAACAATACACTACACCCTCAGTTCGACAACTTATAAAATCTTTAATTGTATACACTTGTCCTGTTGTAATTGCCGTAAATTCCATTCTTTTGTTCTGAAATTTTTTGGCTTTGCGGCATGCGAAGCAGTTTCTACAGGGGTAAAAGCCTTTCCCAGTAAAAAAGGTGTATCCCCTTTTAGGTGGTGGTTCCACCACGGATTTGACAACCATATCTCTAACTGTAGGTGCTCGTTTATATACAATTTTAGGTTTTGAAGGAAGAATGGTTCGAAGATCCTTATCATTTGTCAGTACATGCCAGTGTTTCTGGATTAACTTGGACACCTGTTTGTGTTGTACATTAAAATCAAGTATCAAACATGGAGCTTGATTGCCATAAGGTGCTTTATTTCCAGATTTATCTTCCAGCATCTTCATCCTATTCATTTTTTCCACCTGGACTATTTGTTGTTTTATCCACGATTCTTCGTATCCCTTTTCCTTAAATCTACTACCAATCATTTCAGCCTGTATCTTAAAATCTTCATCCCTAGTGCAATTCCGCCGTATTCTTACCAATTGCCCTTTCGGGATGTTGTAGAGCCACGGTTTAAAGTGACAGCTGTGTGTAGATAAATAACTATTCGTATCGACGTTCTTAAAGTGTGTTTTGGTGATAATTTTATCAGCCTGGATAGCTATATTCAAATCTAGGAAATCGATGCTATGGGCATCTATATTCCACACAAGCTTGATATTTTTGTCATTCGTGTTGAGATGGTTGAGGAACTGTTCTAACGCTGTTTTACTTCCGTTCCATATTATCACCAAATCGTCGATATACCTTTTGTAGAGTACTAATTCAGATGGCATATTGGCATATACCGACTCTTCTTCCCAATAGGCCATGAATGCGTTAGCGACACTGGGGGCAAATTTTGCCCCCATGGCAATTCCTGTAATTTGTTTATAAAACAGTTGATTATGCCAAAAGTAGCTGCATTTTAGACAAAAGTCTAAGCACTTGATTAAAAATTTCCTTTGCCTACAGGCTAAAGTGCTGTGTGCTCTTAAAAGCCACTTAGTGGCAGTGCACGCTTCATGATGGGGAACTATAGTGTATAAGGACGATACATCAGCCGTTGCTAAAAAAGTTCTACCTTCCAGCACTGGCACTTCTTTTAGCAGTTGTAATACGTGCTTGGTGTCTTTCAAATAGGCTCTCGTATTTTGTACGGCAGGCTGTATAAAGTGATCGATATATTCACCCATTCTGGAGGTCAATGAGTCTATCCCATTTACTATGGGTCTACCAGGGGGTGATTCTTTGTTCTTGTGAATCTTCGGAATGGTGTAGATAATTGGAATTCTGCAGGCTTCCGGAATCAGGTACTTGGCTTCCTTTTGGTTTAGTATCTCCTTCTTGATACCTAGGTTCACCACCAATTTTAATTCCTTTTTGTACTGTTGTGTGGGATTACCTAGTAATTGGATGTATGTATTGGCATCTTGAAGTTGTCTGTCTAATTCCTGTAAATATTGTTCTTTAGACTGGACAACAACAGCTCCTCCTTTGTCCGCAGGTCTAATTACTATATCCTTGCGTTTTTGTAATGATTGTAGTCCTTTGCGAATATTAATGGGGTCTGATACTTTTTTGATCTCTAATGATTCAAGGTCTTCTAATACCAGTTTTTTGAACACTTCAATGTGAAGGTTGTTTAAAACTTGAGGGTTAAATATTGAATTGTTACGTAAAGTGCTTTGTGCCATTCTTTCTTGTTCAGGAACATTCGTTCTCGTAGATTTGAATGGATTTCCCATAATATATTTTTTGATGTTTAACTTTCTAATATATTTCCGTATGCCTATATAGGTGTCAAACTTATTCAGATTCTTGACAGGGGCATGTTTAAGGCCCTTGTCCAGTACCGCCAGCTCCTCTGCGGAGATGGGTTTACCACTTAGATTGACCACCCCTTCTCCTATTAAGTTCTTTTTCTTTTGTAGTCTCTTTCCCGCTCTGCAGCCTCTCTGACTTCGGGGCTGTCTTCTGCTCTTTGATCTTCTATCCTGTTCCTGGGTGAGCGGTGCAATTCTCGGGGTGATCTTCTCGGAGAGTGGTCTCTCCGATCCCGATCTAAAAAAGATCAACAGTGCTGGAAGGTAGAACTTTTTTAGCAACGGCTGATGTATCGTCCTTATACACTATAGTTCCCCATCATGAAGCGTGCACTGCCACTAAGTGGCTTTTAAGAGCACACAGCACTTTAGCCTGTAGGCAAAGGACATTTTTAATCAAGTGCTTAGACTTTTGTCTAAAATGCAGCTACTTTTGGCATAATCAACTGTTTTATAAACAAATTACAGGAATTGCCATGGGGGCAAAATTTGCCCCCAGTGTCGCTAACGCATTCATGGCCTATTGGGAAGAAGAGTCGGTATATGCCAATATGCCATCTGAATTAGTACTCTACAAAAGGTATATCGACGATTTGGTGATAATATGGAACGGAAGTAAAACAGCGTTAGAACAGTTCCTCAACCATCTCAACACGAATGACAAAAATATCAAGCTTGTGTGGAATATAGATGCCCATAGCATCGATTTCCTAGATTTGAATATAGCTATCCAGGCTGATAAAATTATCACCAAAACACACTTTAAGAACGTCGATACGAATAGTTATTTATCTACGCACAGCTGTCACTTTAAACCGTGGCTCTACAACATCCCGAAAGGGCAATTGGTAAGAATACGGCGGAATTGCACTAGGGATGAAGATTTTAAGATGCAGGCTGAAATGATTGGTAGTAGATTTAAGGAAAAGGGATACGAAGAATCGTGGATAAAACAACAAATAGTCCAGGTGGAAAAAATGAATAGGATGAAGATGCTGGAAGATAAATCTGGAAATAAAGCACCTTATGGCAATCAAGCTCCATGTTTGATACTTGATTTTAATGTACAACACAAACAGGTGTCCAAGTTAATCCAGAAACACTGGCATGTACTGACAAATGATAAGGATCTTCGAACCATTCTTCCTTCAAAACCTAAAATTGTATATAAACGAGCACCTACAGTTAGAGATATGGTTGTCAATTCCGTGGTGGAACCACCACCTAAAAGGGGATACACCTTTTTTACTGGGAAAGGCTTTTACCCCTGTAGAAACTGCTTCGCATGCCGCAAAGCCAAAAAATTTCAGAACAAAAGAATGGAATTTACGGCAATTACAACAGGACAAGTGTATACAATTAAAGATTTTATAAGTTGTCGAACTGAGGGTGTAGTGTATTGTTTACAGTGTAGCTGTAACCTCCAATACATTGGTAGGACAAAAAGGGAACTTAGAGTACAGATTGGTGAACATATCCGGAACATTATTAAGGGATCCCCTAAACACAGTGTGTCACGCCATTTTGCCCAGGTCCACAATAAAGACCCCAATCACTTACAATTTTGGGGGGTAGAGCGATATAATCCATCATGGAGGGGCAGTCACAAGATTAGGGCTATAAGCCAGAAGGAATCCATGTGGATTCACTCGATGAGGACATTGACCCCAGAAGGGTTAAACGTGGACTTTGATTTAAATAGCTTTTTAAGCAATTTTTAACTCAAATATTTGTCCCAACACTACAACATAACAATTGAGCACACTAGCTACTTGAACTTGGGAGAACACCTCACTCCATTCGAATAGATATAAAAACATGTTTCTATTTCTGTTTATGTAACTGCATTTAATATTTTGATGTGATAATTGTATATTGTAATAGTCATATACAATATTTCCGGAATCTGGTGTAACGAAAGGAGGGACATAGAAGGTAATTTTCCTCCCATCCTGTAGAGAGAATAAATCCCCCCACAGTATCTGGCCAGATATGTAAATATAATTAGAATTGCCTTCACCCACCTGGTTGGGACACCATTCGGATACTTCATATTTTATAGGAATATCCCGCCATTAAATGGGGTTTTAATGGAAAAGTTTTAATATAGTCTTCACTTTTAGAAATAGTTTTAATCACATATTTAAATTAATTTTAATAATAAAGATAATGAAATTAATTTATATATATACACATTTTTTACCATTCATTGTGGACCACATGATAGACAACATTGTGGATTCCACAATCTATCAATATATTATAAATTCGCTTAATGTCAGTTCAAGACCTGCTCTTCTTGGACTGGAAATAGAGCGACACGAATGGTCTCAATTCCTTCTCTAATTATATTGTTCACTACCTATTCTCGGTGCTATCACCGAGACGTTTTAATACTATGTTTATTTTTAATACTATGTTTATTTTTACTACCATGCTATGATAGCTACATTTTGGTGTATATCTGTCAACTACTGGAGAGCGTTGCCAGTGAATGGTTAACATGCGGCGGACTCGTTATAATCATCATTTGTATATAGGATGATCTCTTGGGGTGTTTTTAAGTTAGTATACATGCCTCTATGTTACGTTCTAACATTCATTCCATGACAGCCAGCTAACTGTCAGCAAAGGACGTCGGATTTGCATGGTTATATAGTTTAAAATGGCGCGGATATACCTTAGACTATAGGCTACTTCAAAATGGCTACTATATCATAGGCACGTCCCCCTCTTCATCTTATTGTCAATGACCCCAATAGTCTCATATATAAAAGTAGAGGATACATACTTCAAATATTTATGATCAGATTGAAGGCAACTATGTATTTATATGCTTTCAGTTGGTCAGGAGATGTATCCAAGGAATACTATTAGCCTGAGGACCACTACAAAATGGCCGCGGTCTATGTTTGACACGTGGACCATGACAAAATGGCCGCTAATCTACTTCCGGTTTCACAAAATAAATACAAGTCCATCTTAGCCAATCAGGTTCCCCTGAGGAAGTCACATGCTTGTGACGAAACGTAGGGAGTGGCCGGACCAGATACCGGAAGTACTGTGAGACTAGCATCCACCCGCTGTCAGCTGCTAGTACCTGTTCGTTTTTATGTAAGAATTTTATCGTTTTATTAAATACTCTATTGAAGACGTACTTCACTATTGGGCTCCCCCTTTTTCTATTTGCATCCCCCACTTGCTGACGAGCCTACAGGGCTGGAGAGCCCTAACTAATTTATAGATCGGTGGGCCGATCAAAGTCATCCAGGGAATAGGAGAGCAAGAGGAAGTCCTTAGTGAAGACCATACAGTGGTGGAAATCGGTGGAACGATTGGATACGAGGAGTATAATACAAGACAGGATATCCTTATACATCCATTCACGCTTTTAAATGCGTGCTTTAAGGTGAGGGTCTAGAGAGCACGTTTAAGGATCCTATCCCCACACACCCACCACAGCCCAAGCTTGAACTATTGCATTATTCACGTTTGGATATCATATACAGTGTTTTGCATTTACCCTGAAGAACTGTTTTGCACCAATTAACCGCACCAGTCACTTTTTGGACGTTTGCATTTTTGGTCCAATTTTTATCTCTCACTTACTTATTTTTAACCCAATCGGACTTGGATTAATTATTCACTTTGTGAGGCACCTTTTTGCAGTGATTTAATTTATAGGAGATTAATTTAATGAATTTTATTCACAATTTTTTAGTCACCAATTTTTTAGTCACCATTTTCACTATTTTACACATCTATAACACTTGGTGTATGATTTTAATGTGTATTCATTGATTAAGACTGTGCTTTATTATTTATTTATTCACTTTTATCTGTTACACATGAGCGCAAAATCATTTTTATATTATAGGGTCTGAGATGGATTTGGGGGGACCCCCACGCCGTTTTTTTGGCGTGGGGATTCCGTTTAAATCCATGCCAGGTGACGGGCTAGCGCGGCGGCATTCACTGCCTTCACTAGTCCCGTCTACCTGCAGTTACGTTCTAAATGAACGGACTTTCCTCCGTGTGTGGAGCAAGTCTGTTCATTTCCAAAAGTCCCGCAGACTTTTTCCCGCGGATTGTCCGCCGGAGAAGTACAGGCGTGTGTCCGGGCGTGTGTGGGCAAGTCCACACGCTCGGAAAGTCCGCGGACCTCCGCGAGAGGGTCCGGCGGACAATCCCACCGGAAAGTCCGAGTGTGTGTACGTCACATTATACTTATACAGTCATATGCTGACATATTTTAATATACCAATGCATATTGTGTGTATCTAACTGTTTGAATATTAATATTCTGAAAAATTCTATAAAAATTATTGAAAAAGAAAGAAATTGAGATTCATCAGACCAGACAACATTTTTCCAATCTTCTATTGTCCAGTTTTGGTGAGCCTGTGCAAATTGTAGCCTCAGTTTCCTGTTAGCTGACAGGAGTGGCACCTGGAGTGCTCTTCTGCTGCTGTAGCCCATCTGCTTCAAGGTTCGATGTGTTTGATGTGTGTTCAGAGATTCTGCATACCTTGGTTGTAACAAGTGGTTATTTGAGTTACTGTTGCCTTTCTATCATCTCGAGCCAGTCTGCCCAGTCTCCTCTGACCCCTGATATCAACAAGGCATTTTCATCCACACAACTGCCACTCACTGGATATTTTCTCTTTTTCTGACCATTCTCTGTAAACCCTAGAGATGGTTGAGCGTGAAAATTCCAGAAGATCAGCCGTTTTTGAAATATTCAGACTAGCTCATCTGGCACCAACAACCATGCCACATTCAAAGTCACTTAAATCCCCTTTCTTCTCCTTCTGATGCTCGGTTTGATCCTCAGCAAGTTGTCTTTATCATATCTAGATGGCAAAATGCATGAGTTTCTGCCATGTGATTGATTGATTAGCAATTTGTGTTATTAAGCAATTGAATAGGTGTACCTATTAAAGTGGCTGGGAAGTGTATAGGATAAAATAGAGTCTATTCAGTATTAATATTCATGTTTTTTTTATAGAGATGGAACAACACTATGGGGTTGATTTACTGAAACTGCAAAATCTGGTGAAGCTCAGCTTCTAAGTTTTTTTTTGTCAAAGCTTAATTGATTAATTTTGCACTCTCCAGTTTCAGTAAATCAACCCCTATATATCCACCAAGAGCATTAACCACTTCAGGCCCGGAAGATTTGGCTGCTCAATGACCAGGCCATTTTTTGCAATACGGCACTGCGTCACTTTAACTGACAATTGCGCAGTTGTGCGATGTACCCAAACAAAATTCAAGTCCTTTTTTTTCCCCACAAATAGAGCTTTCTTTTGGTGGTGCTTGATCATCTCTGCAGTTTTCATTTTTTGCGCTATAAACAAAAAAGCAACAATTTTGAAAAAAACACACAATATTTTGTATTTTTTGCTATAATAAATAGCCCCAATTTATTATTCATTTTTTTTTAAAAACACATTTTTTCCTCCGTTTAGACCGATGTGTATTCTTCTACACATTTTTGGTAATAAAAATTGCAATAAGCGTACATTGATTGGTTTGCGCAAAAGTTATAGCATCTCCAATATAGTGGAAAGATTCATGGCATTTTTTAGTAATGGCGGTGGTCAGCAATTTTTATCGGGACTACAACATTATGACAGAGCAGAGAGATCTGACACTTTTGACACATTTTTGGGACCATTGGCATTTATACAGTGATCAGTGCTATAAAAATGCACGGATTACTGTGTAAATGTCACTGGCAGGAAAGGGGTTAACAGTATGGATCGATCAAGGGGTTAAATGTGTTACCTAGGGAGTGATTCTGGGAGGATGGGACTGCCTGAGTGAGGAGACCGATTGTTGTTCATACTTAGTATGAACAACAGATCACTTTCTTCACCCCTGACAGCACAGAGATCTGTCTGTTTACATTGACAGATCTCCGTTCTGTCTATGTGGAGCAATCGTGGTTGCCCAGCGGTTATCGCGACCACCAGGCGCTCGCATCAGCTCCGGCATGGCACCGCGGGTGCACGCGCGTCCCCTAGTAGTCAAAAGGTGAGCTGACGTATAACTACGAAGGTTCGCCCAGGGGAGCCAACCTGCCGCAGTATAACTGTGGCGGCTGGTTGGGCAGGGGTTAATAAAACAACCCAAATCACTTTCAAGGTCCCAGTGTTACTCTCACTTAGTTCTACAGCTCATCATACATGATCATGATATCGTCAAGGTTCTTTAAGCCAACTGGAATTTTTCAATAACCCCTGTGGCATTGGAAGTGGTAGAATTGCCTCCATACTAATATAGTTCCCCTGATCAGGACTTAACCTCCTTGCGACCGCCGGCTGTCAAATGACGGAAAGGCGGCGCAGCTCTCAGCGTGGGAGGGCGTCATATGACGTCCTCCCCTTCTGTGCACTCCAGTGAGCGCCCGCGCCGCCGGGAGCGCGTGCGCGCTCTCGCCGCCGGGAGCGCGCGCGCGCTCTCGCCGTGTCACTGGGCACCCGATGCGCGTGCCCAGTGGCCGCGATGTCCGCTGGGCACCCGCGATTGCCCGGTAACATAGCGGGACCGTGGATCTGTGTGTGTAAACACACAGATCAACGGTCCTGTCAGAGGAGAGGAGCCGATGGTGTGTTCTCTGTACAGAGAAACACCGATCGGTCTCCTCCCCTTGTGAGTCCCCTCCCCCCACAGTAAGAATCACTCCCAGGGAACATAATTAACCCCTCCCCCTAGTGGTTAACCCCTTCACTGCCAGTGTCATTTATATAGGAATCAATGCATTTAAATAGCATTGATTGCTGTATAAATGACAATGGTGCCAAAAATGTGTCAAAACTCTCCGATGTGTCTGCCATAATGTCGCAGTCACAATAAAAATCGCTGATCGCCGCCATTACTAGTAAAAAAAAAATATTAATAAAAATGCTATAAAACTATCCCCTATTTTGTAAACGCTATAACTTTTGCGCAAACTAATCAATAATCGCTAATTGCGATTTTTTTTACCAAAAATATGTAGAAGAATACGTATCGGCCTAAACTGAGGAAAAAAATAATTTTTTTATATATATTTTTGGGGGATATTTAGTATAGCAAAAAATAAAAAATATATATATTTTTTTAATTTGTCGCTCTTCTTTTGTTTATTGCGCAAAAAAAAAAAAAAAACGCAGAGGTGATCAAATACCACCAAAAGAAAGCTTTATTTGTGGGGAAAAAATGATAACAATTTCATTTGGGTACAGTGTCGTATGACCGCGCAATTGTCATTCAAAATGCGTCAGCGCTGAAAGCTGAAAAATGGCTTGGTCAGGAAGGGGGTGAAAATGCACTGTACCGAGGTGGTTAAATAGTGCCTGTTATATCAAGAATTCCAGCTGCAAAACAATAATGTGAAATGTAAGTTACATTGGTAAGGAGTTTGAAATGCTACAGAATAAAAAGAAAAATGCCTCTAACTCCACTTTAAAATCTCAAATAAAGCATACAGTACATGCAGCTCTCCTTCCTATTAAAATATATAACTTCCTTTTTTACACTGTTTTCCGCTAAGTAAAAACATTTTTACATTTCAGCAAAGGGCATATTGATTTAGCAATCATTTTGTAGTTATGATATTAAAGTGATTTGTGTGTTGTTTTTCTTGGGCAACAATCTAAGTTTTGTTTGGCAGTGTTGTCTTTCAAAAAATATATTTTTTTTTCACAGGTAAAAATAGCTAAAAATAATAGAAAAAAAATACATCTTCTAGTATGTGTCAGATATAAAAACACATTTACTATGGTTTTAAACAGTGTTACTACTGTTACTGTAACCTATTTGGCTGTTACAGCTTACTATATGGGTCTTGACTACATCAAACTGACTGGAGCTTGATGCTTAGGTGTGGAAAAGCATAGCCATCAATGAATGAATATGTTTATTTATGTCTTATGCCGCGTACACACGATCGGAATTTCGGCCAGCAAAAGACCGATGAGAGCTTTTCATTGGAAAATGCGACCGTGTGTAGGCACCATCGGAATTTTGCTGGCCGAATTCCCGCCAGCAAAAATTTGAGAGCATGTTCTCAATTTTTCAGACGGAAAAACTTTCTATCAGAAATTCTGATCGTGTGTGTATGCAATTCCGACACGCAAAATTCCGCATGCACGGAAACAATTCAACGCATGCTCGGAAGCATTAAACTTCCCTTTTATAGTGCCGTCGAACGCGTTGTATGTCGCGGTGTTATTGACCATTGGAATCTGGTGTGACCGTGTGTAGGCAAGACAGTTTGAGCGGAATTCCGACGGGAAAACTATCAGAGCTTTTTCCGACGAGAATTACGATTGTGTGTACGCGGCACAACTCTCTCATTCAGTTCTATGCTTGCTGAGCCCTATGTGTGATTCTATTTATCAATAACCCACCTATAAACTGTACCTTTAGGGATTAGGGTTGTATTAAACATGTATCAATAAATGTGATATTGTTTTATGTATTACTGAATGGGTATGTTTGTAACATTTTGCAAAACTTAGCCTGGGCTAAAGATCCATTTAAATGTATTTAAATATTCTTGTTTACTATAGATTCTGCACTTTCATTTTTTTTTCTTTTTTCTTTTTATGTAACAAACTGACATTTTTTTTTCAGACACAGAGCTGTGAAAAGTTATTTAAAAAAAGAAACATTGATTTTTTTTTTCTCAATCTGATGCTTGAAAAGAATAAAAAAAATCATGAAAAAAATAGAAAAAAAAGGGCAGGTAAACCGATGTTAAACTCAAGAGAAAACATTTATTAAATTGCAGCTTACCAATTCTTATGCCCCTTACACACGATCGGAAATTAGGCCAGCAAAAGGCAGATGAGAGCTTTTGGTCAAAAAATGCGAGCGTGTGTATGCTCCATCGGACTTTTGCTGGCGGAATTCCTGCCAGCAAAAGATTGAGAGCATGTTCTCAATTTTTTGGTCGGAAAAAGTTCCGATCGGAAATTGTGATCGTCTGTACCAATTCCGACGCGCAAAATTCCTACGCATGCTCGGAAACAATTAGAGGCATGCTCGGAGGCACTGAACTTAATTTTCTAGGCTCGCCGTAGTGTTGTACGTCACCGCGTTCTTGATGGTCGAAAGTTCAGCGAACTTTTGTGTGACCGTGTGTATGCAACCAAGCTTGAACGGAATTCTGTCGGAAAAACTGAAATTCCGCTCGTGTGTACGCAACATTAGATGTGATGGCTGCATTTGTTTTTTTTAGGCTTTTTTTCTTTTATTTTCACCTCATAATCCTCTCAGTAAGTCTGTTGTTTTTTCAAGATAAAAAAATGTCCTGCAGATGTAGCAGTTAGAGGGTTGAGAAAAAAACATTTAACACCAACAGGGTTGCTTACATTGCTCAGCTTTTATTTATGTAAAACCTTTATCTCAAAAGGAAAGAAACTGTTGATATAACTTCCTAAAAAGTGTTATCTGGAGATTGACTTCAATTTGTTTAGTGTATCTAACTTCATCTAGCAGTCCTCTCCTCCCAGACAGACTTCCAGATCATCAGGTGAAAACAGAGGGAGAAAAGCCTAAAAAAAGAAAACTAAGACAGCCACCACATTTAACCACTTCAATACCGGGTGCATTCCTCTGTCCAGACCAATTTTCAGTTTTCAGCGCTGTCACACTTTGAATGACAATTGCGCGGTCATGCAACATTGTACCCATTAATGAAATTTTCGGTGGTAGTTAATCACCACTTGGTTTTTATTTTTTTGATAAATGAACAAATAAAGACCAAAAATGTTGAAAAAAAACACATCATTTTCTGTTTAACAATTTGGAAATAATTAACCGTTCTTCATAAATTTAGGCTAAAATGTATACTAGTATTCTAGTGTCTTTGGTGAAAATAACCCAAATCAGGGTATATTATTTAGTCTGTAGGAAAGGTATAGATGACCAGTGTAGTATAGAATTGTCATATAACTGGTGTGGTGGTGATAGGGGACGCTGACTGGTAACAGTATCCAAATAAATTATAATAATAATAAATATATACACACACACACATATATATATATATATATATATATATATATATATATATATATATATAGATATAGATATATAGATATATATATTAGATTATATAGATATAGATATATATATTACACACATACACACACTGTGATCTGTTTGCTTGTAATTTTCTGTGATCTGTTTGCTTGTAATTAGTGTGTGTGTATAAAAGGTCAATGAGTTTCTGGACTCCTGACAGACCCTTGCATCTTTCATCCAGTGCTACACTGACGTTTCTGGATTCTGAGTCATGGGGAAAGCAAAAGAATTGTCAAAGGATCTGCGGGAAAAGGTAATTGAACTGTATAAAACAAGAAAGGTATATAAAAAGATATCCAAGGAATTGAGAATGCCAATCAGCAGTGTTCAAACTCTAATCAAGAAGTGGAAAACGAGGGGTTCTGTTGAAACCAAACCACGGTCAGGTAGGCCAACTAAAATTTCAGCCACAAATGTCAGGAAAAATGTTCGGGATGCAAAGCAAAACCCACAAATAACTTCAGATGTAATACAGGACTCTCTCAGAAAATGTGTGATGCACAATAAGGAGGCACTTGAAGAAAGATGGGCTGCATGGTCGAGTCGCCAGAAGAAAGCCATTACTACGCAAATGCCACAAAGTATCCCATTTACAATACACCAAACAGCACAGAGACAAGCCTCAAACCTTCTGGCACAAAGTCATTTGGAGTGATGAGACCAAAATGTAGCTTTTTGGCCTCAACCATAAACATTACATTTGGAGAGGAGTCAACAAGGCCTATGATGAAAGGTACACCATACCTACTGTGAAACACGGAGGTGGATCGCTGATGTTTTGAGGATGTGTGAGCTACAAAAGGCACAGGAAATTTGGTCAAAATTGATAGCAAGATAATTGCAGTATGTTATCAAAAAATGCTGGAGAAACATTTGCATTCATCAGCCAGGAAGCTGCGCATGGGACGTACTTGGACATTCCAACATAACAAGGATCCAAAACACAAGGTCAAGTTGTCATTGGCTACAGCAGAATAAAGTGAAGGTTCTGGAGTGGCCATCTCAGTCTCCTGACCTCAATATCATTGGCCACTCTGGGGAGATCTCAAACGTGCAGTTCATGCAAGACAGCCCAAGAATTTTAACAATGACCTCAAGCTGTCATTGATGTTAAAGGGGGCAATACACAGTATTAAGAACGGGGGTATGTAAACTCTTGATCAGGGTAATTTGAGTAGTTTTTGTGATTTAAAAAGAGTAAACACAGTTGATATTTTCAGAAAAATGGCCAAGAAATCATAAATTCTGCCAATGTAAACTTATGAGCACAACTGTGTCTATGTGTGTGTGTGTATATATATATATATATATATATATATATATATATAAATGTGAAAAAGTGTCACTGAAAAAATAGTGATACAAATAAAGAAATATATTATATATATTTACAAGGTTGATCTGTTGCATTTAGGATAGCCTATACCTTGTATAGGGAGGGATGTATTCAAATAGTGTAACTGCACTAATCCAAACAAATGCTTATATACTATTACCACTAATACAGTGTTTATACCTTTATAATGTATGTGGCAACCTGACTCTTTAAAGTGCAATGTGGCAATAAAAATGCCAATTATTGTAAAGTGCAATCAAAAAAGTGTAATAATAATCTCAAATGTCCATTGCTATTTAACATGTATGTTCAAAGTGCTCATGTGATTTGAATCTCATCCATGCTGAATAACCATGACTTTTAACCACTTCTTGTGCCACTACCACCTTCTAAAATGGTCACTCAACAGAGCCCAGAAATATATATATATATATATATATATATATATATATATATATATATATATATATATATATATATATATATATATATATATATATATATATATATATATGAAAACATAAAATAACGAAAAAAAAAAAAAAAAATATATATATACTATATATATATATATATATATATATATATATATATATATATATATATATATATATATATACAAATAAATGAAAATAAAAGTAAATAACATTTTTAAATTTAAATAAAAAAATATAAAATAAAAATAAAATACAAATAAAATAAAAATTAAATAATAATAATTCTAAAAATAAAGATGAAAAATTTAAAAAAATATGTAAAAAAGGAATGGGAATAAAATGAATAAGTATAAACAAAAAATAATAATACAATTAAAATATAAATACATTAATAATCCTCTTTGAAACAGCTCATATCAAGTTCTACATTCAACCCATTTGGTTGCATAGTATTCAATTTAAAAATCCAATGACTCTCATTTCTTGATATTTCTCTTCATAAATTGGAATTTCTCCAATCTTATCTATGGCATAAAATTAAAAATGTTGTGGATCTCTATTACAGGTATTTCTAAAATGCTCTGAAACACTATGGTATTTAAACTCCTTTTTGATGTTTCTAATGTGTTCTTCTATTCTAACATTGAGCTGTCTTGTTGTTCTCCCCACATACTGCAAACCACAGCTACATTCCAGTATGTAGGTTACATGGGTACTGCTACAAGTGATACGTTTATCCATTTTATATTTTAATGCAGTAGTGTTTGATTGAAATTCTGTAATTTTCCTATTCCCTTTACTTGTGGTCCTGCAGGGTTTACACTTCCCACATCTGTAAAAACCCTTATGGTCAAATAAGGTCATCATTTTTTTTTCTTACTCAGATGTGGATCGTTACAAATAATTTGCCAATTTTTCTTTATTACAGTATATTCTCTAAAACCCTCTATTCAGTATTAAAACCTGTTACAAATGGCACTTCACTGTTTTCCCTTCTTTCCATATGTTTATTGTATTTTTCCCATAATAAATTATTTCTGTCTGTGCTGCCCACCTTCTCTCTAATGTGGTCTGAGCACTGACAGGCTGACCCCCACCCCTGCTTTTTTATCATAGCCTTTATCTTCAAATATCTCGATTAATACATCGGTTTGTGTAAGATAGTCACCTATCAAATCACAGTTTTTCCTAATTCTAATAAATTGGCCTTTAGGTGTGGCCTTTTTCCACTGGGGGTGGTGACAACTACTAAAGGGGATATACCCATTACGGTATGTATCCTTGAAGTGTGTTCTAGTATTCAATCTTCCCCCATTTATAACAATCTCTTTTTTTTTTTATATATTCTTTATTTTGGTAATTTTCCTTATACACATGGTTCATCACGTTTATAGTCAAGTATTAGACAAATACATCTATTCAAATTACATTTTTTTTTCCCCCATGACCCCAACCCCCACCCTCCCCTTCTAAGGGAAAAAAAAAAAAAAAAAAAAAAAAAAAAAAACCTACCCCGTCTCGCTCACCCCCCCCCCCCGTTCCCCACAGTATTTCCTTCCATTATCCTAAAATATTGTTCTGTTTCCCTGAACTCAATCCATTGTTGCCATATCCTCTGATATTTTTCTTCTAGATTCTCTAGGGTGTATAGTGACTGTTCTATTATTCTTGTCCTCTCCACCCTCTCTACCCATTCTTTCATTGAGGGTGTCTCCTGAGATTTCCAGTAGCAGGGGATTAGGGCTTTGGCTGCATTTAATAGGTAAGGGGTGAGATTTCTAGCGTGTCGTCCCTCTCCCCACTCTGTATCATGGAATAGGCATACCCATGGAAGTTTCCTCACCCTAACTCGTGTTATATTAAAGATTATTTCTATTATTTGCTCCCAATATTTTTCCATTTTCGGGCAGTACCACCACAGGTGTGAGAAGGACCCCACTGCATGGCACCCTCGCCAACAGTTTGGAGAAATGTCGCCATTATAGGCGTTCGCTCCTTGGGGAGTTACATACCACCTAGCTAGAAGTTTATAAGACATTTCTACTGATTGTATGTCTTTTGCTGTTGAAAAAACACGTCTTAGGATCTTGATCTTCTGGTCCTCGCTATTTAATGGGCCGATCTCACTTTCCCATTTCCCTAAATACGGGGGGTATTCGTGCTCCGCCGCTCGCAACAGGATTTTATAAGTCTTTGAAATTCTTTTCTCGCGGTTGTTGGGGGAATCCATTAATTTTTCTAAGGGCCTAAGTTCTCTCTTACCACGAAGGGGTTTTGGGAGTGTCTGTGTGAAGTGTTGTATTTGGGTGTAGCGCCATTTATCTAGTGCTCTGTGTCCCCACTTCATAATAATCTCATTGTAAGTGCAAATTCTATTCCCTTCCATTACGTCTATCAATCTCAAATTCTCTTTATTGGACCATCTACTAAAATATATAAACTCCTCCTTACCTGGGGGAAAAAAATTTGTGTCTAATAGTGGAATTAGTGGGGAATTATTGTCCCACTTGTGCCTTTTGTGGATTACGTCCCAAATTTTTAGTGAGTGCCTTGTGAGTGCAGTTGTATTTGGGGCTAAGTGTCTATGGTGTGGGGGTATCCATATAATTTCTCCTATTCTTGTTCTGCTTAACTTTCTTTCTAGTTCCACCCAACTTTTATCCTCATAATTGTGGCTCCAGTCTATTATTCTAGCGATTGCAACCGCTTCGTAATACTTTTTAAAGTCCGGGGCAGCCAGCCCCCCTCTTCCTTTTTCTCTTACTAATGTGTCGAATGCGATGCGCGCCCGTTTACCCGCCCAAATGAATTTTGTTATTATTGGCTTTATTTTCTTCAGGTATGACTGAGGGAGAGAAATTGGGATCATTTGGCAGGTATAAATGAATATGGGGAGAATGAACATCTTAACCGCGTTTATCTTCCCAATCCAAGAGAGGCCTTTATATTGCATTCCTCTAAGTTGCTTTTTGATTTTATTAATCAGTGGAATATAGTTGTGGATAAAGAGGTTATCTACTTGAGACGTTAATTTTATTCCCAGGTAGTTAAGCTCATTTTTACACCATTTAAATTGGAATCTAGATTGTATAGCACTCTGTTCTTGTGTTGATAGGGTTAGGTTTAATATCTCGGATTTAGACATGTTGACTTTAAAGTTCGACAGTTTACCGTATTGTTTTAGTTCTTTCATAGCCATTGGGATAGATATTCTGGGGTTGGAGATATAGAGCAACAAGTCGTCCGCAAATGCCGATACCTTGTACTCCCTATCTCCTGCTCGGATTCCCCCGGATATCGGGATTTTTGCGGATCGCTGACAGTAGGGGTTCAAGGGTAATTATAAATAAAAGAGGAGAAAGTGGGCAACCCTGTCTTATCCCATTAAACAAGTCGAGGGGAGAAGACAGGGTCCCGTTGACTGTTATTTTTGTTGTCGGATGCTGATAGAGGGCCTCGATCCATTTCATCATCCTGTCACACAATCCCATATAGCTCAATGTTTCAAGCAAGAATACCCAGTTGACCCGGTCAAAGGCCTTTTCGGCATCAATTGACATAAGGACTGTAGGCGCGCCCCTCCTAACGGCTTCTTGAATCAGCATTATTGCTTTCAAAGAATTATCTCTACCTTCCCTCCCCTGCACGAACCCGGCTTGATCGTTATGTATCCATTCTGGCAGATATGACTTCAATCTCTAGGCAATTATTTTTGCAAATAGCTTTATGTCCGAGTTTAGTAAGGAGATTGGCCTATAGCTTTCTACTGCCATCGGGTCCTTCCCCTCCTTCAAAATCAGAGTAATATGTGCCAGTAGTGTCTCGTCTCTAAATTTCTCGCTTATCCCTATTGTATTAAAATATTTGCATAGTCTAGGTGCTAACTGCTTAGAGAACTTTTTATAATATGAAATAGAGAATCCGTCGGGACCCGGGCTACCTCCTGGGGCTGTATTGGCTATAGCCCTTTCTACTTCTTCTACCGATATAGGTGCACCGAGTGCCTCCATTTCTTCCATTTTACCCTTTGGGACATCCATATGCCGAAGGTACTCCCTGATTTCCTCCCGCCGTTTTCCTTCGTTTTGTTTGTGTTCAATATTATATAGGGTACTATAGTATTTGTGGAATGTACTCGCTATTTCCGGGGATGATATCAGGATCTCGCCTTTTACGTCTCTAATCTTCTCTATGAACGTCCTGTTCTTTTTTTCCTTGACCCTATTGGCCAGCCATTTACCTGCTTTGTTCCCCCACTGGTGTCTTTCCCTCTTTAAAATGTGTATTGCGGCTGTCCTCTCTTGCTCGACGTATTCTGCTAGCTCTCTTTTTTTGGCTATCAGGTCTTGTTTCTCCGGTATTCCTTTGGGTCTTGTTTTCTGCTCTAGCTCATGTATATCCCTATATAACTCCCTTTTCCTTTTTTCCCTTGCTTTTTTTTTTTTCCTGCTCCAATGCCTATTAAGCTTCCCCTTATCACCGCTTTATGGGTTTCCCAGACTATTGAGGCCGAAACCTCTGGTGACTCATTTAAAGTAAAGAAAATTTCTAATTCCTGTTCTATCTTACTGATTGACTCTTGGTCTTGCAATAATGTGACGTTAAGTTTCCAGTTTGTTCCAGGTCTACAGTCCCCCTTTACGTCCAGATGAATTTTCACTGGAGCATGGTCAGATAAGGTCATTGTTTTTATTTCTGCGTTCCTGAGTATCGGGACCAGCTGGTGTTCTATAAAGATATAATCTATCCTGGAAAAGGAGCTGTGGACCTGGGAGAAACAAGTGTAATCTCTATCTTTTAAATGTAGTATTCTCCAAGTATCTTGTAACTGCCAATCTCCCAATGCTTTAATAACTTTTTTCTTCCTTTGTTCTGTAGCTTGAGACCTACCCAGGGAAGTATCTAATTTTGGGTCTATGCTCCAATTAAGATCTCCTGCTAAAATAAGTTTACCTTCTTTAAACCCCTCAAGTCTACTTAATACTCTCCTGAGGAATTTATCCGGGTTTTTATTTGGTGCATACACATTCACAATTGTACATTTCATATTGTATAACATACCTTTTATAAATAAGTATCTTCCCTCCGGATCCACAAGACGCTCCTCTAGCTTAAATTTTATTGACCTGCTAAGACCAATTGCTATACCTCTCGAATAAGGCGATGGGGAATCTGCATGATACCATAATGGGAAATGAAAAGAGTTTAATCTAATTCCTGAACTATACGTTATATGCGTCTCCTGTAGGCATACGATGCCTGCCTCCAGGAAGAGAAGTTCATCATTTACACTATGCCTTTTTTTTTTTTAATTTAACCCTCTTACATTGTATGTAATAAAATTTATCCCCTCCATATTGGGTTTTTAGAGAGGCAGTCTATAGAAGCGTCTTGTGGAGCCAGGGTCGATTTCCGTACTGTGGCGGCGAGGGGTGAGCGAGACCCCAAAAAAAAAAAATAATAAAAAAAAAAAAAAAAAAAACCCCCAACCATAACCCCCCACCTCCTCCCTCCCGACCCTCCCCTCTTCTGAAACGATACACCCGGATGGGTTGGACAGAACCCCCCACAATCGTTTAATATATGGGCCAGGCATACTCCTTCACGATGTCGCCTGCATTCCATATTCTCCATGAGGCTCATTTCCATAACCTTGTGAACCCATCCCCGTCTCCCACCCGCACCCCCCTACCCTCCTCCCCACCGCTCCACCCGCCCTCCATATTTCGTCTTCTAATAATCGTTTTGTTGCTTTATCTGCCACCAGATGTCGAGGGTCCATCAAGTCCCCTCTTCCCTCCCCGCGACCTCCCCCCGCCCACCACCACCCCCAGGCCGTTCACCCCGTGGGGGCCAGACACCCTCCTCCTTTCCCCATTCCAATAAAGTTGAGGGTGGATCAATATCTAGACGCTCACAGAATCTTACAACATCCTCCGGGAAACGCAGAACCGCAGACCGCCCATCCTTTTTCCCAACTAAACATGCTGGGAATCCCCACTGGTAGGGGATCTCTGCTGTCCTCAACAGTGAGGTCAGGGGTTTCAATTGCCATCTTCTCCTCAATGTCTCAGGTGCAAGGTCTGGGTAGATCTGCAGCTCTGCTCCCTCGTAGGATACCCCATTGAGTATTCTGATTCTATTCATAATCAAGACCTTCTCTTCTACAAAATGGAACCTTATTATTACATCCCTGGGGGAGTCTGGTCTACCTCTCGGGGTCCGTGCCAACCTATGAATTCTATCGATTTTCAGGGTTTCTGTGGCTTCTCTGTCAAGAAAAGGTTTGAATAATTGCTGTGCTATACTTCTCAACTCTGTGTTGCCATATAACTCAGGGAGACCCTTTATACGTAGATTCTTCCTTCTACTTCGATTCTCTTGGTCTTCTAATCTATATAGCAACGACCTATTGGCTCTCTGGAGGGCATTCACCTGCTCTGATATTTGTGCTAGTTTTTGGTCGTAGACCCCTAACCTGTCCTCCACCTCTTCTACTCTCCCCAAGACTAATCCAATATCTCCCCTTAGGGCTGCAATTTCCCCTTTCAGGGATGTTTCCAAATTTGAGAACATCTCCGAAAGCATCTCTCTTATTTGTGATGTTTCCTCTTGGGGTATAGGCTGCATGGTTCTTTCTATCTCTGTAGCTCCTCCCTCGGCACCTCTCTCCATCCTCCTGTTCTGTGTCCCCTCGTGTCCTGCAGTGGTATTTTGTGGGCTTCTATCGTCTACCTTTGGTCCCGTTGTCTTTGTTCCGTTTACCTTCCCTCCTTTACTATCCTCCGAGCCTCTCTGCCTGTTTAGGCCTGACCGAAGGGGTGCTCCCCCTTGACTCAATCTTGGGCCCCCCTGTCCCTCCTCAACTATGCTAGTATTGGTGGCCATGTATCTCTGGATGCCTCCCGGGCTTTGGGTTGGGGGGTTTGGTTTAACTATCTTGCTTGCTTTACCCCTCATATTTATTACAATCCTTCTTTCCGTTTGGGGTACTCCTGCTATCTCTTATGGGGTCCTTTATCTTCCCTTTTCTTCCCCGTATTCCTACCCTTTACTCAATTGATTAAATTTACCTGGCGGGCAATGGGGTATGTACTGTATAGTTTCCTGCTGTGGAAACTATCCTAAGCCCCCTCCCTCACCTGGATGTCCTCTACTACCTATTGGGATTTATCCCCATAGTACAAAATACCTTGTAATTACCCCCACAAATAACCTTGTACTACATTTTGTAAAAAAGTTCACTCATACGGCTAAAGTGTCTCTTAACCTTATCTCTCACACCTCCTTTCACGGGGGCGGGGAGGTAGACAGGAGACCCAAAACAAATACCGGGGGGGCACTGAGGGGGCTCAAGAGCGAGGGGAAAAAAAAAAAAAAAAAAGAAAAAAAAAGGGGGGGGGGGGGACCAGTGCACTCTAAGTCCAGAGTATTGGTGAGTATTGGTAGGGTTTCTTCCGGTCCTTCCTGTTCTCTGTTTGAGTGATGTGACCTTATTGCGATAGTGTTCTATAGTAATCACCGAGACTTTTTATAAGTTTGTGGCTATTACATCGGCTTCCAAACACTCCATAAAATTATTGTAGGTGTTTCCGAGTTCCACAGAGTCCCATAGGGAGAGGAAAAAAAAAAAAAAAAATGAAAAATGAAAATGAAAAAAAAAAAAAAAAAAAAAAAACCCGGGAAGGGAGGAAAACAGAGGCATATACGGACTCCCAGAAGAGGAGGAGAGGAGAAAGGGCACTCTCCCCAATAGGGCTTCCGCCCAGTATTCACTGTATACGTTCTCCTGGCTCTAGGTTAATAGCCTTGAGAGGAGTTACTCTGGAACGCTGTAGCGGCAACCTACTTGGTTACCCCCAAAGGTGCACCTCCCCTTTCTAGCGTCTATCAGGGGGTGTTAATCTCCGGGGTCGTCGCCATGTTGAACACTGACAATTTGCGATTACAGAGTCTACGGTAGTGGCCCATTAGAGGTGTCTGTTTCACTTTTCCAGCCACAAACATTCCACACTTTCTTCCTCCCGTGCCGTTACAATATGGAGTTACCTCTCTGGTCGCAAGAGAGCGTTAAGATTTATCGGTACAGGGGTCCCTCCTGGGGTCTTCCTTTTTTCCCCTGCCTTCTCTCCCTTTCTCTCCTCTCCCTCCTTCCCCGTTTACCCTCCTTCCCCGCCACAATCTCTAAATCAAGGAAACTGATGGTTTTATGATGGGAACTTACAGTGAATGTAATGCCATATTTATTGTCATTTATATCTTCCATATGATAAATACAACTTATAGATCTAAAAATCATCAGATGTCATTCATCATTAGCAGTGCTCCTGTCAATCCTAAAATGATGAGGTTAAAATAGTATCCAATATAACATAAAATATAACATTTATATTAAAACTGAACAATCAGCACTTGATAGCAGTATCAGATGGTGATAAAAGAGAAAGAGAGTCCAGACACAGATGGTTATAACAGTATTTGTCTGTTGGTTGTGCACCCTACCACCGGATTACTCCACACGTGTGTCACACTCCCCTCTGGGGTTCAAACTCACCACACTTCCAAGATAAACAGGCCTCACTTAATTATCCCAGGACTCTGCTTCCTTGTGCCTCTTTCACATCGGGGTTTGCAAAATGGTTCAGCCAGAACAACCATATGAGGAAAAAGAAAGGTTCCACATAGTCCAGTTCCGTTTAAAACTTTTATTAAAACTCCACGATATAAATTAAAAACAGCGTGTCCTCTTTACAGTAATGCAACAGTCCTTGTTCAATTTAGGCCGAATAACTGGTTGTCGTACGTTATTTCAAAGCCTATTGCTGAGGAGACAGGGGATGATTTTGTGAGAAGCTGCAGCGCAACTCACCGCAACACACGTTGCCTGATGCCGCTTCCGGTTTCTACACTCAGTCACTTGGAATGCAAGGTGCCTTTGCATCACTTCCGGCTGTCGCCAGGTCACTCTTGAAGCGTTTCGTCATCACGACTTTATCAAAGGGCGTGGCCTAACGACGCAACTTCCCGGTTTATATCTGATCTATGAACAATCAGAATTAACTCTATATACTCCGCTACACCGCCAATATATGTGCACAAGCAGGGAACGGTCAGAGTAACCCAGCCAAATAGATTGTCACCTACAAGACCTCCAGTTATTGTTTATTACAGTCTTCAGAAGCATTCTATTTAACTTTAAGCAGCGACATAAAGGAATATATTATTAGTTTACTCTCTCAATTAAACGGGCACGGTGCATTTGTAATAGAATATTCTATAAAGTGTAATACAAGTAAAAGTAAAAATAAAAACCGGACTGTATTTCCACTAAAAACTATATTCAATAGACATTATCATAATACATAACATCTGTACAAAGACACAGAGAAATAAAGAGTCACAATATACATGACCTCTGTATATATAAATATAGATCAATATCAACCAAACCGATACTATTGATCTACTTCTCTAAAACTCAAATCACCCTAAAATTAATAAAAATTATTATTACATATATATATAAGCCAATTGATACATGATTATCTCATATTCCATAAATCATGTGAGTGTTTTTTTATGAATAAACAATCTGTGTGTGATTTAGCTTACTGTGAACAAATGCAAATCATTGCTTATCTTGTCAGATCTAGCCATATGAATGTGAGTGGGGTCATTTTTAATCTCTCTCTCTCTCTCATATATATATATATATATATATATATATATATATATATATATATATATATATATATATATTGTGACATTGGGGTGTTTAGCTCAAGTGGATAGATGCATTTTAGAGCAGTGAGTCCTCATCAGACAGGCATATATAGTTAAGGGCTTGGTAGCCCACGTTTATTAAAGGAAAAAAAAAAAAAAACAAAAGTCCATCCAGAAATCCCACGCAGGGGTTTAACTTCATTCAGCACTCATAAATGAAAACATACCAAGCCACCTGGCTCTCTCTTGTCAGCAGTTCCTCTGCTTGCTCCCAACAGACAGAGCAGTTTTCTCCATTTAAACTCTACACTCTGTAGTCTTGCAGTCCGCAGATATGCAAACTCTGTGTCTCTTTTACTTCCAATTTCATAGGGACAAAGGGGCTGATTTACTAAGGCTAATGCGCTGCACCTTAATTAGTGCGCCTGATAAAGCATTAATTGAGTGTGTGAACCGGCGCATAGAGGTGCGAACCGGCGCATTGAACTGGCACACGCATACCCACGCATGCGCATCCGAACAAGTGGACTTGCCCCCACACGCCCGGACTTTTCCTGCGGACAATCTAACGGAGTTTTAGCCAACGTCTGTGGGACTTTTGAAATGAAGGGACTTGCCGACACACGATTGGAAAGTCCGTTCATTTAGAACGTGACTCCAGGTAGACGGGACTAGCGAAGGCAGTGAATGCCGCCGCGCTAGCCCCGTCATCTGGATTTAAAGGGAAATCCCTATGCCATATGCCCCCCCCAAATCCATCTCGGACCCTTATCTGAGCATGCAGCCTGGCCGGTCAGCAAAGGGGGTGGGGACGAGCGAGCCCTACCCATTCACCTAAGGAAAAAAGTGTAAATAAAAAAAACACACAATTTTTTTAAATATTTTATTGCACAGCTCCGGGGGTCTTCTTCCGGACTCCTCCGCTATCTTCTGCTCTTTTACCTAGCTCTTTCACTAGCGGAGGAGCCCGGCTTTCTTCTTGGTCGCCGCCGTCTGGGAGTCTTGTTCCGACGTCGGGGGTCTTCGGGGGTCTCTTCTGTTTTTCTTGCCTCCCCGACGCCTTCTGCTTCTTGTTCTTCTTTCTTCTTCCGATGTTGACTCGTCGCTGTCTCTTCTTCTTATGGCCTTGACGTGTTGTGCTTCCAGTTATATAAGGACAAGGGGCGGGTCACCTGGTCATGTCACATGGTGACCCCGCCCCCATATGATGTCACAGTCCCGGAGGATGCGGATCGTGTGTCGGCAAGTCCGTTCATTTCAAAAGTCCCGTTGACTTTGGCTAAAACTCCGGGCGTGTGGGGGCAAGTCCACACGTTCGGATGCGCATGCGTGGGCATGCGTGCGCCAGTTCAATGCGCCGGTTCGCACCTCTATGCGCCGGTTCACGCGCTCAATTAATGCTTTATCAGGCGCACTAATTTAGGTGTGAACCGGCACAGCGCATTAGCCTTAGTAAATCAGCCCCATACTGTAGCTGCTGACTTTTAATATTAGGACACTTACCTGTCCTGGAATCCAGTGATGTTGGCACCCCAGCCAATGTTTCCATCGGCTCTCGGGTGCTGCCGCCATTGCCTATAAGGGCCAGTTCACACCACATGCAGTCCAGTGCGCTTTTTTTCTGCATGGAAAGTAGGTTATATGGTTTTCAATGGCATAGTTCACACCAGTGCTTGCAGTTCTAGTGCATTCCAGAACAAAAAGTAGAACATGCTGCATTTTTCCTGCACGGACTGTACTGGAACATTGTAAAACACATCAAAAACGCATTAGAACTCACTGGAACACACATGTCCTTATTTAAGGTTAAGAAAAAAGAGGGGGGGGATGCACTGCAATGCATCAAAAACATGCATGCAAAAAAGCATCTGGAATGCATCTGAACTGCGTTTCTATGGTGTGAGCTGGTCCTAAGGGAAACTGGCAGTCACAGGCCGGTTCACTATTGCGCATGCCTGAAGCGTGCTGTGCTTTCTGAATGGCCCAGCAGCGGGAGGGGGGGCGACCTTTCAAGTGATCTCGCCACAAGTTCGCTCGGAAGTCGGGACAGATACCTGTCAAAAACAGGAACCTGCTCCCCTCCCCTGAAAGGTGCTAAATGTGGCAATGGAAGGGTGGTGGGCAGATAAGTGGAGCTTCCACTTTTGGGTGGAACACTGCTTTAAGTGTCATATCCCTGCCCAAGCTGCCTTGCTGCCATGTGTCAAGGGCTGGGCTGGAAGATAAATATGTAAGTGATGAGAGTTGCATTTGTGTGTGTGTGTGTGTGTGTGTGTGTGTGTGTGTGTATGTGTATGTATTTACAGAGATATATATCTCTCTCTCTATATTTATCTATCTATATATCTATCTATCTACATACATACATACATACATACATACACACACACACACACACACACACACACACACACACACACATACATACACACACACTGAACGCCCATAATATTATGACCACTGACAGGTAAAGGGAATATCTTGTTACTATGGCATCTGAAAATTGGTGGGATATATTAGGCAGCGAACATGTTGTCCATGAAGTTGATGTGGTGAAAGCAGAAAAAAATGGGCATCGTGGTTTGTAGTGTATGGGACTCTGAAACCCATGTTGACCCATCTCCACAGCCAAAAGCTTCTACAATGGTCACATGAACGTCAGAACTGGACTATGGAGTAATAGAAGAAGGTGGCCTAGTGTGATAAATCATGTTTTCTTTTACATTGCTTCTTTGCCCGGGTGCTTGTGCATCACTTATCTGGGGCAGAGATATCACCAGGATGCAATATAAGAAGGCAAGTCGGCAGGGGCAGTGTGATGCTTTGGGCAATGTTCTGCTGGGTTCTGCCATTCATGTGGATGTCACCTTGGTGTCCATTCCTCAAAGAGTCAAGGCTGTTTTAGCAAAAGGGGGCCCTACTCAATATTAGGTGGATGGTCATAATGTTATGGCTGATCAGTGTGTGTATGTAAAATAAATAAATTATATTTATTGGTGAAGCCCTATGGCCGATACGGATATGAACAAATAGACTTACCATAAGACTTACCACATGAAATAGACCTGAAGTGTGCCCTGGTCTGATGGTCGGTATACCAAAATAAGGGGGCATACCCTAGATTAGAAATGAGTATTTGTGAAGAGAAATAAATTTGAGAAATGCCCTGAAAAGGGGGATGGGAGGGTGGGTACCGCGCACAGGAAACTGACAAAGACCACAGGCGAGCGGGCTGGTTAAATACCCCCCGGGCTCCTCCCATAAATTCAGGCCACTATACTGGCCTTCCTACTTATGGGCGAAGCCCTATGGCCGATACGGATATGAACAAATAGACTTACCATAAGACTTACCACATGAAATAGACCTGAAGTGTGCCCAGGTCTAATGGTCGGTATACCAAAATAAGGGGGCAAAAACATTCAGGTAGGGGTGTAGATTTATTGGTTCCAGCTTTATTAATCGAGCAAGTTTGGTGAATGCTTGTGCCATTTCCACCCGAGGATTGAGGATCTACCGGGCGCGGTAGGCAGAGTTCCACCTGCCTAGCCTCTTGATGATGTGATCTGGGACCCATGCTGAGATGCTGCCGAGGCTGCTCCAGTACTAAAGAGTGACCGTGGTACTGACTGGGGTCGAGGTGTAGGCTGCGAAGAAGAACCCCCACGTGTTTGACAAACTGGCAGGCACTCAAGGGTTTGCACGGAAAAGGTAATAGGGGACTAGAGTTTGAGCGTTCCGGTAGGAGTGACCGTAGGTGGTCGAGTATGGTTACTGGACACCAGACATTGTTTGTTTACAGAGATGGATGTCTATCCTGGAGCTTGATTGCTGGGCTTTAGACACAGCCAGGTGGAAGATGAAATGGTGTTGGTAGCGAGCCAAGTGACGACTACGCAGAACCTGGCCTGCGGGATTGCTGCAGGTGAACTAGCTAGGCTGTCAGAACCCGTAGTAGGCTATGTAAATGGCTGTTTTGTATGAGCAGGCTGGGGAGAAGGCCAAATGGCGAACTGGTAAAGATAGTAGACACGTCCCGGAAGATGGCAGCCTGGAATGAACGTACAGCGGACGTTTAAACTGGTGCTGCCAAGATAATTGCAGCAGCCTGCGCAGGAAGGACATCACTGAGAGCGATCCATACCTGGCTTCATCAACAAGATCGGCCTCGGCCCAGCTGTAGAAGGTGAAAGCCACGACCTGTCCTGTCCTGGTATGACCCCAGAGTCCAGCGGCTATCATGACCGGGTACCGCTTGAAGAGGGAGGAAGTCCGGGTAAACCCAGGGTTTGGAGTATCTCTGAGGCCATGGTCCTGTAACCAATGGTGGCCAAAAATTGCAGCGAAGCCTGTGGAGGCTGTGGCATCTGTCACTACCAGGGATGCTAGGGGCGACATGGTATGAACATCGCTATACCGATCCACGTAGAACGGAACCTTCCGACATTGATAGGTCTGCTATCGCCACAGTATCTAAATTAAGGATGTGAAAGGGGGGGCTGTGTCTGGGAGAGGAAGATCAGGAAGCGTGAAATTAAGACCCTGGGGAATGACCCGTATTTGCAGATTTGAGCATTCTCAAGAGAGACTGCGACCGCTTCTTGGTACGTCCCCGTGTATGGGTGAAGTCTTGGAGTTGGAGACCGTAAGCTGAAGTACATAACGCTCTTTAAAGTCAGGTGGGGCCTGTACAGTACCTGCCTGCCAGTGCCACTAATGATAAATTGGCTAGGCCGTAGAAACCGTAAAGGGGCCAGGTAGATGGGTGTTTTTTTTTTTGGATGACTAAAGTCCCTAAAGATGACGGTTTTGCTTCTGGATGCCACGTGAAGGGGATCTTACTGTATGGGCCGTAAAGACAAACGGCTCTCCAGGTCCTGTAAGGATAGGAAATGCTGGATGCTGGCTAGGTAAAGCCTGACAGTGTTACAAGAAGAAGCCAGCTACGTATGGCTACACGATACCTGGTGCAGGACAGAAGCTGAACTCAACTGTCTCGAGGGAGAGATGAAAGACAGGAAATGATGAGTGGCTCGTACGGAAAAATGCCACCAGAGACAAGTGGCCAATTAAGTGCCGCTGGAAACGATGTGTAGTCAGTCTGTGAGCCACTGGGAATGTGCTTGCAAGGAGAGCGATTGCAAGAAGTTATGCTAAGTTGCGTGCCTTGCCGCAATTGCGACAGACGTGTGTTAAATGTGCGTTTGCACCGATTGCAAGGTAGTTTGTCACTGGAGATGTGCTCGTAGTGACTGTGAGAAGTTTGTATTACTGCATGTACTTGCGAAGACTGCAGGAGTAGTGCTTGAATGTGTGTTTGCAACGATTGCCAAGAGTTATGTTTTGGATGCGTGCTTGCAACGATTGCAAGACGTTTATGCCAGAACGTGTGCTTGCAACGATTGCAAGACGTTGCCAGGACGTGTGCTTGCAGCGATTGCAAGACGTTATGCCAGGACGTGTGCTTGCAGCGATTGCAAGACGTTATGCCAGGACGTGTGCTTGCAACGTTTGCAAGACGTTATGCCAGGACGTGTGCTTGCAACGATTGCAAGACGTTATGCCAGGACGTGTGCTTGCAACGATTGGAAGACGTTATGCCAGGACATGTGCTTGCAATGATTGCAAAACATTATGCCAGGAAGTGTGCTTGCAACGATTGCAAGACGCTATGCCAGGACATGTGCTTGCAACGATTGCAAGACGTTGCCAGGACGTGTGCTTGCAACGATTGCAAGACATGCCAGGACGTGTGCTTGCAACGATCGCAAGACGTTGTGCCAGGACGTGTGCTTGCAACGATTGCAAGACATGCCAGGACATGCGCTTGCAATGATTGCAAGATGTGCCAGGACGTGTGCTTGCAACAATTGCAAGAAGTTACGTCCGGATGCATGCTCGCAACGATTGCAAGGAGTTATGCTAGGATGCGTGCTTGCCACTATTGCAAGAAGTTATGGTAGGATGCATGGTCAGCTAGGTCGGAAAAAACACAATTCCATCCAGTCCAACCATGAAAATTAAATAATATTGTCACCCAGTTATATTATGTACATTTAGGAAAGTATCCAGGCCTTTCCCTAAAGCAATCTGCTGGGCTAGCCAGAACTGCGTGCTGGCAATGATTGCAATAGGTTTGTGCCTGGACATCTGCCTGCGACGATTGCAAGAAGTTTATGCTTGGACGTGCTTGCACTTGTTGCAAGAAGTCTGTGCCTGAATGCATGCTTGCAGCAATTGCAAGAAGTTTTGTGCTTGGATATGTGTTTGCAGCAATTGCAGGGAGTTTATGTTTGGGTGCTTGCTTGCAGTGATTGCAAGAAGTTTGTGAATTGGATGCGTGTTTGCAATAACTGCAAGAAGTTGTTTCTTGGATGTGTATGAAACGAATCTGATATGAATCGGTCGTACGTATGGAATGAATCCTATACGACTCGATTGCATGAAACAAATCTGATACGAACCGGTTGTGGGATGTGTAAAATTTACTCTGATATAAATCAGACCGTGGAGAGCACGAAAATGAACCTGGTACGAATCGCTGTGCCACTGACGTGACTTGCTTTAATCGGGCTGTAGCGTGTATGAAATTTAAACCGATACGAATCTTTGTAACTGTATGTAACGAATCCTGACACAAACCGGCTTGTAAAACGTATGAAACTAAACCAACATGCATCGGACTACGTGACTATGAGGGGAAGTAGCAGCGAGACAAAGGGTTCTTTTTTTTTTTTTTTTTTTACAAACGAGTCAAGATCCTAGCTGAATTCCGCAGGAAGGACGTGGTGTTTTTTTTTTTATTTTTTTTATTTTTTTTAATCGTAGAGGCACACATTCGTGGAGCTGTGTTTAAGAAAACAGAAAATGCACAAAGGATCCGACATGAAGTAACTGCCGGACCTGAGGGGAATGACAGGCAACATGCGAACGATACCTGT
Organism: Lithobates sylvaticus; assembly: GCA_028564925.1. Lineage (NCBI taxonomy): Eukaryota > Metazoa > Chordata > Amphibia > Anura > Ranidae > Lithobates > Lithobates sylvaticus. Next base: position 369,662,221 of record CM053026.1, on the reverse strand, counting down.
AAGGCTGAAATGATGGGTGCGGATCGCTGGGTTGTTGGTTTGAGTGGAGTGACTGACTGGTGCAACTCCGTAATGCGTTTTGGGCGACTTCGTTGGTTTTGAAGTGGGTTTATTTTTATTTTTTTTTATTTTATTTTTTTGGGTGACTTCGTTGGTTTTGAAGTGGGTTTCTTTTTTTTTATTATTATTTTTTTTATTTTTTTTTGGGCGACTTTGTTGGTTTTGAAGTGGGTTTCTTTTTTTTCTTTTTGGGTGACTTGCTGCGTTGCGTGGAAAGAAATGTGAGAAATGTTTTGTGCCACAACGTAGGCACGAATCTGTGTTGCGACTGCGACTAGCAATTGAGAAAAACTGTAGAACATAAATGAAATGAGGCCAAGTCAACTGGGGCACACCGAGACGAATCGATGCCACTGGATTCGAATCGGAGCGCGGTACATGATAATGAAATGAAACAAGATAAAAATTGCCATGACAGAGGCACGAAATGGTCGTGGCGCAACTGCGACCGACAACGAACCGAACTCCGGAGCATGTACTAAAATGGGGCCAACGAATATCTGGAGCACACCGGAATGAATCGGCGCATGTAGGATGCGACTGGATTAGAATCGGGGCGAGGTACGTGACAGTGAAATGAAATGAATACTTTCTGCCATGACAAAGGCACGGATCGGTCGGCCGAGACTGAGACCAACGACGAAGCAGACTCTGGAGCATGTACTGAAATGAGGCCAACAAAAGTCTGGGGCACACTGGAACGAATTGGCGCATGGGATGCGACTGGATTCAAATCGGGGCGCAGTCTGTGACAGTGAAATGAAGTGAACAAGTTCTGTCATGACTGAGGCGCGGATCGGTAGGCCGAGACTACGACCGACGGCGAAACGGACTCAGGAACATGCACTGAAATGAGGCCAACAAAACCTGGGGTACGTCGGAAACGAACCGGCACACGAGGGTGCGACTGGGTTCGAATCGAGACGTGATTCGTGAAGGTGAAATGTTTCCCATGACAGAGGCGCCGATCGGTGAGCCTAAAACTTTTTACAACTGGTAGCGACCGGAGCATGTAACGAAATGGGGCCTGGAAGCACCTGGGGCACGACGGAACAAAACGCAACTTCGTTGGTTTTGAAGTGGGTTTATTTTTATTTTTTTTTATTTTATTTTTTTGGGTGACTTTGTTGGTTTTGAAGTGGGTTTCTTTTTTTTTTATTATTATTATTTTTATTTTTTTTTGGGCGACTTTGTTGGTTTTGAAGTGGGTTTCTTTTTTTTTTGGGTGACTTGCTGCGTTGCGTGGAAAGAAATGTGAGAAATGTTTTGTGCCACAACGTAGGCACGAATCTGTGTTGCGACTGCGACTAGCAATTGAGAAAAACTGTAGAACATAAATGAAATGAGGCCAAGTCAACTGGGGCACACCGAGACGAATCGATGCCACTGGATTCGAATGGGAGCGCGGTACATGATAATGAAATGAAACAAGATAAAAATTGCCATGACAGAGGCACGAAATGGTCGTGGCGCAACTGCGACCGACAACGAACCGAACTCCGGAGCATGTACTAAAATGGGGCCAACGAATATCTGGAGCACACCGGAACGAATCGGCGCATGTAGGATGCGACTGGATTAGAATCGGGGCGCGGTACGTGACAGTGAAATGAAATGAATACTTTCTGCCATGACAAAGGCACGGATCGGTCGGCCGAGACTGAGACCGACGACGAAGCAGACTCTGGAGCATGTACTGAAATGAGGCCAACAAAAGTCTGGGGCACACTGGAACGAATTGGCGCATGGGATGCGACTGGATTCAAATCGGGGCGCAGTCTGTGACAGTAAAATGAAGTGAACAAGTTCTGTCATGACTGAGGCGCGGATCGGTAGGCCGAGACTACGACCAACGGCGAAACGGACTCAGGAACATGCACTGAAATGAGGCCAACAAAACCTGGGGTACGTCGGAAACGAACCGGCACACGAGGGTGCGACTGGGTTCGAATCGAGACGTGATTCGTGAAGGTGAAATGTTTCCCATGACAGAGGCGCCGATCGGTGAGCCTAAAACTTTTTACAACTGGTAGCGACCGGAGCATGTAACGAAATGGGGCCTGGAAGCACCTGGGGCACGACGGAACAAAACGGGGCACCGGGGTGCGACTAGATTCGAATCGGAACGTGATACGCGACAATGAAATGATTGCCATGACAGAGGTGTTTTGATCGGTGAGTCGTAAAACTGCGACAAGCAACGACCGCACTCTGCAGCATGTACTGAAATGGGGCCCGACAGCTGGAACACACCGGGACAAATCGAATGCGGCTAGATTCGAATGTGTGTGGTACATGACAGTGAAATTTGTGAAATGGCTGAAATGTTTTGAACGTTTCGGCTGTTCCAGGGACACGAATCGTTGTGCCGGAGTTTGCGACTGGCGACGAGTTTGTCCGCGGAGCATGACACCGAGGTGAGGGTACGACATCGACATGTTTAACAGAAACGGTGAAATGCTAATGCGACTAAGTTCTAATCTGTAGTAATGCATGAGTGACCGGCTATCGTTTGCTGATATTGGTGCGAGTGAGTGGTTTGAGATGCGGCTACGTGTGGATTCTAACGAATGACACGTACGTATTCGATATCGAGATTCGTGACAAGATGTCTAACAGTCATATATGAAATGAAGGTCAAACGAGAACCCTACCTGCAGCAGCCGAGCCAGATACGTTGTACAAAAATTACGAGCGAGAAAGAAAACCACGAGACGTCTGGAGACGGAACTCACGAACGCTAACGAAACGAGTAGTCGGCTTAGTGACGTAGTACCGCGCACAGGAAACCAACGAAGACCACAGGTGAGCGGGCTGGTTAAATACCCCCCCCGGGCTCCTCCCATAAATTCAGGCCACCATACTGGCCTTCCTACATATATATATAAATTTGTATACAGGATTTATATAGTGCCAACAGTATATATGTATTTATATTTTACACACACATATATACAAGAATGAAGATACAGTATAAATCTCAAGAATGCATCTCCCATCACTTACATATATTTTTACCATTTCTTTTTTCTCATTCTTTTTATTGGGATGGGGTCCGATTTCTGTGCCTACAATCTCCTAAAATGTAAATCCAGCCCTGGGGGAAAACTCTTCAAACAGGATGAGTAGCAGAGCCTGCAATGAGAGTAAAGCAGGTCTGTGGGAGAAAGTGGGCAGTGGGAACTAGAGGGGTAAATTTTCAACTCTCACTTCCTGTTCCTGTTAAGGCCTCTGGAAAGCATGGTGGAGAAAACTCTCTGTATTCTCCTCGATCAAAGGTAAGTGCCTCCTATCAAATAACATTAGAATTGTGAAAGTATGGTGCATGAGTAAGTTTTATTTGTCTATTCCCTGCTGAATAGTTCTCATTCTGTATTAATTTACCTTCCCAGTAGGGATGGGCTGCCTGTTCGAGTCGAACATGAGTTTGACTCGAACATCGGCTGTTCGATCGTTCGACGAAGATCGAACATTATAGGCCATCCGCGCCAAATTCGAGCGGCAGGGTGCCTTTGGCCAATTATGGATCAGGGGGTTAAGTACACGCCCCACACTATATAAGACTGCCTGCACGTCGGCCCTTGTGTAGTGTGTTGCTGGCGTGGGCTGAGAGATAGATAGAGAGAGAGAGAGTGTGTCATTTAATTTACTTTGAGCAGGCAGTTTATTCAATTAACTAGATCTCACTGCAGACCGTTTCTGCTGTACTATTTATAATCTACTTCAGGCAGGCAGTTGATTCAGTTAGCTGCAGTGTATTCACTATATATATATATATATATATACACACGCACACACAAACATACATATACACACACATGTGTATTCACTATATATATATATATATATATATATATATATATATATAATATATATATATATATTATATAAAGTTCTTTGGTGTAGGCCTTTTTTGAGACGTGTGCAGCAGATCGCACCCTTGCTGTTTGCAACATATGTGTGAAGCGTATCAAGCGTGGCCAAAACAGCAGCTGCTTGGGCACCACATGCTTGACCAGACATATGTATAAAATACAACTGAATAAAGTAAACAAATCCATAAACATCATCAAGTAGGTAAATTAGTGAAAATGTGTTGCACATACAGCTTGATAAATCCTGCTATCAGTGTAGCAAAGCCAAAAAAAACACAAGACCAAATAAAATTGGATAGCAGGTGAGACAAATCAATACAATCCAGTGACAGATAAAGAAAGAATATGAGCCAAACGTCCGTATATGGAATGGTGCTATCAAGGAAAAAAATGCAGCAAACAAACGTTCATGTGAAGCTGTAATCAATAAATCCCACCACCAGGAAGCACAAGTGCTGAAGCGACAATCTTCAGTGATGACACCTCTGTGTCTGCAAGCAGCTCACCTTACTGCCGTAAGGTATACGGCATGAGTTGGTCACAAATACGGATGAGGATAGTAGATGTAAGATATAATAGTCTCCAGGGCCAGACTGGGAATAAAAACCAGCCCTGGAAATAATTTCATACCAGCCCCATAGCATCATTATACCAGCCCAACAGCATAATGTCATTATTTTCTTGTTCATAAAAAGGGAAAACCACACATTTTAAAGCACATTTGAAGAGCGTATTATATATATATATATATATATATATATATATATATATATATATATGACAGATATGAGAGCACATAGGGCTAGGGATATATATATATATAAACAGCAAATTTCAGTTAAAAGAAGTAAAAGTGGAACAATCATCAATGGGGACACCTGGGACTCTGGGGATATGGGGGGGGGGGGGGACTCTGGTGACCAGAGACCACCTTCCACAGAAAGAATACACTAAGGTAAGGGGGGGTTTCCCCCAAACCTTTATATCAGTGCCCCCTTACATTATTTTATTTACTCTGCCCTTACATCAATGACCCCCCCCCCCCTCAGACTGGCCTGGCGGCACTGTCACTGACCTCCTCTCAGGTGCACCTTGCAGGGATCAGTCAGTTGGCTCCATCTTGGTGGCTCTGGTTTTCCTATAGTCTCCTCTCCACAGTCCACACAAGTCTGAATTCTCCCATGACCCCCATCCTGGCAGCGCTCCCATTTATGACACCTCTCCAGACTCTCTCAGAGACTGCAGACATGATATAAGACAAGAGATGGTCAGAGGTTGCGGACATGATACAAGAGATGGTCAGAGGTTGCGGACATAATACAAGAGATGGTTATAGTCTGCGGGAATATTACAGGAGATGGTCAGAGGCTGTGGGCATAGTACAGGAGAAGTCAAGATGTCAGAGGCTACGGGCATGGTACAGGAAATGGTCAGAGACTAAGGACATAATGCAAGATATCAATGTAGCCTCACCAGTGTCCATCAAATGCAGCCTCACTGTGCCCATCAAATGCAGCCTCTCTGTGCCCATCCATGCAGCCTCACTGTGCCCATCTATGCAGCTTCACTGTGCCCCTCATTGCCGCCTCACTGTGCCCCTCATTGCCGCCTTACTGTTTCCCTCATTGCAGCCTCACCGTGCCCTCATTGCAGCCTCATCGTGCCCTCATTGCAGCCTCATTGTGCCCTCATTGCAACCTGGCCATCATTGCCGCCTTACTGTGCCCATCATTGCTGCCTCACTGTGCCCACCATTGCCGCCTCACCATGCCCATCATTGCAGCCTTACCGTGTCCTCATTGCAGCCTCACCATCATTGCCACTTTACTGTGCCCTCATTGCAGCCTCACCATCACTGCCACTTTACTGTGTCCTCATTGCAGCCTCCCTCACCATCATTGCCGATTTACTGTGCCCTCATTGCAGCCTCCCTCACCATCATTGCCGCTTTACTGTGCCCTCATTGCAGCCTCCCTCACCATCATTGCCGCCTTACTGTGCCCTCATTGCAGCCTCCCTCACCATCATTACAGCCTCCCTCATTATTATTGCAGCCTCCCTCACCATCTTTGCCACCTTACTGTGCCCTCATTGCAGCCTCCCTCACCATCATTGCAGCCTCCCTCACCATCATTGCATTACGCACAGCGTGCATCTCCTGCTCCTGCTGTGTCACGGAGCTCAGTGTTAAATGTGCGGCCGCGCTATGACAAAAGTCCCACCCTCCTCCTAGAGCAGCTTGTGTGATAGACAGAACACTGCGTCTATCACACGAGCTGCTCTAGGAGGAGGGCGGAACTTTTGTCACAGAGGCATCTTGAAAAAAAGGCATCTTTTTCTGGATTCTAGTAATGACTTTGGTTGGCGCCACCATTTTACACCACACTTTACCACATTGAAGACTTGTTATCACATTTAGCACCTTGTGGAAGATTTTTGTTTACATGATGCATGGTTTAATGGACTTCTGAATATTTTATTACATAGTGGATTGATTTTGCACAATCATTTAGACTTTTTGATGCATTCATTGATTTAATGTACTCCTTTTGGTTGTCATTATTATTGTATCAAGTATCAGTTTAATTTTCATATGCGGACTACAGGCCATAATGACCTGAGCTGTTAAATAGTATTATATCAAAAGCAAGAAACTAAGAATGGAAACATTTATAAAAAAACATATATCAATAAATACTTAAAACTTGTTGTTGTATAATTCAAATAGTCTTCTTATCCCATTCTTCATTGTTCTCATAATTGCATAAAGGCTTAACCAGTTTTTCTTGAACTAAACTACAGGGAAATAAATCTGCTTCAAAAAAAGAAATGTACAGACACTTCAATATTAAATTTAATATTCTACTGTATCCAATGCCTTTAATAGAGTTTAGTACTTTTTTCATGTTTAACTAATGGTTTGTAAAGTGCCTCAATTCAAAATGTATGCAAAAAAAAAGTTAAATAAAACTAAATTCAACATTGCGCATTCCCTTGTCCATTCACTGGGCGGCTTTGTCCTCACTCCCTTCGTGCGCTGTTGCATGCACACTGGGCGGGTAAGCTCCGCCAGTACGGGCCGGCTAGGCAATGGACTCTTCCGTCTGTCTGCCGCACCTTCGACTGGGTGGAGGAACTACTGTGTTCCCCCCGTTGCCTAGCGTCGCGGAATAGGAACTCTTCCCTGCCAGTGATGCGCCTATGCATGGCGTTGTCGCGCCCACCCTGGATGGGGCTACGCCGGGCACCACAACATCATATATATATATATATATATATATATATATATATATATATATATATATATATATATATTTTGCCAAATTGTCTTCATTTATGGTCTAGAGCCCTACGGACGACATGAGTAAAGATGACCATATAGGAACAACACAAAACTCACCAACATGAAATAGACCTGAAAGTGTGCCTTGGTCTACCGTATGGTACACCAAAATAAGGGGGCATACCCTAGATAAAGAATGATAAGAAGTAGTTATGGAATAATGTGGAATGAGTATTCGGTCTGAGGTAAGAATACTTGGAAGAGGCTTTTAAAAGGGGAGGGTGGGTGGGTATCACGCACAGGAAACCGACAAAGACCGGCGGCCTTTGGGCTGCTTAAATACCCTCCGGGCTCCTCCCATAACTTCAGGCCGGTACCCGGCCTTCCAATTTATGGTCTAGAGCCCTACGGACGACATGAGTAAAGATGACCATATAGGAACAACACAAAACTCACCAACATGAAATAGACCTGAAAGTGTGCCTTGGTCTACCGTATGGTACACCAAAATAAGGGGGCAAAAACCTTCAGGTAGGGGATAATTATTTGTTAAGGTAATGTCGCTGAGTAAGACGAGCAAAGGCCTGAGCCACCTCTAACTGTGGGTTAGGAATGTAGCGAGAGAAGCAGGCCGATTCCGCCGACCCAGTTCCTTGATCACATGGTCCGGAACCCCCTGTCTTGAGGCCGTCGTGGCCGCCCCAATCCGGAATGAATGCCCGGAGTACTGGCTGGGGTCCAACTGAAGATTGCCGAGAAGGACCCGGACATGTTCCACGAACTGCGACGAGTTGAGGGGTTATACCGGAAAGGGCAGGAGCGGACTGGACCCTGGCGGTCGGATAGCAGTGCCGTCAAGCGGTTTAACACGGCAACTGGGCACCAGTTGTTGTGAGTCCTGTACAGGTGAACATCTACTCCGGAACCTCGCTGCTGAGTTTTGGATGTCGCCAAGTGAAGGACGTAGTGATCCTGGTGGCGACAGAGACTACTTCTATGCAAGGCTGGACCGGCTGGGTGGCTGCGAGTGAACTCGCTGGCCGTGGAAACCCATAAAACGCCATGTGTATCGCAGCCTGCAGGACGGTGCTGAGGAGGAGACCGAAAGGGGACCTATCCAGGATGTCAGATATTCCCCTGAAGATCTCCCCCGTGGTAGGCAGCCGCTTCGGCTGACTGGCGGCTGGTGTTTCTGCACTCCCCGTGGTAGAGCCCTCACTGCGTGGCAGGAGAACACCGAAGGCCTCGCGGGGTCTTGATGCGACAAGTAGTGCGGCACCCCGGCCACGTACTGGCGTATCGTGCTGTGTGACAGTGCTAGGTGAGAATGACCCTAAGCGCTGAGTTAAACTTCCCTGGAATGAATGAGCAGTAAACATTGAACTGATGCTGTAGGGACAGCTGGACCAGTCTGCGGAGGAAGGACATGACGGGCCTGGATTTAGGCCTGCCCTTGCTGATGATCTTGGCTGTGGCTTGATTGTCTGTCGTGAAAGCCACAGTCTGTCCAAACCAATGGTGACCCCATAGGTGAGCGGCTGCTACGATGGGGAAGAGCTCAAAAAGGGCTGACGTGGTAGTGAAGCCTGGTGTGGCTAGTAATTGAGGAGGCCAAGGGGCGGCGAACCATAAATGGCCAAAAAATGGCGGCGCATCCTGTGGATGTCGCCGCATCGGTCACCACCTGAGGTGACTGCGTGGACACGACTGGGATGAACAGGGACACACCGTTCCAATTACCAAGAAAGAGTTCCCCCATGGCCAGATCTGCCCTGGCTGCCCAAGGGCTACTCTTAGACCCGAAGGTCAAATTGGTCGCGAAACAATATCGCTCCCTCCACTTGATGAGGGGACGAGCGAGTTGAGACTGGGAGCGACGGAAGAATGAGGCGCTGACAGATCATACACCAGATGTTTTTATTTGAAAAATTATTCCCTGTACAAGCCCGATAGGGCTAACCCTCCAGATGTTAAAGGGAGACTGACTGAACGGGCCTATCAAGAAGTCCCGATCCAACTCCGTCTGCAGAAGGACGTCAATCGCTGGCACATCTGTTGCTGCTGAGCGTAGGTTCGGACATTCGTGGGTGGAGTGGGGCAGGGTGACGAGCCCGGTATGAAACCCATCGGTGAAACCCTGGATGAGGTAGCTGGCAAGTGACGGAGTAGGGTGTGAGGTCAAGTAAACACCGAGCCAAAGGGCATTGACCCGGCTTAGTCGTGGTTCTTCTGTTTGACTTCACATAGAATCCTGGGGTGCGCCCTCTGGCATAGGGTGCAAATGTGCAAGAGCCGGCACTGGCTGAAGTTGCAGGAGCCGTAATTGAAATTGTTGCAAATGGCGGCTCCCCCAACCAGCCGCACCGGACGTCCCAACTTGTCCACCTTTTGTCCTTGCGCCGGGGCCTGCTGAGCCTGGCTCGTGCTAGTAGAGGCCGTGCTAGCTATCGGATGGACAGAGGCTATGTTGGCACACCAGACCGTGGTGTGGGACGCTGACTGACAGACAGCACATAGCGGGGAGCGAAGACCCGCGAAGTGGCGGCAGAACAACTCCGTGTCCACTACGCTCCAGTCCGTTGTCAGATGAAACTGTGAGAATCTGGCTGCGGCTTTGGCCGAGAAGGACCGATGATAGTCGTAGAACGCTGAGCCACCGTATTTGTGGCCCAGGTCTACGATCAAATGGAGGTAGAGGTCCAGTTCCTCCCGTCTGCCGGGGGAGGCTGAGCACAGCACATCCCTAAACATGCCGAAAGCGAGCGTGAACTCGGGCACCGTGAGCTTTCTGTTGAGCCTCGGATCCTTCGCTTTCAGAACCACCGAGACGTCCCCCCAGGTGTAGGCCTTGTTCTCGGCCAAGTCATGGACCGAGATCATGAGTGAGGCCAGGTTAACGTCTCTGCCCTCTAAAATGTCCTTCCTTACGCTGGGTGGCACCAGGTGGGAAGGGTGTACGGTAGTCGTGGCAAGCTCACAACCTGCGACCGGTGCACTGATGGCTGGGACCACCGCAGGGTCCGGAACCGTGGCAGCCGGGCTAGTCTCTAGACGAGACACCCTGTCCTGGACCTCAACGATTGAGGAAGACAGGGAGGACACGAGGGTGTGTAGCTGAGCGACGGCGGCTGAAATCGATTCCAGAGACGCCTGCTGGCTGCTGGGGCTTGGTGCGGCCGGTGGTGGGAAGAGGAGCCTGAATAGCTCCGCCTTCCTGGCCGTGGACGAGAAGGGTATCCCTCTGCGTCTCAGCTCGGCGGACAGCCTGGGAATTGTCCATGCCCTAAGGGACTGGACACTGCCAGCCTCGGAGGCTGATGCCGGAGAAAGCGGGGTGGTGAGGTCATCGCTGCCGACTGATGACATGGTGGCTGCCAAGACCCGTTACTTAGTAGACTGGTCACGTGTCTGCAGGCTGGGCCTATAAAGAGGTGACAAGCAATGAGTTTGAATGTGTCACCTCTGATCTACGTACCTGCCATGAGAAAGCAGGAGCCCCTCGTGCCCCTGCGTTTTTTTTTTTTTTTTTTTTTTTTTTTTTACCTGCTGGAACCCTGATCAAGCTGGTGCAGGTGGACCTACTGAATCCGACTGACCTGAGAGAGTGTGAGAGAAAGTACCTATTTAAGAGCCTAACTGCTGCCGTCCAGAGCGACGGAACCCAACGTAGATGATAACAACAGGCGATAGTGACTTAAGTCGACTGCCGAGACCGCTGTGGGATCAAATGACAGATGACAACACTAATGACTGACTTGACATGTTGCCTTAACTGAACGAACTTCCCGTGACAGGGCCCGGCCTGTTCGTACCGTATGGGGGGTGCCTGAGAGCCGGACTCTGGAGCACGTACAGGAATGAGGCAACCGTGAAACGAGGCTAACTGCCTGGGTATTGCTGAGGCCGAACTGTGACATCCAGCTGCCACCGGGTCCGACTCCAAGCTCCCCTTTTCTTTTTTTTTTCTTCCTTTTTTAAGGGCACGCCGGCGCGAATTCGTACAGGCAGGTGACCAATTAACGCCGGGGCGTGGTAAGGTGACACAGAAATGATATAACATGACAAGGACAAGAGTCAAAGTCTTTTTTTTTTTTTTTTTCCTTTTCGCGACTCCGCCCCTGGCGCATGTATTGAAATGAGGCCGAGCCTAGGGCACGCCGACACGAATTAAGTGCGAAGAAGTGACTTCATTCACGCCGGGCGTGGTAAGGTGACAGAAATGAGATACCATGACAGGGGCAGGAATCAGGAATGTACGCAAACCAGTGATGCGATTCCGCCCTTGGCGCATGTATTGAAATGAGGCCGTGCCTAGGGCACGCCGACACGAATTAAGTGCGAAGAAGTGACTTCATTCACGCCGGGCGTGGTAAGGTGACAGAAATGAGATACCATGACAGGGGCAGGAATCAGGAATGTACGCAAACCAGTGATGCGATTCCGCCCTTGGCGCATGTATTGAAATGAGGCCGTGCCTAGGGCACGCCGACACGAATTTAGTGCGAAGAAGTGACTACATTCATGCCGGGCGTGGTAAGGTGACAGAAATGAGATACCATGACAGGGGCAAGAATCAGGAATGTACGCAACCAGTGATGTGATTCCGCCCTTGGCGCATGTATAGAAATGAGGCCGGGCCTGGGGCACGCCGACACGAATTAGTGCGGGGAAGTGACTGCATTCATGCCGGACGTGGTAAGGTGACAGAAATGATATACCATGACAGGGGCAAGAATCAGGAATGTACGCAACCAGTGATGCGATTCCGCCCTTGGCGCATGTATTGAAATGAGGCCGGCCTGGGGCACGCCGACCCGAATCAGTGCAAGGGAAGTGACTGCATACAAGCCGGGCGTGGTAAGGTGACCGAAATGATATACCATGACAGGGGCAAGAATCAAGATCGTACGTAACCAGTGATGTGATTCTGCCCTTGGCGCATGTATCGAAATGAGGCCGGGTAGTCGTGCATCTGGGTCGCCCCGATCGGAGCATGCATGGATGCGACCGGACCAAGATGGAAGCGATGGCATGAACACCCTGTTGCAACTGATGCGAAATGACTTAGCATGACCGAATGGCCTGATACGTTGGCCACGTTTGAAATGATGAAATGATTGTCATGCTAACACGTGAAATGTTTCGACACGGTCGAAGTGATTTGTACAATTAGTATGCCAACAGTGCTTCGGAATGTGAATAGCGATTCGGCACGCTTGCTGGCGCCACCGATTCGAATAATGGCAGGACATGAACGATACGTGTGAGTGCGAACGGCACCCGTGCATGAGTCACGTTTGAACGATTCGAAGACTGCGTAGCACGACCGCGAAAGGGAACCCTTGAGTGCCGGATGCGGCATCGGTCGGAATGTAGTGGCGGGCGGCCCTGAATGTGCGTGCCGCAAGATGGCTCCCGATCGTGTACAACCAAAAACGTGCGAGTAAGTGTTTAGTTTTTTCGAGACAAGCAGCGCGTGGTTCGTGAGCTACGCAGACCACAGTTTAGTGACATGATAAGCAGTGCATGAGAACGTAAAACATGGGAGCCGAAGCCCTACCTGCGACCGCCGAACCAGACTCTTTGTACGAAACTGCGACTCGGCGACACGAGTGCGACACGAAGGGACAACACGACTTACGAACACGGACGCGGGACTGCAACAAGAGGAGACGGACAGACGAAAACGGAGCTCACGAACCGGCACCAACAGCGCTTGTCTCGAACGAGTCGGTCCTAGATGTCTGACGTATCAGATATCACGCACAGGAAACCGACAAAGACCGGCGGCCTTTGGGCTGCTTAAATACCCTCCGGGCTCCTCCCATAACTTCAGGCCGGTACCCGGCCTTCCAATATGTCATTTGAACTAGCCTGCGAGCCCGCGCATGGTCTCGTTGATGCTTCTTCTCGACAAACGAGTTTGGGTTATTGTATTGTATGTATTATCCAATATATTCATAATATTCATTGATGTACTATTTTAGGATTGTTTATCCATTAATGTCTATATGTTATATATATTTTTTTCTATGACTATATAAACAATAAAGTTGGCACCATTGTGACCCCTTTTTACACATTGTCAATCGAATTTTGACTTTGATACCATATTGTTGCCATACAAATTCCAAAGGGGCATCCCCTAATGTACTTCTGTGCATGCTTTTGTAAAAAATTCTGGAAACAGAACAGATAATTTCCATATAATTGCACAAGAAAAAGTTTAATCCTTTACCATACACAAGCTTTACCTTGTGCCTGACTTTACATAGTGATAAAAAACAGGACATTACCAGTAGGCAATCACCATAAAACTTTTATGGAGAGCACTCAATTTACAGACTGGCAACAATATCAGGGAATTTACCAGGGAATCAGTACACAAAGCACTCTGCCATCTTGGATAATTTGTCACTGCTCTAGGTCTTAGTACTTTATGGTTGAAGTTCAGTTTAATTATGGTAGAGTGTGTGGACAGAAACCAGTATCAAAATCTACATAAATTATGGCACCAACATCCCATATAGATAGGAGGAAATATTTGGGAGATATGGGACTTTAAAGGTGCATAATAACAAAATATTGAAACAACAATGTATAAAAAGAAAAAAATAATAAAAATATTAATATTATATATATATAGTTTTATTATATATATATATATAATTATATATATTTTATATATATATATTACAAATTGTATTAAATGAAAATATAAAACAAACAAAATAATTAGATGGAAGAAAAGAAAGAGAGATAATAGAGCAACAATTAAAAGGTGGAGCGCACAATAAAAGGAAGGCAAGTAACTATCAGAGCCTGTTCTATTAATTTTTAATTGGTAGTAAAAAACAAATTTACATCCATGGCTATGATTATATTGTATGTATTGCTTTTATGAATTTTAATTTATAAAATTTGTATTTTTTTTGTTATACATTGTTGTTTCAATATTTTGTACCTTTTAAAGTCCCATATCTCCCAAATATTTCCTTCAGTTTTATTATATTATATCATATTATGACGTTTCATGCTTTGTCAAGACTGTATGAACATATAAACAACAAAAAGATTGAGGAAGAAGAAAGAGAGATAATAGAGCAACAATTAAAAGGTGGAGAGGATAAAGGAAGGCAAGTAACTATCAGAGCCTGTCTATTAATTTTTAATTGGTAGTAAAAACTATTTACAGAGGCCAGAGGAAGGACCGAAGTTTAGTTTAACTAGAGCAGTCAATCCAAGTGCAACACATTTCTATGTACTTTGCGTGCCGTTCCCATGGACTGGCTGTTAGTTTCTCTGTCCTCATAATACACAGGCTTGTTAACCCTTACCCCAATATTAGGGATTAGGGCTCAGTATGCAAAGGAATTAATGAAGGACCTTTTTGTAATTGACCCAGTTATAATGGACAGTAAGGCTACTTCTGCAATTTGTGGCCAGGCGGTTTCCTTATTTTGGTAACATAGTTGAAAAATAGATTTTTAATAGAGCATAATCTAGGAACTGGACCACCAAACCACCCTCTTCTGTGCATCTTTAACACTGGCCAGAAATCTATGGAAGTATCAGGTGTAACATGGCAAGGCATATACCATCTTGTTGAGGCAGTTTTGGAGGTAGAGAGTAGGCATATACTGCCAGAAATATTAAATAAAACGTTTTTATCCAGAGACATTATGTACACATTTGAGAGACTGTAAATAAATTAAGACACTTTGGAGACAGCGAGTAGGAATATTTTAGCCATGAAAACTAAAATAACCAAAACCATACACTTACTCCACCTTCTTGCCCAGTCCATTATTCAGTCCTTAGCTCTGTCAACATTTGAATGACAATTGCTTAGTCATGCAAAACTGTGACCAAATTAATTTGTTGTATGTTTTTTTTTTTTAAAGAGTTAGAGTTTTCTTTTGGTGGTATTTATTCACCATTTTTTTTTAAATTGTTTGCTATATAAAAGCAAAAAGAGTTCCATGCAATTCGGTAAAGTGTTTTCTTGTGTGTCTTTGCAGTCACCGAAATTTTACAATGTAAAATGTCTGTCACTGCACATGGTGTGAATTCACAATAAAGCAATATAATATATATATATTATATTTAATATATATATTTTTATATACACACGCATAACATATTCAGTTTATCTCCATTAGGACACAAGCATACAGCATATGCAGTCTTTATATGACATCTAAGATCCTACTAACTTCTCCCTGAACAAGTGTGGGTTCAGCAAAATAATGTTTTCCAGGTGCAGTGCATATATAATCATGAAACTCAAGAAGATACTAAATCAAAGATGTCCATTACCTTGAAAAGCTATACAATTCTTACAATCACTTACATGGCATCTCCCTGCTAAAGTGTCTGCTGGTTTTGTCAACAGTAGAAGACAAAGAACTGTTGCAATGTGTATAGAAGTAGGTCATTTGAACAGGTTCATAGAACTGACATATTTCAAAGAACACTTTCAAGTGTATATTGTTGGAAGTTGCCATTCCCCAACCTCGTGTTACTCTTACTTCACAAATTGCAAGAGAAAAAGCAAACAAAAGAACACACATACATAGCAAGTACATTTGTCTTATACTGAGAAAAATATTAGAGTATGGAAAAGTAACTAAAAAATTGGGAACATTTCTTAGTTTTTTGATATACAATCTCTTAAAGTGATTGTAAAGGCAGGAAGTTTTTTTTTGTTATCTTAATGCATTCTATGTAATATGTACATGTAAGTTTTTATGATCTTATTTTAATAAAAATTTTTGGAGATTATGTACTATTTGGAGTATCCCAATTCCTTTACATGCTGTGCACCGTTGGCTAATCTCCTGAGGGAGATTCGGAGGTCCTTTAAGCCCAATGCCAGGAGTGTTTTGGAGGTCTATGGTCACTATGCCTTTGGAGGTCGATATAAAGATAACCCAATCACACGCCTGTTTGACCATCTGTAACGGGGAGTCACATATCTTCGGTAAGCGGCCATCTTTTCCTTCGGTGGTGGTATTTATGAGTATTCACTTAACATGTTGAAGGATTTTCGATGCAGGACGATTGTAGTCTGAAATCTTCTGTGGAAGCACGAGCACTATAGCTCTTTTGATATCACTAAAAAAACTTTTACTTTTGGACACTTTTGTGACCAAATTGGTCCATATATGAACTTTTGCGATTGTTTTTCACATATATTTCATATTTTTATATTTACGTTTATATGTCACACATTCTATTCATATCACTGGGTGTTGATTTATGTCTTTATATTATGTTGAGAGGGCATCTAATGTTATACACATCTGATTCAAGTTGATTCAGTTTTCACTTACAGGGGGTCCCCGACTTACGAACGCCCGACCTACGAACATCCCCTACTTACGAACGGGGCGCAAACTTCGGAAATGTCCGTAATTTGCTGCACATGCGCAGAACGGCATTAGACGGAACATCAAAAATGTCCGGAAATGTCCGTAATTGTCCGTAATTGTCGGTCTGCGCATGCGCGGCCGACTTACGAACAATTCTGACTTAAGAACAGGCGGGCAGTCCCTAACGAGTTTGTAACTCGGGGACCCCCTGTACTTGGTTATTTTAGTTTTATTGGTATGCTGCGCAGCTTTTTTACTTTTTCATAATATAGATTGTTTCACTTTAAAGTGGTTGTATACCCTCCATTACAACTTGCACCTACAGGTAAGCCTAGATTAAGGCTTACCTGTAGGTACAAGAAATATCTCCTAAACCTCCATGGTTTAGGAGATATTTGCCAAAAAGTTTTACAATGTTGTCTACGGCGTATGCGCGCCGTAGACAACGGTGCATTCACAGGGTTAATCCCCATTCACAACTTTGGTTGAAGTCTCTGGCGCGCATGCGCGGAGCGACGTCTTTGCTGCTCTGGCACCTTGAGGCAATTCATTTTGCATTTGTAGCGCTATACAAATCATTCATTCAACCTTCCGGGTATCTGTGGAGAGATGGCTGCGGCTGGAGGGGGAGACGAGGACGGCGTCGGGGGCCCCGATCAAAAGGTAAGTGATGAATAATAAGCTAGTATGCTAGTCATACTAGCTCTTTATGGCTTTGTCTTGCAGGTGGTTTAAAAAAAAAAAAAAACGGGTATACAACCGATTTAAGCATTAAAAAAATCACTGCTCCTAAAAAACAGCAGTTTAAAAAAAAAAAATGTGCATTGATACATGTCCCCTGGGGTAGGACACTTTTTATGTCAATAACTTGCATATAAGCCTTTACAATGAGCACTTTTGATTATTTATGTTTGTGTCCCATAGACTTTCTGCCAAATTTTTTGCCTGTTCGGTATGTTCGGCCCATCCCTACTATGTACCCACACTTATTCATGGGGGGAAAAGGCAAGGCATCCTCCATGTTGAGGGCATGTGGCCTGGTATGATTTAGAAAGGAAGGCCTGCCCCCCCCCCCCAGAGGGTTCTGTGTGCTTTATTTTCTTAAAGAAGCAATGATGTTTTATTTGCCATTCATTTTAACTGTGGCTTTTTTTTTTTTGTAAATGTCACTTGTGCTGTGATACATCCAATAACAAGAAAGCAAAAAAATGCATAGATTCCCCCTTAATGTATACCAGACCTTTTGAGTCTGATAGGGATTTTAAGGGTTCTAAACGAAAGTGGAAGGGAGAAATTAGGTGAAAAATAAAGAAATGGCAAAGAATAGGAAAGCTAAGACACAATGGATGCACCCACCACCGTACCTGGCAAGACAGCCCTATAAACCAGCCCCATTGGTATGGGACAGAGGACACGGCAGAAATATCTCGCCAGGTACGGTCGTGGGTGCATCCATTGTGTCTTAGCTTTCCTATTCTTTGCCATTTCTTTATTTTTCACCTCATTTCTCCCTTCCACTTATGGCACAGTTTTCTGGTTATATATCTTCCAGATGCAACTAGACGTACCCCGCATTGCTCCTGATGAGTGGAGGGTTCCACGAAACGCGTAGAGCTTTCCTAGATGCAAAGTCACCCTTATTTTATATCCTCTGGATACCCAATGGGGTTTTTCAGGAAAATTATGGATTTTACTTATATATATTTTTTTTATTGCCCACGTGGAATTAGAGAGGATTAAATGTGTTAATAGGAAGTATTATATGTATTATTATTATTATGTGTATTTATGATATGTTATACATTCATGATCAAATTGTTATGAATTGTTTTTTATATATATATCTATTTAATTAAATATCATTATAATTGACTCTATCTGGTTGTAGCCAATGCCTCATTCAAAGTCCCAACCCCTTTTCTTTTTGAACCAATATATAGGGATGGAGGTACCTGACAGTAATCGGTCATGACCTCATGTAAAGTCCCAACCCGCTCTTTTTATAAGGGATTTTAAGGGGACATGCAAAAAAATGAATCCAAGCATGCAGCCCGACTGGCCAGAAAAAAAATTTTGGTGGACCTTTAAGGTCTGTGTGCCCTCAGAAGAATAAGAAGTGAGCGAAATTACTTTTAACAATTTAAAACTCAGTTCTTTAGGAAAAAATACTGTTCCCAGCCAAATGGATTTTTTTATTTTTACATTTTTGATCCCCTCTTTACCTATTAGCCCAGAAAATGAGCATTTTTAAGTCAGCTCCCATTTATATATATTTAGTATCTGAACTTCTTAAAAGTTAATTGAACTCTGCCAAACAGAACCCAAGGAAGTTCGACTAATCGCTACTAAATATTATAAATATCCAATGTCCAATTGCAGCTATTTACAAAAACACCAGACTTTGGAATGTTTATTACCATAACTGTTGGTAGTTACAGCCCATATTAGGTCCTGTTTTTGTCCTGCTAAATGAATTTGTGACAGGCTAATTTAAAGATATCTAGTTTTCCAGGCTCCGTTATGATATTTACAATGGCTAATGTGGGAGGACTGTAGGCGGAGAGCCCACACAGCATGGGCAGTACCGCTGCTCACTAAGTGAGCATGTGCAATGGTGGCACGAATGCGGTGTAATGACATCACCGTTTGTGCGCCATTTGGTGCCAGGCGTTCTGGTGCTGTGGGGGCTTATAGGAGCTGGTTTCCTTAGAGAGCCATGTGAGCACAGCAAGCACACATAGGACCTATTGCTATGGGTAAGAGAGAGATCTTTGTATTTGGTGACACACTATGGGAGACCTTTTGTTGCTGGGGGTTTTAGTGGAGATTGTTCCATTTACAATTTCTCTCTAGGTGATATATGGGTGTCAGAGGACACTTCATGAAGCACATACCAACCAAATAATCCACTTTTAAACAAAGATGTGGGTAGGTTATTTTGGAAAGTGGGCTAATAATTTTTCTAACACCTCTTTGGGAATAAATATATTATATCATATTTCCTAATAACTTTCTTTTGTTTTGTCTGTTTATATTCACTAGGTTTTGCTCCACTATACCAGGGCTATTGTAGAGTTGGTAACCCCACCTCTTTAACCAGTTCATCTCTCTCTCTTTTAAATTTGTTGGGTTGTATCCACTGCCTCCCCATTTGAGAACATGAGGAATGGGCGATGATTGTATAATCACATATATATAATTCTTTGATGATAGTAAATGTTCTCACACGTCATCAAAGGTTTCTGTATACTGCCATTTGTGGCATGAGTTCTCTGTGGTATGTCCAGGGTACTTTTGTTTTCTTCATAAGTAGGGATGAGCCGAACACCCCCGGGTTCGGTTCGAACCAGAACCTTCGAACGGACCGAAAGTTCGCGCGAATTTTCGAACCCTATACGTTATAATGGACGCGAACGTTCGAAATCAAAAGTGCTAATTACAACGGCCAATATGCATGTTAATGTCATAAAACAGGTTTGGGGACCCGGGTCCTGCCCCAGGGGACATATATCAATGCAAAAAGAACTTTTAAAAACTAACGTTTTTTCGGGAGCAGTCATTTTAATGATGCATAAAGTGAAAAAAAAAAAAAAGTGACATTTTCCTTTAAATATGGTACCTGGGGGGTGTCCAAAGTATGCCTGTGAAGTGGCATGTGTTTCCCGTGTTTAGAACTGTCCTTGCACAAAATGACATTTGTAAAGGAAAAAAAGAAGCCATTTAAAACCACTTGCGGCTTTAGGTTTGATCTTAAGTAGAATCTGAACAGGTACATTATGAAGTGTAGCTCCATCCCAAAAAAAATCTATTTTTAAGCTTTTTGGAGAACATAGGGAGGGGTTATCACCCCTGTAACATTTGCTGTCTTTGCACATCTGTTCAGAACATGTCACCTCACTTTCCGTCCCAATGATAAATGTTTTTGGAAAAGTGGGGTTTTAATTGAAACAAGGATTGGTGATAAAGTATCAGTAGAGAGGAGATACCTTTTTCCCAAATTAAATCTAACAGGATAGAATTTCCCTTCCTAGGGGTAGATTTCCTCTCACTTCCTGTTTTCTCTTTCCATTTGCAAGTAGGAGTCGTTTGTAAGTTGGATGTTTGAAAGTAGGGGCCTGGCGTATATACTCTGCAGAAATTTGCCCTATTAGATGTTGGTGTAGCCACAAGACTGGTGGGCACAGGAATGGGCCCTGCTGTGAGTTAATAGATCAAGATTTGTAATTGCATGCACCTGTTGAACAGGGCAGAAAAATTGGGGGTGGTGGTGGTGGTGGTGGTGGTGGACGGTTTTGCCACAAGACTGTAAGCTCTCACAGTTACTCTTGGTGGGCGCAGGAATGGGCCCTGCTGTGAGTTATTAGATCAAGATTTGTAATTGCAAGCACCTGATGAACAGGGCAGAAAAATTGGGCCTTTGGCGGTGGTGGTGGACGGTGTTGCCACAAGACTGTAGGCCCTCATAGTTACTCTTGGTGGGCGCAGGAATGGGCCCTGCTGTGAACTATTAGATCAAGATTTGTAATTACCCGCCCCTGTTAAACAGGGGCTGAAAAATTGTGCCTTAGGCACTGGTGCTGGTGCCACAACACTGCAACCCCTCACAGAGACTGTACTTGGAGCACAGCAGTCACACGTGTTGCGAAGCATTTTTTTAAAAAATTGTAAGTACACGCCCCTGTTAAACAGGGGCTGAAAAATTGTGCCTTAGGCACTGGTGCTGGTGCCACAACACTGCAACACGGCCCTCACAGAGACTGTACTTGGAGCACAGCAGTCACACGTGTTGCGAAGCATTTTTTTAAAAAATTGTAAGTACACGCCCCTGTTAAACAGGGGCTGAAAAATTGTGCCTTAGGCACTGGTGCTGGTGCCACAACACTGCAACACGGCCCTCACAGAGACTGTACTTGGAGCACAGCAGTCACACGTGTTGCGAAGCATTTTTTTAAAAAATTGTAAGTACACGCCCCTGTTAAACAGGGGCTGAAAAATTGTGCCTTAGGCACTGGTGCTGGTGCCACAACACTGCAACACGGCCCTCACAGAGACTGTACTTGGAGCACAGCAGTCACACGTGTTGCGAAGCATTTTTTTAAAAAATTGTAAGTACACGCCCCTGTTAAACAGGGGCTGAAAAATTGTGCCTTAGGCACTGGTGCTGGTGCCACAACACTGCAACACGGCCCTCACAGAGACTGTACTTGGAGCACAGCAGTCACACGTGTTGCGAAGCATTTTTTTAAAAAATTGTAAGTACACGCCCCTGTTAAACAGGGGCTGAAAAATTGTGCCTTAGGCACTGGTGCTGGTGCCACAACACTGCAACACGGCCCTCACAGAGACTGTACTTGGAGCACAGCAGTCACACGTGTTGCGAAGCATTTTTTTAAAAAATTGTAAGTACACGCCCCTGTTAAACAGGGGCTGAAAAATTGTGCCTTAGGCACTGGTGCTGTGGCATGGATCATTGAGGAGGAGGAAGAGGATAGTCAGTGAACATAAGAGGACAGTCACTCAGCATCAGCATAGGCAGTCTTGAAGGGATGTGACATTAAAAATTATTCGGTTATATCCGCCTCAGGTGCCTGGTAGCTGGTGGTGATCCAAGACTGATTCATTTTGATGAATGTCAGTCGATCAACCGAGGCGGTGGACAGGCGCACCCTATGATCAGTCACAAATCCTCCAGCAGCACTGAATGTGCGTTCGGAAAGAACGCTGGAGGCAGGACAGGCCAGTAGCTCAATTGCATACTGTGCAAGCTCTGGCCAGTGATCCATCCTCAGGACCCAGTAAGCCAGAGGATTTTCGGTGGGAAAGGTGTCCAAGTCTGACCTTGCCCCAAGGTATTCCTGCACCATGTATATCAGACGCTGGCGATGGTTGCTGGAACCGATCATACCTTGGGGCTGCGGACTAAAAAATTGTCTGAACGCATCGGTCAGACGTCCACCTTCCCCACCGCTCCTTCTGCCACTGACCGAAGCCTCAGCAACTCGTCGCCCAGGACCAGGAGTTTGTAGCCTCCCAGTTTCTGGGAACGCGTTGCACAGACCTTTCTGCAAGGCCTCCCTGAGATGTCTCATCCTCTGCTCCCTCTGCGACGGCAAGATAAGGTCCGCAACCTTACCCTTGTACCGCGGATCAAGGAGAGTGGCCAGCCAGTAATGGTCCCTCTCCTTGATCCGAAGAACACGAGGATCCTTCCGCAGGCTTTGCAGGATCAGGGAGGCCATGCAGCGTAGGTTAGCTGAGGCATTCGGTCCGGAGTCTTCTGGGTCACTGAGGATGACATGATCGCCAGCCACCTCCTCCCAGCCACGTACAAGTCCACTGGCTTGTTGGGACTGTACATCATCCCTAAAAGACTGCTGCTGCTGATGCTGAGTGCCAGGCTCCACCTCCATGCTCACACAATCCTCCTCCTCCTCCTCCTCCTCCTCCTCCTCATCCTCTTCCTGTGTGATGGGTGGGACAGAAGGAACACTGTCCGGATAAAGGGGGCCTTGAGAGGCAAGGAAGTCCTCCTCTTCCTGCCTCTGTTCTGCCTCAAGTGCCCTGTCCATTATCCCACGCAGCGTATGCTCCAACAGGTGGACAAGAGGGACAGTGTCACTGATGCATGCACTGTCACTGCTCACCATCCTCGTGGCCTCCTCAAATGGTGAGAGGACAGTGCATGCATCCCTGATCATGCTCCACTGACGTGGGGAAAAAAAAAAACCAAGCTCCCCTGACCCTGTCCTGGTGCCGTAGTCGCAAAGGTACTCATTGATGGCCCTCTGCTGCGTGTGCAGTCGCTGCAGCATGGCCAACGTTGAGTTCCACCTGGTGGGCATGTCAGATATTAGGCGGTTCTTGGGCAGGTTCAGCTCCTTTTGCAGCTCAGTCAGCCGAGCACTGGCATTATAAGATCGGCGGAAATGCACACAGACTTTCCTGGCCTGCCTCAGGACATCCTGTAAGCCTGGGAACCTGCCCAAGAACCGCTGCACCACCAGGTTGAGGACGTGAGCCATGCAGGGCACATGGGTGAGCTGCCCCTGTCGCAGGGCGGAGAGGAGGTTGGTGCCATTGTCAGAAACGACCATTCCTGGCTTAAGCTGACGTGGCGTCAACCACCTCTCGGCCTGCCCCTGCAGAGCTGCCAGAACCTCTGGCCCAGTGTGGCTCCTGTCCCCCAAACACACCAGCGCAAGCACGGCATGGCATCTTTTTGCCTGCGTACTTGCGTAGCCCCTTGTACGCCTACGGAGCACCGCTGGTTCCAAGGACAGAGCACTGGAGGAAGAAGAAGAGGAGGGGGTGGAGGAGAGAGGTGTGTCACAACCAGTAGCAGTAGTCGCGTTTTGGAGGCGTGGTGGCGGAACAACCTCCAACACTACTGCACCTTGTCCTGCATCCCTCCCAGCTGCCAATAGAGTGACCCAATGGGCCGTGAAAGAAAGGTACCGTCCCTGTCCATGCCTGCTGGACCATGAGTCAGCGGTAATATGCACCTTACCGCTGACCGCCCTGTCCAGCGAGGCATGGACATTGCCCTCCACATGCCGGTAGAGAGACGGAATCGCCTTCCGCGAGAAAAAGTGGCGTTTGGGAACCTGCCACTGAGGAACCGCACATTGAACAAACTCACGGAAGGGGGCCGAGTCTACCAACTGAAAAGGCAGCAGTTGAAGTGCTAGCAATTTAGCAAGGCTAGCATTCAACCGCTGGGCATGTGGATGGCTGGGAGTGTACTTCTTTCTACGGTCCAGCAGCTGGGGCAGGGAAATTTGCCTGCTGCATTCGGACGTCGGTGTACTGCAAGTACTTGGTTGTGACACACCGAATTCTACACCTTCAGTCCTCTCAGAGCAGCTTTCAGAGAGGACTGAAGGTGTAGTGGGGATGGAGATCCCAGCTGAGGAGGAGCAAGGAGAGGTCCGCTTAGTTCTTTGGTGTGGGTCTTTTATGTGTGCCTGCCAACGAGCTGCATGGCAGGTCGCCATATGTCTGGTCATGCTTGTCGTGCCCAAGCGGCTGATGTTTTGGCCACGCGAGATACGCTTGAGACAAATATTGCAAATAGCAGTGGTGCGATCTGCTGCACTCGTCTCAAAAAAGGCCCACACCAAAGAACTTTTCTGATAACGTGCAGAGGCAGCGCCCTGCACAGGCGGAGCTCTGCGGTGTTGTACAGTTGCTGTGCTGGCCTCTACCTGGCCTCCAGGGGGCATCCTGCCTCGTTGGACATGTGACGCCGCATCCTCCTCCTCCTCGTCCTCCTCCTCATCCTCTCTCCCTTGAGGCACCCACGTGGAGTCAGTGACCTCATCATCCCCTCCCTCTTCACCACTAGAGCAAACCTGGCAGTAAGCTGCAGCTGGTGGAACTGTACTGCCAGATTCCTCAAGCTGGGTATCGTCATCCGAGCCTTCGAATCGTTGGGCATCCTCCTGGAGCATGTACCCAACACTGTGCTCAAAGAGTTCGGGGGACTCCTCAGGAGGACATGGTGGGTCTAGGGAAGGGGTGGCTGATGATGCTCTGTCAGTACCCTGAGCCTGGGTGAGAGAGGATGAGGAGGATGAGGAGGGCTTGGTCATCCATTCTACCAAGCCTTCAGCATGATGCGGCTCCACATGTCCAGCTGCCGAAAACAAAGACGCGCGTGTCCCATGGCCACGTGCTGATGACGATGCACGACCACGTCCACGTCCACGGCCACGTCCACTAGAAACAGAGCCTGCCTGCCCTGTGTTCTTGGCTCTGCACGCTCTGCCTCCCCTTGGCGGTCTTCCAGCCATTGTATTCGGTAGTCCTGTGGGTGCTGCTGAGAAGAAAATATAGGAGCTCTGTGTGATGCCACTAACACACTAGAAGTCCTATGGGTGCTTCTGCAAAGAAAATAGAGGAGCTCTGTGTGATGCCACTAACACACTAGAAGTCCTGTGGGTGCTTCTGCAAAGAAAATAGGGAGCTCTGTGTGATGCCACTAACACACTAGAAGTCCTGTGGGTGCTTCTGCAAAGAAAATATAGGAGCTCTGTGTGATGCCACTAACACACACTAGAAGTCCTGTGGGTGCTGCTGCACACTCTGTGTGATGCCACTAACACACTAGAAGTCCTATAGTGCTTCTGCAAAGAAAATATAGCTCTGTGTGATGCCACTAACACACTAGAAAAAATATAGGAGCTCTGTGTGATGCCACTAACACACTAGAAGTCCTTGGGTGCTTCTGCAAAGAAAATATTATAGAGCTCTGTGTGATGCCACTCTGTGTGATGCCACTAACACACTAGAAGTCCTATAGGGTGCTTCTGCAAAGAAAATATAGGAGCTCTGTGTGATGCCACTAACACACTAGAAGTCCTGTGGGGGTGCTGCTGAGAAGAAAATATAGGAGCTCTGTGTGATGCCACTAACACACTAGAAGTCCTATGGGTGCTTCTGCAAAGAAAATATAGGAGCTCTGTGTGATGCCACTAACACACTAGAAGTCCTATGGGTGCTTCTGCAAAGAAAATATAGAGGAGCTCTGTGTGATGCCACTAACACACTAGAAGTCCTATGGGTGCTTCTGCAAAGAAAATAGAGGAGCTCTGTGTGATGCCACTAACACACTAGAAGTCCTGTGGGTGCTTCTGCAAAGAAAATAGAGGAGCTCTGTGTGATGCCACTAACACACTAGAAGTCCTATGGGTGCTTCTGCAAAGAAAATATAGGAGCTCTGTGTGATGCCACTAACACACTAGAAGTCCTGTGGGTGCTTCTGCAAAGAAAATATAGGAGCTCTGTGTGATGCCACTAACACACTAGAAGTCCTGTGGGTGCTGCTGCAAAAGAAAATATAGGAGCTCTGTGTGATGCCACTAACACACTAGAAGTCCTATGGGTGCTTCTGCAAAGAAAATAGAGGAGCTCTGTGTGATGCCACTAACACACTAGAAGTCCTGTGGGTGCTTCTGCAAAGAAAATAGAGGAGCTCTGTGTGATGCCACTAACACACTAGAAGTCCTGTGGGTGCTTCTGCAAAGAAAATAGAGGAGCTCTGTGTGATGCCACTAACACACTAGAAGTCCTATGGGTGCTTCTGCAAAGAAAATATAGGAGCTCTGTGTGATGCCACTAACACACTAGAAGTCCTGTGGGTGCTTCTGCAAAGAAAATAGAGGAGCTCTGTGTGATGCCACTAACACACTAGAAGTCCTATAGGTGCTTCTGCAAAGAAAATATAGGAGCTCTGTGTGATGCCACTAACACACTAGAAGTCCTGTGGGTGCTTCTGAAAGAATATATAGGAGCTCTGTGTGATGCCACTAACACACTAGAAGTCCTATGGGTGCTTCTGCAAAGAAAATAGAGGAGCTCTGTGTGATGCCACTAACACACTAGAAGTCCTATGGGTGCTTCTGCAAAGAAAATAGAGGAGCTCTGTGTGATGCCACTAACACACTAGAAGTCCTGTGGGTGCTTCTGCAAAGAAAATAGAGGAGCTCTGTGTGATGCCACTAACACACTAGAAGTCCTATGGGTGCTTCTGCAAAGAAAATATAGGAGCTCTGTGTGATGCCACTAACACACTAGAAGTCCTGTGGGTGCTGCTGAAAGAAAATATAGGAGCTCTGTGTGATGCCACTAACACACTAGAAGTCCTGTGGGTGCTGCTGAGAAGAATATATAGGAGCTCTGTGTGATGCCACTAACACACTAGAAGTCCTATGGGTGCTTCTGCAAAGAAAATAGAGGAGCTCTGTGTGATGCCACTAACACACTAGAAGTCCTGTGGGTGCTTCTGCAAAGAAAATAGAGGAGCTCTGTGTGATGCCACTAACACACTAGAAGTCCTGTGGGTGCTTCTGCAAAGAAAATAGAGGAGCTCTGTGTGATGCCACTAACACACTAGAAGTCCTGTGGGTGCTTCTGAGAAGAATATATAGGAGCTCTGTGTGATGCCACTAACACACTAGAAGTCCTGTGGGTGCTTATGCAAAGAAAATAGAGGAGCTCTGTGTGATGGGACTAACACACTTCAAGTCCTATAGGTGCTTCTGGGAAGAAAATATTGCTCTGTGTGTGTAATGCCACTAACACACTTCAAGTCCTATAGGTGCTTCTGGGAAGAAAATATAGGAGCTGTGTGTGTAATGGGACTAACACACTTCAAGTCCTATAGGTGCTTCTGGGAACAAAATATAGGAGCTCTGTGTGCCTGCCACTAACACACTACAAGTCCTATAGGTGCTTCTGGTAACAAAATATAGGAGCTCTGCCTGCCTGCCACTAACACACTACAAGTCCTATAGGTGCTTCTGGGAAGAAAATATAGCTCTGTGTGTGTAATGGGACTAACACACTTCAAGTCCTATAGGTGCTTCTGGGAACAAAATATATAGGAGCTCTGTGTGTGTAATGGGACGAACACACTTCAAGTCCTATAGGTGCTTCTGGGAACAAAATATAGCTCTGTGTGTGTAATGGGACTAACACACTTCAAGTCCTATAGGTGCTTCTGGGAAGAAAATATAGCTCTGTGTGTGTAATGGGACTAACACACTTCAAGTCCTATAGGTGCTTCTGGGAACAAAATATAGCTCTGTGTGTGTAATGGGACTAACACACTTCAAGTCCTATAGGTGCTTCTGGGAAGAAAATATAGCTCTGTGTGTGTAATGGGACTAACACACTTCAAGTCCTATAGGTGCTTCTGGGAACAAAATATAGCTCTGTGTGTAATGGGACTAACACACTTCAAGTCCTATAGGTGCTTCTGGGAACAAAATATAGCTCTGTGTGTGTGATGGGACTAACACACTTCAAGTCCTATAGGTGCTTCTGGGAAGAAAATATAGCTCTGTGTGTGTAATGGGACTAACACACTTCAAGTCCTATAGGTGCTTCTGGGAAGAAAATATAGCTCTGTGTGTGTAATGGGACTAACACACTTCAAGTCCTATAGGTGCTTCTGGGAACAAAATATTGCTCTGTGTGTGTAATGGGACTAACACACTTCAAGTCCTATAGGTGCTTCTGGGAACAATATATAGCTCTGTGTGTGTAATGGGACTAACACACTTCAAGTCCTATAGGTGCCTCTGGGAACAAAATATAGATCTGTGTGTGTAATGCGACGAACACACTTCAAGTCCTATAGGTGCTTCTGGGAACAAAATATAGGAGCTCTGCCTGCCTGCCACTAACACACTACAAGTCCTATAGGTGCTTCTGGGAAGAAAATATAGCTCTGTGTGTGTAATGGGACTAACACACTTCAAGTCCTATAGGTGCTTCTGGGAACAAAATATAGCGCTGTGTGTGTAATGGGACGAACACACTTCAAGTCCTATAGGTGCTTCTGGGAACAAAATATAGCTCTGTGTGTGTAATGGGACTAACACACTTCAAGTCCTATAGGTGCTTCTGGGAAGAAAATATAGCTCTGTGTGTGTAATGGGACTAACACACTTCAAGTCCTATAGGTGCTTCTGGGAACAAAATATAGCTCTGTGTGTGTAATGGGACTAACACACTTCAAGTCCTATAGGTGCTTCTGGGAAGAAAAATATAGCTCTGTGTGTGTAATGGGACTAACACACTTCAAGTCCTATAGGTGCTTCTGGGAACAAAGTATAGCTCTGTGTGTGTAATGGGACTAACACACTTCAAGTCCTATAGGTGCTTCTGGGAAGAAAATATAGCTCTGTGTGTGTGATGGGACTAACACACTTCAAGTCCTATAGGTGCTTCTGGGAACAAAATATAGCTCTGTGTGTGTAATGGGACTAACACACTTCAAGTCCTATAGGTGCTTCTGGGAACAAAATATAGCTCTGTGTGTGTGATGGGACTAACACACTTCAAGTCCTATAGGTGCTTCTGGGAAGAAAATATAGCTCTGTGTGTGTAATGGGACTAACACACTTCAAGTCCTATAGGTGCTTCTGGGAAGAAAATATAGCTCTGTGTGTGTAATGGGACTAACACACTTCAAGTCCTATAGGTGCTTCTGGGAAGAAAATATAGCTCTGTGTGTGTAATGGGACTAACACACTTCAAGTCCTATAGGTGCTTCTGGGAAGAAAATATAGCTCTGTGTGTGTGATGGGACTAACACACTTCAAGTCCTATAGGTGCTTCTGGGAACAAAATATAGCTCTGTGTGTGTAATGGGACTAACACACTTCAAGTCCTATAGGTGCTTCTGGGAAGAAAATATAGCTCTGTGTGTGTAATGGGACTAACACACTTCAAGTCCTATAGGTGCTTCTGGGAACAAAATATAGGAGCTCTGCCTGCCTGCCACTAACACACTACAAGTCCTATAGGTGCTTCTGGGAAGAAAATATAGCTCTGTGTGTGTAATGGGACTAACACACTTCAAGTCCTATAGGTGCTTCTGGGAACAAAGTATAGCTCTTTGTGTGTAATGGGACTAACACACTTCAAGTCCTATAGGTGCTTCTGGGAAGAAAATATAGCTCTGTGTGTGTGATGGGACTAACACACTTCAAGTCCTATAGGTGCTTCTGGGAAGAAAATATAGCTCTGTGTGTGTAATGGGACTAACACACTTCAAGTCCTATAGGTGCTTCTGGGAACAAAATATAGCTCTTTGTGTGTAATGGGACTAACACACTTCAAGTCCTATAGGTGCTTCTGGGAAGAAATATAGCTCTGTGTGTGTGATGGGACTAACACACTTCAAGTCCTATAGGTGCTTCTGGGAACAAAATATAGCTCTGTGTGTGTAATGGGACTAACACACTTCAAGTCCTATAGGTGCTTCTGGGAACAAAATATAGCTCTGTGTGTGTGATGGGACTAACACACTTCAAGTCCTATAGGTGCTTCTGGGAACAAAATATAGCTCTGTGTGTGTAATGGGACTAACACACTTCAAGTCCTATAGGTGCTTCTGGGAACAAAATATAGCTCTGTGTGTGTGATGGGACTAACACACTTCAAGTCCTATAGGTGCTTCTGGGAAGAAAATATAGCTCTGTCTGTGTAATGGGACTAACACACTTCAAGTCCTATAGGTGCTTCTGGGAAGAAAATATAGCTCTGTGTGTGTAATGGGACTAACACACTTCAAGTCCTATAGGTGCTTCTGGGAAGAAAATATAGCTCTGTGTGTGTAATGGGACTAACACACTTCAAGTCCTATAGGTGCTTCTGGGAAGAAAATATAGCTCTGTGTGTGTAATGGGACTAACACACTTCAAGTCCTATAGGTGCTTCTGGGAACAAAGTATAGCTCTTGTGTGTAATGGGACTAACACACTTCAAGTCCTATAGGTGCTTCTGGGAAGAAAATATAGCTCTGTGTGTGTGATGGGACTAACACACTTCAAGTCCTATAGGTGCTTCTGGGAAAAAATATAGCTCTGTGTGTGTGATGGGACTAACACACTTCAAGTCCTATAGGTGCTTCTGGGAACAAAATATAGGAGCTCTGCCTGCCTGCCACGAACACACTACAAGTCCTATAGGTGCTTCTGGTAACAAAAATATAGGAGCTCTGCCTGCCTGCCACTAACACACTACAAGTCCTATAGGTGCTTCTGGTAACAAAATATAGGAGCTCTGCCTGCCTGTCACTAACACACTACAAGTCCTATAGGTGCTTCTGGTAACAAAATATAGGAGCTCTGCCTGCCTGCCACTAACACACTACAAGTCCTATAGGTGCTTCTGGTAACAAAATATAGGAGCTCTGCCTGCCTGTCACTAACACACTACAAGTCCTATAGGTGCTTCTGGTAACAAAATATAGGAGCTCTGCCTGCCTGTCACTAACACACTACAAGTCCTATAGGTGCTTCTGGTAACAAAATATAGGAGCTCTGCCTGCCTGCCACTAACACACTACAAGTCCTATAGGTGCTTCTGGTAACAAAATATAGGAGCTCTGCCTGCCTGTCACTAACACACTACAAGTCCTATAGGTGCTTCTGGTAACAAAATATAGGAGCTCTGCCTGCCTGCCACTAACACACTACAAGTCCTATAGGTGCTTCTGGTAACAAAATATAGGAGCTCTGCCTGCCTGCCACGAACACACTACAAGTCCTATAGGTGCTTCTGGTAACAAAATATAGGAGCTCTGCCTGCCTGCCACGAGCACACTACAAGCCCCTCTTTGTCAATCAATCTTTGTAACTGAATCTATCTAACTCAATCTCTGCAAGTGAATCTCTCTCTCTATCTATCTAAATGCAGCAGAGTGTCACAGGAACAGCCTGCTCAATCTGCGCCGGAACAGCATGTGACCGGCGCAGACGGCGTGGCGGCGTTTTATAGGGGGGGGGGTGTACTACAGCCCCTGAGCTGTAATTGGCTACAGGCGTCCTGCCTGTAGCCAATTATGGCTCTTCGAGTTTCCGGGGCTG
Source organism: Lithobates sylvaticus (assembly GCA_028564925.1). Classification (NCBI taxonomy): domain Eukaryota; kingdom Metazoa; phylum Chordata; class Amphibia; order Anura; family Ranidae; genus Lithobates; species Lithobates sylvaticus. Next base: position 369,630,249 of record CM053026.1, on the reverse strand, counting down.
TGATTGGCCAAGCATGCGGGGTCACAGTGCATGCTTGGCCAATCATCAGCCAGCAATGCACTGCGTCGGCCGCGCCGGCCGCAATGCATTGCGGGGCCGCTCGCATCACACGAACGTGATGCGAGCGGCCAAAATAGTTCTGGGCTCGCCGAGCGAGCGAACGCCCGGTGCTCGATGCGAACGTGGGTTCGCATCGAGCACCGGGCCCATCCTTATTCATAAGTAAGCATCAAATCCACTGTTCGAAAAGCTATATGTTATATTTATTGATATATTGTGAACTACTGTATATGCAATTGTATATTTTCTATTACATCTAGAGCAAAATTAGCCCAATCATCCTGAAGAAGCGAATATTCTTTGCAAAACATGTTGATGTTGTGGATTTAGACATATAATTGAGCACCAGTACAAAAGAATTGTGGATTAAGATTTGTAAGATTATTTAAGGGTGCCCTATTCCCACTCCACTGTTGGGTATAATGTTCAGCAATAGGTGCCCCCCTTTTCTTAGGGTTAATGTTTTATTAATTTATATGTTTTACTGATTGTAATAAACATTATGTTTTTATATAAACCATCTTTGCCTCATATTGTGCTGGTAAAGTTTGCCCTTTTGGAATAATCTGTTGTGTATGATTCTGCTGTTCATAATGTTTTTTTAACCATTGAGAGGTTCTGAAGGCCTATTTACTGACCCTTGATTGAGCTGTGTTTTAGACTGAATTGTGTGCTGGTGTGAGTGTGGAATGTGTCAGTTCTCTAACAACTTTACAGACAAAAAGATGTATATCTAATTCATGTGTACAGGCTGCAAATGTTTTGTACAACACCCTGTTCTCTGCTCAGTTTATGGTCCTCTGACCTCTTTATCTTCACATCCCCAAAAATCTATTTCAGGCCATTATCTGAGCATGTAGCCTGGCTGGTCTGACTTTTAGATTCTGATAAGGATCCCCTGCAGGTCTCCTCATCCACTGGGCCAGAAATACGGGATAGAGACCTCTGTTACCATCAAGGTACAAGGTGTTTTGCCATATGGCCCTCTATTATGGGGGCATGTGGGTTGGTATGGTTTAGGAGGGGGGCGCATGCTTGCTCCTCTGCTTTCCTGACCAAGGGTGGGTGTGTGGGGGGTACCCCTTAAAACCCATGCCAGACCTAAAGGATCGGATATATAGATTTTCGGGAACCCACACCGTTTTTTTTCATGGGGAACCCATTTAAAATCCATGCCAGACCAGTTTTTTTGTAGGGTCCCACTTACAATCTATGCCAAACCTCCATCTAGTATAAGGGTCTATTATAGATGTTGAGGGGAATCCTGGGCACTTTGTTTACAAACGAAGCAGAGTGGGCAGGAAATGTCAATTAGTGTCAATTACATTTTTTTTGCACCTCGTCTTTTGTCATTAGTACCTCATACAGGTGTACCATGTCACTTACATATTTAAGGCATCCCCAAGCATATTATTTAAATTAATTGTGTATTTTTAATGTTCCCTTTAAGCCTTTAAGCAAAGAGCTGCTCCCTGCCAAATGGTATCTTTTTTAAAATGTATTTTACCTTTGGTATATGCCTTTTGTTTGACAATCCCTTGTCTATTAGTCTAGAAAATGGGGAGAAATTATTTTTAAGATTTATCTTCTGTTAAATTCAATGGGGTTGAAATGAAAGTTTCATTTTGTGGATTTTTGAACACATCTGCAAATATAATCCAAGCAGATTTCCCTATCACTATTCTTTACCTGAATACTTAACACAGCCTCTAATATGAATCCATAATACTTAATCTCCACCCTATAACCTTTACTGTCTAAAGGGAACACTAAACACTAACCTCAACCAATGCTACATTTTTATCATTCCATAAAATTACCCATTAACAATTAACCACACCAACAATAATAATCATCTAAAGTGTGCCTTTGACTAATAAAACCCACAAACCTAAAGGTACATTCAGATCTTTATACTGCAACAGTGTGTATTAAAACAAATGTTTTATAGCATGTCTCCATAGCATGCAATAATGTGTTCACCATGCTGAACTAATGTGGTGCATGTTAATGTATAATGTGAAGGAGGCCTCTTAAAGGATAAGTTTATCTTTGGGAACATGTTCCACCCATTTTTAGGGTGGAACATGTAACATATTCCCACTCCTTTAGCCACTGCCTGCCTTGATGCCTCTAGTGACAGCAAGCAGAGGATCTGCGCCTGGCTGCGTCATTCATTCACAGAGTTTTGTGAATGGGAAACTACAAGTATGAACAGCCTTTGCGGCTGTCATCTTGTAATTATTAAAGAAATACCATGGCGCTGTTGAGCACTCTGGTAGTTGATTGTCTCTTCCTGGTCATGTGTATCTGCCTACTTATAAGAGGTACAAGCAGACAAATACACTGACAAGCCTGAAGGAGTCCGGCATGGCACCCACGATCCTCTGATTCGTGGATGCAATGCTTTACAGCCTCCAAGTAAAAAAAAAATAAAAATGAACATTTTTTTTACCTGCAAACAGTTATGCATTTATTAATTTTTTTAAAAGGTGGACTTATTCTTTAACAAAATGCCTAAAAAGAGTCTTGAATAGTATATAAATAGTTAAGCTTAACAACTAATGCCCTGTACACACGACCGGTTTTCCCATCCCATCCTATCCCAAGTGCGCCACCCTTTGGGCTCCTTCTGCTGATCTCGTGTTTATCTCATGTTAGAAGAAGTTTGGTGAGAGACGATTCACGCTATTGGATATTTTATTTTCTGAAAATACTTGCCTGTTTTTCTACAAAAGGGACAGTTTGTTTGTGAGTAGGCAGTTACATTTCAAAAAGACAATGTCAAATTAACAAGGGACACCAACCTCCTTTTAGGTAAAAAAATACAAGATAATAATGTTATTGTGGTAACTTGACACCCAAAAAAAAAAATATATATATGGAGATCACTAGAATGACTAAAAAATAATTCTAAACATTATTATGGTGATCTGGCTTTAAAAACAAAAAAGATTATTCAGGAGATCACAAGGAATAATAAAGAAATAAGTTTGTGTGAATATGAGCAGTAAAACAACTTCATTCTAGCATTATAAAGAAGAAGAGAATGCGCTGCATTAAACTATTAAAAAAATTTCTGCGTGAGGAATGTGCTATCTCCATTATGAATGTTAGTTTTACCAGACCAAGCGATTCCGTCTTGTACTTGCTTCAGAGCATGCGTGATTTTTGGTGCGTCAGAAACAGCATACAGACGAGCGTTTTCTCCGCTAGAAATTTATTCTGTCGGAAATATATAGATGTTTGGCGTTATATATATGTTTGCCGTTTACACACAGTCAGACATTCCAAAAGAAAAAGTCCGATGGGAGCTTTTCATCATATATTCCGACCATGTGTAAGCCCCATGACGGACTTAGCTAGAGAACATGTTCTAAATTTTTCCAACGGAAAAAAATTCTAGTGGAAAAACTGCTCGTCTGTATGCTGTTCCGATGGACCAAAAATCACGCATGCTCTGAAGCAAGGACGAGATGGAAGCGCTCGGTCTGGTAAAACTAGCATTCGTAATGAAGATAGCACATTCATCACGCTGACATTTTTAAAATAGTTTAATGCAGTGCAATTCTCTTCTTCTTTAGAATGCTAGAAGAATAAAGTTGTTTTGCTGTTGATATTCACACAGAGTTCTGACAACATATTTATTTATTATTTCTCGTGATCTCATGAATAATCTTTTATTTTTATAAAGCCAGATCTCCATAATAATTTTTAGAATAATTTTTTATAGTCATCTTTTTTTATTTTTTTTATTTCATCAAGATCTAATTTTTTTGGGATTATTGAAAAATGATCACAATCTGAACAGCAGTAAAGTCTGAAAAGCGCGAATCCTCTCTCACCAAATTTCTACCAACACGAGATTAGCAGAAGGAGCCCAGAGAATGGCGCAGTGGCTATTGAACTTCATTTTTATAGTGCTGTCGTATGTGTTGTATGTCACCACATACTTTACGGTTGGAATTTGGTGTAACCTAGTGTAGGCAAGACAGCTTGAGCGGAATTCCATCAGAAAAACCATCAGAGTTTATTCCGACGAGAAAACTGGTCGTGTGTACAGGGCAGTTCTCTATCTAAGTCCATCTGAATTTTCAACGGAAAAAGTCCGATGGGGCATACACACGGTCGGAATATACGATATAACTACAGCATGACTTGGATAAAATGGGAACCTTCACAGACATTATGTATAATACCATTATAATATAGTACCATTAGTATATAGTTATTCAAAATTAATACTGTATATGGTTAAACTTAAAAGGGAATGTATTTTCCAGCTTTAGGTGATGTTTTTGGGTGCCAGAGACATATAAAATATTACTCCACTATTTACCAGCAACACCCTAATTCCTTCTTTTCTAAAATGTTGCTTCCTTTTTCACATGCTACACATTTGGCTCTTTTAGTCATGCAAACGCAAAATGCTGAACCCTTCAGCACTCTCCAATTCCTCTGCTGCAAATAAAATGTAAACGTTGTTGAGCTCACTCCTCTTTATTGCTGTAGAGCAGGATTTTAATCTATAAAACATATTTTATTTAGATAATGTACCCAGAAAGATATATTTTGTCACAAAGCTGAACTAATAATACCACTGTTTTTATATACTAAACTCTATTTTAATTGATTGAAAATGATGGCTTTATGTTGTAAAACATACTTTGTAACAGATAAACAAAGTCTATCACAACTGCAGAAACATTAACATATTTCACACCAGTGGACAATGAATTATTTTTGCTTAAAAATGTTATTTCATATGGCAAATTCTTATCAGTATTTGTATGTTATTAAACTAAAAAATAACTTAAATCTACTCTATATACAGTACATGCCGAGTCAAATTGGAGAATAAATGGTTTAGAAGCCAGACACAATCAAAATCATAGTCTGACATAACTGAAGATAATAAATGATTTAAGGCAAAGCTTAGTCTCTTCCTGTAAAATGCCCAAAAGTACATTTTATCACTTGCATTAATTATTTTAGATGTTTAATTTAAATAGATGAATTGATTTAGTTGGCAATATTAATCATATTTAAAATGCCTCTCTGTTGATAAAATAGCTGATGAAATAATATGTAGCACATGGTAATACATTTACCTTTTCTGTAGTCACTTATAGGAAATAGCAGTAACTGGTACATCTCCACTGATTAAGCTATTAAAGCAGAAATAATTAAGTCCATTTATCCTGCCAGACTGCGACATTTACAAATATATACAGTAGGTTCTAGATTTTTAAACATTTAAGACTACACATTGTCTTTGGATATATTCACCAGTAAAAGAATAGCAAGTTTCACTGCAGTCATTTAGGGTAAAGCTATAACTTGCTTTAGTATTAAATGTAGTAAATACAGTTCACTTAACAAAATATTACAGCTACTTTAAATTAAAGAAAAACTCTCATGAAGTTAAGTTGCAGGCATGCCAAAATAATATGTTGAGGGTGGATTGTACATCTTTTTTAATAATTATAGTAAAATAAAAAAAAAAGCTATCCCACTAGATAAAAAGTAGAAAATATAATAATATTTAAAGAATAGCACTACGTGTACATTTAGGCATTTCATGTTTTGTAATTATATTAGAACTAGCATGAGAAATTATGATTTTGATGCAGATGGCTAGCATAACATGTATCAAATTAAGTGAAACTAAAGAATCCCTAACTAACATAGAATTAACTAGATATGCTCTTAAAGTAATGAAAACAATTCAGAGGATTCCATTGCTGATCTCCTTGTGAAGATGCATGTTGTATTTAATCACTAACTCACTAGTTCTTGCACTTTCAAAATATGCTCAAAATACTGTAAGTATGTTGATTATGGAAATTTAGAGAGATGTCAGAAGTCCTTGTGTGATCTTGTTCTAGGTCACCAGGGGCGGTGGAGATAAGGGGGTGCTGTGGCTGCACAGGGAGGCAGTAGAGGATCCGTAGGCAGAGCTCTGTCCTCTTCTCTGCTGCCGACTGCTGAGACAAGGTGGGGGCTGAGAGGAGGGTTGTGCCCCAGCTGCAGGAGAGGTGTAAGGGCCACATGAATTGACCTGGGAGGACTGGATTTGGCACATGGGCCTTGTGTTTGCATTACATTTTTTTCCTCCCTATTTTTAAAAAATTTGCATACAGACAAAGCTGTCCAGTGAAAGTTATAGAAATTTGGACAAACTATTAAACTGACAAGGGTCTAAATTTGTATGCCCATCTAAAACTACCCTTTACAGAGACTGACAACATTGCAGCAATTTCACTCCAGAACATACAGTATTGTGTCTTTTTAATTTCAATAGTTTTTTTATTGGATTTTTAACAGTGTAAACATACAATACAACACAGTAGTTCTGACCATGTCAGATTGGCTAGGTAACATAGTAACTAGAAAATAGAAAATAGAGAATAGAAACATGCCATTCAACAATGATGTTCATATCAGACTAAGGGTTATGTAGCTTGTACCAATCTGTCCAGGGTTTCCAGGTCAGCGTGGCTGAGGACAAACGGTTTTGTGAGCATGCGAACATTAATTCGTAGTTGGCATGGGTATTGGTAGTTTGTATGACTTCTTTTAGTGTGGGAGATGTTTGTTGTCTCCAGTGTCGTGTCAGCACTAATCTTGCACTTGTGAGAATATGGGTTAGTACCGTTCTAATTTCATTAGGATATATTGCAATGGTTAGGGAGAGGAGGGCAAGTTCTGGGGATAGTTTAACCATACAGTTAAGAACCTGGATGGCAAGATGGGACACTTCGTGCCAATACCGCGCGATCACTGGGCAGGACCACAGAGTATGGCACAAAGTCCCCACCTCTCCGCAGAGGCGCCAGCATAGGGCAGAGTTATGGGGCGCAAATTTCGCTATTCTGTTGGGTGTTAAATACCATCGAAGTACTATCTTGTGTGATATTTCCCACAAGTTCACACTTCTGGTTGAGGCAAAGGTCGTTGTAAAGGCTTTTTGCCATTGTTCTGGGGTAAATATGGTTCCTATATCTTTCTCCCAAGCTTTCATGGCTAATGTTTTTGTAAACACTTCTTTGTTGCTCAGCATTCTATAAAATAAAGATATTCCTTTGGTTCTAGAGTGTTTGTTATTGAAGAATTGGGCAATATTCCAAGGGAGTGAGATTTGGTGAAAAGGGTTGGAACGGAAGAAGTGGGTGATTTGGAGATAGGAGTATTGGTCCTGAGGGGTCAAATCGTATTCTATCTGGAGGGATCTGAAGGTTTTCAGAGCTGGTCCAACCATCAGGTCTTCAATCAGTACTATTCCCTTCTCTATCCAGTTCTCTATACGTATGTCTGGTATACACAGTTGGAGGCTTTGCAGTGGTGAGGGTATATTTACCATTGTTGTTTGTAAAAAAGTGGATTTCACTAATATGTCCCATGCCCTGATAGATGCCACTATAGGAGGGGATAGATTTTTATCTTTTAATTTCTCTTGCTTTTGCTGGAAAAGTAAGTGGTACAGATTATGAGGACGGATTTGGGCCTGTTCAGTTTCAGTCCATCTATTACTATCGGAAGTGGGAAACCATGCTTTTAGTTGTGAGAGGATGGTGGCCAGGTAGTAATCTTTCAGTTTGACTAGTCCCATGCCCCCCACCTTCCTAGCTTTGATGAGGTGTGAGTATGCACATCTTGCTCTTTTCCCTTGCCAGAGGAAGTGATTAATGATAGAGTGTGCTGTATTAAAGAAGGAGTTCGGTATTGGGATTGGGAGGGTTCGGAACAGATATATTAACTGGGGTAGTATGTTCATCTTGAAGGCCGCTATCCTTCCAGTCCAGGACAGCTCCACTTTCCCTAGTGTTTGTAATTTGACTTTTAATTTTTCAAGGAACGGTGCGTAGTTAGACTTGTAGAGGTCGCTTGATCTGGGTGTTAGTATGATACCTAAGTACTTTATTCCCGTTTTTTCCCATGTGTAAGGGTACTTAGCACTAATTTTCCGTTGTGTCAAGGGTGGCACATTTAGACCTAGAATATAGGATTTTGTCTCATTCACTTTATAGTAGGACAAGTTGCTAAACAATTGCAGTGTGTGGTATATTGAAGCCAGGGATTTTTCCACCTCTGTGACCATTAGTATTACGTCATCCGCAAACAAGCTGATTGTATGCGTTGAATCATTCAATTTGATCCCCGTTATGTGGGGATGGTTGCGAATGTGACACGCCAGGGGCTCCATGAGTAGATTAAATATCAATGGCGACAATGGACACCCCTGGCGCGTCCCATTCGTGATATCAAAGGAATTTGAAAGTACCCCTGAGGTGAAGACTTGGGCCGAAGGCTTTGTGTATAAGGCTAGAATCAATGAGAGAATTGGACCTGAGAATCCGAATGTCGTTAGGGTTTGGGCTAGATATCCCCAGTGCACACGGTCGAACGCCTTCTCTGCGTCTAAAGCAAGAAGCAGAGAAGGCGCTCCAGTAGCTTTGGTGTTGTGGATGAGATTGATTAACCTCCTAGTGGCGTCCGATGTTTGGCGTCCCCGGGTGAAACCCGATTGATCCGGATGAATGATTGTGGGAAGAATGTCTGTTAGTCTTTGTGCTATTATTTTGGCGTATACTTTTAAATCATTATTCAATAGTGAGATCGGCCTAAAGTTTTGTGTGATAGAGGGATCTTTCCCTGGCTTCGGTATAGTTATAATTAAGGCTCTAAGCATTTCTGAGGGAAAGGAGGCAGAGGCAGTAGCATCATTAAAAACCTGCTGAAGGTGTGGATTCAGTATATGATTAAATGTTTTATAGTATTCTCCCACAAAGCCGTCAGGGCCAGGGGATTTATTAGCTGGTAGGGAAGCTATCGTTTTGGCAATCTCTGGTATGCTAAAGGGAAGATTCAACTTTTGAAGTTGATCTTCTGTCAGTTGCGGCAAGGGCAACTTAGTGAGGAAATTGGTAATTTCCTCTGTTTTAGGCTGGGGTGTTATTGGGTCTTCATTCAAGTTATATAAGGATCTGTAGTACTCAGCGAAGGCATTCGCGATATCTTTGGGGTGGAATTGTTTATTTTTGGTTAATGGGTGCATTATAAAAGGGATTTTTGTTTTGTACCTGTGTCCCTGTATTCGGCGGGCGAGAAATTTCCCAGCTCTGTTGTCGCTGGAGTAGTACTGCATTTTCAGTCTCCTGGAGGATTTTTCAAAATCCCCCAGAAGCCACATCCTGAGATCATGTCTTAATTTTGATATTTTTTCTGTGAGAGCATTCGTGGGGATTTGTTTGTTTTGGGATTCTAGTGAACGAATACTCTCGGTGAGTTCTGTTATGTGCCTCTGCCTCTTCAGCCCAGCCCCAATTTTGATAAACATTCCCCTCATATACGCCTTGTGGGCGCTCCACAAAGTGGTATGGTTTGTTACAGAGTTAACATTCAGCTCGAAAAACTCTATTAGGTGTTTCTCTAGTGTGTCTTTGGTGTCTCTTCTTTGGAGGATATATGGATTGGCTCTCTACACAGGATTAGATCCCGGGGACAGTGAGTCTGTTATAGTGAAAGCCACAGATGCGTGGTCCGACCATGTTATCTCATTAATCTTGGATTCACTGATATGGGTTAAAACATTGTAATCTACTAGAAAGAGATCTATTCTTGAGTAAGATCTGTGTGCTGCTGAGAAATAGGTGAAGTCTCTTTCTCCGGCGTGGCAGCAGTGCCAGACATCAAATAGGTTGTGCTTGTAAATAGTGTCTTGCATAGATGGGCCTGTGCGATTAGGCATGGTCGTGGAGTCTATGGTCCTGTCTGGGACCATGTTGAAGTCGCCGCACAGTATTAGAGACCCCCGTTTGAGAGCGTCGACTTTCTTTAGGAGTTTGTTTAGAAACTTCAGCTGGTGAGAGTTGGGTGAGTAGACGTTTACTATCGTGTACTGTTTGGAATTAATGTCACAAATTAGGATATGATATCTGCCAATAGGGTCCTTGAGTTCTTCGTGTAGCTGAAATGCTACTGAGTCTCTAATGGCTGTAAGGACTCCTCTTTTTTTAGTGTCTGCACTCGAGGTGAAAATGAAGGGATATCTCCTGTGTGAGCATTTGGGTTGCGCGTTGGTGGAAAAGTGCGTCTCCTGCGCACAGATGATGTCAGCGTTGTGTTTTATAGCCTCACTCCAGAGTGACCTCCTTTTGGCTGGGTGGTTGAGGCCTTTTGTATTAATGGACAGGAAGGTCACTCCCATGAGGAATTAGCGCAGATGAGTTGAGGTAGCTTCCAATTAAGATTTATCACTGTCCAAGAAGTGTGCCGCCCCTCCCTGAGGAGGGTGGCAGGGTTCTGAAGGTGTCCGTTGGGTGTGATTATGAGTGCATGTACTCACTGTTAGCTGAGAGGTCCTGGGGTTTGAGATGGACACGTGGTTTTCCGAGCGTCTTGTTGTGACTTGGTCTTGGGCCTTCCTATGTGGTGGGTTACCGTATTGGGTAAAGAGGTATGAAGGAGTTCCTGGAAGAATGGCTGATTAGTGCATCGGAGGGTATGCTGGTGAGTAGCAAGTATTGTGTCTTTTTTAAATGAAGTGGGAAAAAAACAAATCTTCTGGCAGAATCAACAATTATTATTAAGACTTTGTTTTTGGTGGGAGAACCCACAGCACATAGTAGGTAGGGACCAGGTGTCTGACACACCCAGAAGTGTTGGATACTAGTGTTGACCAGAGATATACAACACAGCCGAGTAATCAGACACAGCCCACTCAGGGAGGTAATTATACATCATCTACTTTACCAGGCCAGGTTGAGTCTCCTTTCATCCACTTAGTGACAGGGCCACTCCAATTATCAGCTGTAATTCACCAAAATCCTAATCCATACAAAGGCATCACCAATCCATAAAGCAGCAGCATCCTACCACAAAAAATGAATCAAATAGCCATCAGATATTTAAGTATGAATGCTTGCTTATACAATATCCCTCTTAAAAGTTCTATGACAATTGCCCTTCCTTTTAAAGAGGTAAGTAATATGATGGCAATGCAGGTTATTTCATAATGGTACCAAGCTGTTCTGTACAATACTGGAGACTGACATTTCTTCAACTACTTGATTGTGTGTGGGGAGGATCAGGCATCATATTCAAAGTCCATCCAGCCATACTACACTCATATCACTGTTGACAACTGAGAAAAAAAAACTAAGCTGCATTAAAAATATATCTTAAAGGTGGGGGCGTGGGTTGGCCGCTCGAGAATATTGTTGCTTAGGCTGAGAGCTCCGGCTGGGAGAAGCTTACTTGAGTGGCTATCCATCAACTAGAGCTGAGCAAACCAGGGATATTCAGTCACAGGAGAGAGAGAGAAGAGAGAAGAGAGAAGAGAGAAGAGAGAGAGAGACTTTGACAAATCAGGAAGACACAACTCTGGATGTTGCCTGCATACTCTTTTAGGCCCCATTGGGAAAAAACTACAGCTGATCTGCTTTTAGTCCATTCCAGGTAGGTTGAAACCGCAGAGGCCAGCTCTAACCTACTCCACTTATCAGCTGTATCCGCCGGAAAGGCTGGGAGAATGACCTCCCAGTTCCTACGAAATTATATGGCAACCTTAGGTAGTAAGCTTGGTATTGGCCTAAGGACTATCTTGTCTGGGAGCACCAAACAATATGGTTCTTTAGATGAGAAGGCGCACAACTCAGAGACTCTTCTGGCCGAGGCAACGGCTAGTAAAAACCAACTGTTAAAAGAAATAATGAACAAGAGAAAGCTTGATCAAACAGAGGAACCAGCAATGTTACCAAGACTAGTGTTAAGTCCTCTTTTGGAAAAAAAAAATTTCAATGGACATCTAATTTCTATGGCTGCCCCTAAAAAAAATTGGAGCATATCTTGTACATGACATAGCCGACCAAGCGGGGATTTGACCCTTCAGGGAATTATAAGCTAACCCTTAGAGACCACTCTGTACAAACTCCAAAATGTTAGATACCGAAGGAGATCCAAGGTCCCAAACCCTTTCTGTAGTATTCCAGATCTCGTAATAGGTAACAATCGTGGACCTCTTACGAGCCTGTAATAATGTCTTCACTACACTGCCCGAGAGACCCAAGCCAGTTAAAGCCTCCCTCTCACTTCCAAGTTATTAACTTCATCCTCCTGCGGTTCGGGTGTCAGGCCCCACTCCGCAAAAGGAGATTTTAACAAGGAGGCAGTGGGATTGGTGAGCCCAACTTTATCCTCCAAGCCAGAGGGAACCACGGCTCCCTGAGCCAGTAAGGTAAGACTACTATTGCTGTGATCCTTTCTCTCTGAATCTTCAGCAGGATTTTGAGAGCCAATGGAAGCGGCAGGAACACATACACCAAGGGGAAATTCCAAGACCTGGACAGAGCACCCCGACCCAACGCCTGTGGATGCCAGGTCCGGTAGAAGAAGCAAGGCAGGTGACAATTCTCCTCCAATACCATAAGATGTATCGATTGAGGCCCCATTTGTTGTGATCCTCAAAGTCTTGACTCAAGTGATCTGCTAAAACATTCCCAGGCTCTGGAAGAGAAGATGAAGTAAGAGAGCCGAGATTCTTCTCTGTGCATAGGAAGATTGACATGCCACCTGACGGAGAGGGCGACTTCTTGTGCCCCCTTGATGAGACACATAAGCCACCATAGTTGTTCAAAGACTCTTGACAGCTCGACCTCGCAACATAGGTTGGAATGCTAAGAGAGCGCGTCTGACAGCATCCAATCCCAGGAAATTTTAATTCTTTGCCCCACAAAAGTTCCATTGGCCTTGAACCTGCTGTCCCAGGCAGTGTGCCCCGCAGCCTGCCAGACTGGCATTGGTCGTCACCACTATTGGTTCTAAGGCCTTCAATGGAACTCTGCGGGAAAGATTGCGAGCTACTGACCACCAAACCAGGGACCAGATTATCAGAATTGGCAGATAGATTTTCTGGAACAAGGAGTGACGATCCCACTGAAGAAGAAAGTTGCATTTAAACCTCTTTCTGCGCCACCTGACCCACGGGACTACTGGAACTGTGGCTGATAGAACCACCAGATACTGCATGCATTCCTTCACCATCATAGAAGGCCTGGCTATCACTGCTTTTGTCTAAGACTGAATCTCCTGGACCTTCCTCTGAGGAAGAGAAACACCACCCTGATCCGTGTGGAATTGTACTCCTAAATACTCCAACATTTGGGTCGGATGCATCTGGCTCTTCCGAGAGTTGAACAACCAACCAAAACGAGCTAGTGTTTTACAGGTGAAGTTCACATGAAGTAGAAGGAGCTCATTTGACGAACCCAGAAGTAGCATGTCGTCTAGATAATGGAATATTTGCACTCCCTTGACCCTGAGAGTCGCGATGACAGCAGACAGTAGCTTTGAGAACATTCTCAGAGTCGTGCAGAGACCAAATGGGAGACATTAAAATTAGAGCATTCCACAGAAAACCTGAGAAAGCGATGGTGAGATGCGTCTATGGAAACAAGAGGATACGCACCCGCCAGATCAATGGAAACCATCCAGTCTCCTGAGTCCAATGACTCCATTTTGAATAGTGGTACCTTCATGTAAGAATTCCGAAACCCCCTGAAGCCTCTGGGACCAAAAACAGAGGTGAATATACTCTTTGCCCCAATTCGTGCCCTGGAACCGGAAGGATGGCCCTTGCTGCCAACAGCTCCCCTATATAGCCTCACAAACATCTGTAGGAAGCCCAGTTTCTGCGAACAAGGTCTGAGGAGGCCTTGTTTTGAACTTGAGACGATAACGTGATCAAATCATGGCTACAATCCAGGCATCCTGTAATTTGTCCGCCCAAACCCCCCCGTATTGGGCTAGTCTTGCTCCTACTCGAGAGGGTTAAGTGCAGACACCTTCAGAAGGACTTATTTGAAGCCTTAGGCGCTTCGTTGGCCCTGGGCTTGGAAGGTTTCTGGAAGGTTTAACCGGCTCGCTTCCACTGTCTGAAAAACTGTCTGTAAGCACTGGCCTCTGAATCCTTCTTTGGATCTCTTGTTAAACCGAAAGGCCTGCTGTTGTCTTTTTTGTTGTCTCTTCTGCGGGATTAGGCTAGATCTGCCACTGGAAACACGCTGAATTGCTGATTCTACGTCTTCTAGAATAGTAGCTTCCCATCGAATGGAACTTAACATGACTGTGCTTAGAAGCCTTATCGGCTGACCAATGCTTCAACCATAAGGCTCTGTGGGCTGTGACGGAATGAGACAATATCTTTCCTGTCATTTTTGAACCCGGTCCCTGACCTGGTCAACAGCCACTTCAGCCACAAACTCTAAAGCAGTCTTGAAAACTGCAAAAGAGAAGAACTGCCACTTCCCAGACTTTCATCTGAACATCCATCCACCAGCTCCGCTACCCCCAGTCTAAGGCTGGATTCACACCCATGCATCCCTGTATTCCGCAGACCCGCACCACAGAACACGTCCCATAGGAGACCACGGTAAATAAATGGTAGCGCAAAACTGCAAAAAGCACCAAAATAAATAAATAAATAAAAATAAAAACGCACAGGTGCGAATCCACCCCAAGTGCTCCTGCCACAGAAGTGAACACTACCGCCGGCCTGCAGGCTGCTCCGGCCAAACTATACAACTTTTTTTAGGTCTGCATTTATTCTGTGATTCATAGGGTCCCTAAAGGAATCCGAATCCTCCAGCGGAAGCGGAATGTGGCAGGCAAATCTACGTAATAAAGCATCCACCTTAGGCGTAGTGTCCCAAGGGTTACAGCCTCGATAATCTATTATGCACATTGAGCCTCTTCTCAGGCCCCACCCACTCATCATCAAATACTTCTTTAACTTCAGAAATGAATGGAAAGGAAGGTAATGATTTCTTTAAATACGGGTAGTATCTCTGCTGTCTCTTTGGAGGTGACAATTCTTCCTGCCACTTCATCGCATCCTTAAGCCTCCACCAAGGGGGGAACCATTGCAAAAATCAAACGTATGCGATTCCGAGACCATCACAGCCTCAGATGGATCCTAATCGCTATAGACTTCAGAGTTAAAACGCACTGAAAACACATGATCTGAATCTTAAGATGCTAAAGATACAGCAGGATGAGCAGGATTCCTTGAAAGGCTGTTTAACCCTTTCTTGACTGTGTCCTAAATGTAGGAATTAACATGGCGTGCATTTGCAGCATTGTCCTGAGCAAGATGCACATACCCGCTTTCGTCTGATGACCTCAGCTCAGCAGGCCCAACAGGATCCTTCTTCTGCCTGGGCTGGCGATGAAGACCTATCCAAAGAAGAGGATCTTCTTCTCTGTCTGCACCCGGATATGCTCTTTCTAGAGGCTTTCTGATGTCTTGACCTCTCTTGGCTCTAGTCCAAGCGACTAAAGTGAGGTAAGGGTGAGGGAGATCTGGAATGCAGTGACAACAGGCGTCTATCCATCTGCATGCGACTCTGCGATTTGTCATGTCTAGTCTCCTTTTTACTCCTTTGAGGCTGGAGTGCTGATTAGGTACCTCTTTGTGGGCGTTTAGCTCACATTGGGCCCTTCTCTCTGTAAAACAGAGGATGTGCTCTCTTTTTTTTAAAATAAAAATAAATAAATAAATAACTAACGAAATAAAATAAAATAAAATAAACTTCTCCATCCGAATCTTCAGTGCTAAGGCAGCTAGGCAGGCAGGCAAAACTCCCCAGATCTATAAAGGCACAGGATAATAAAAACACTCCAGACAAGTAACATAGCAGTAAGTAATGAAAGTCCTGGAAGTCAGGCTTACCAGAGCAGAGTAGCAGATTGATCAGCTGGAGGCTGAGATTAGCCTAGAGGACAGAGGCTGCTGCAAATCAGTAGTGAGCATTCTGGTGTTTGCTAGGTAACCCAAGAGGAAGCTACCTCTGACCTCACCTGCTCAACTCTGAGCTTCCTGAAAGGAATACATGTGGAGGTGTTGAACTACAAGTCCCAGCGAGCCAAACCACTGCATGAACACACAAAAACATGGAAGGAGAGAGTGCCAGCACCTGCCTAACAAAGGTGTATACAGTCATTTATACTGCTAGTGACCTTTGCCAGTAATACACAGTCATTTATACTGTACCATACAATCCCAGCACCATGGGAACCCACACTCCTCGGGAGATTTACAGCCCATATGGGGGGGTCTTCTGATCCGGGAGAGGCTTAACCCGGACATGATGGATGGAGAAAAAAAATAAATAAATGAATACATAAATAAAATAAAAATAAATATAAATATAAATAAATAACTAAAAATAAACTTTAACCACTTCAGCACCGAGCGATTTTACCCCCTTCCTTACCAGAGCACTTTTTGCGATTCGGCACTGCGTCGCTTTAACTAACAATTGCGCAGTCGTGCGACGTTGCACCCAAACAAATTTGACGTCCTTTTTTTTCCCACAAATAGAGCTTTCTTTTGGTGGTATTTGATCACCTCTGCGGTTTTTATTTTTTGCGCTATAAACAAAAGAAGAGCGACAATTTTGAAAAAAAAACACAATATTTTTTACTTTTTGCTATAATAAATATCCCATTTTTAAAAAAAAAACAAACAATTTTTTTACTCAGTTTAGGCCGATACATATTCTTCTACATATTTTTGGTAAAAAAAATCGCAATAAGCGTATATAGATCGGTTTGCGCAAAAGTTATAGCGTCTACAAAATAGGGGATAGATTTATTGCATTTTTTTTTTTTTTTTACTAGTAATGGCGGCGATCTGCGATTTTTTTTTCGTGACTGCGACATTGCGGCGGACACTTCGGACACTTTTGACACATTTTTGGGACCATTCACATTTACACAGCGATCGTTGCTATAAAATTGCAGTGATTACTGTGTAAATGTGACTGGCAAGGGAAGGGGTTAACACTAGGGGGCGCTGCAGGGGTTAATATGTTCCCTAAGGTAGTGATTCTAACTGTGGGGGGAGGGGACTCACAAGGGGAGGAGACCGATCAGTGTTCCTCCGTACTGGGAACACATGATCAGTCTCCTCTCCACTGACAGGACATGGAGCTGTGTGTTTACACACACAGCTCCACGGTCCTGCACGGTCCCGCTTTTTTCACGGGCAATCGTGGGTGCCCGGCGGACATCGCGGCCGTCGGGCACACACACCGGGTCCCGAGCGACGTCGCGGGCGCCCGCGCGCCCCCTAGGCGACCGGGAATGGTAGGACGTCATATGACGCCCACCCTGGATGGGAGATCCACCTTGTGGGCGTCATATGACTATGGCCGGGTAACAAAGTGGTTAAAAGGCGTCCAGAGCGAGGACGAAAATAGAACACTGGTGTGGGCAGACAGCCGCCCTTTATGGGCTAGGAAAAAGGTGGTCCTGGAGGGGTCAGAGGGGGCGGAGCTGACCCATAGTAGGCTGACATGGGGAGGTCCAGGAAATATATATATATCCACTGTATCCAGTTTAGTTAAATCTCACTGCAGTCCTTTCCTGGACTACTCTTTCTAATATACTTCAGGCAGGCAGGTGATTCAGTTAGCTGCAGTGTATTTTATATATATATATATATATATATATATATATATATATATATATATATATATATATATATATATATATATATATATATATATATATATATATATATATATATATATATATATATATATATATATATATATATATATATATATATATATATATCCACTATATCCACTATATCCAGTTTACCTATATCTCACTGCAGTCTGTTCCTCTGTTCCTGGTGTACTCTTTCTAATATACTTCAGGCAGGAAGGTGATTCAGTAAGCATTAGTGTATTTAGTATATATATATATATATATATATATATATATATACAGTCAGTATTGTATCCACTGTATCCAATTTAGCTAAATCTCACTGCAGTCTGTTCCTATATATATATATATATATATATATATATATATATATATAATATATATATATATATACATCCTGGCTTTGTATATATATATATATATATGTATATATACATATATGAAATATTCCTGGGCAGGCAGAACAGCTGTTGCCAATATGTCCATTCTACCTTAGACACCTTCTGGACAACCTTATATGAGGACCTGCAACAGCACTATTGCCTCCCTCATAGAGACTTTTACAAGTATCTTCACATCCGACACATCCTGGGATCCATTCTCACATCAAACATTTTGGTTCCGCAAGAAGCTCTCTCCTTCTATACCTCTCCTACATCAAACAAAAAAGGATTTAGACACTTTTACCAGCTACTACTGGCCTCCCTTCCTCATGAAAAAGCCTGGTTTATATATATATATATATACAGTCAGTCTCAAATATATATATATATATATATATATATATATATATATATATAAAACAGAAGAATAGTATAACATTTTCAACAGTGTGAATCAATCAAAAGTTCATAGTGAATAAATAAACAAATATATCTTGGGTGTAGGATAGTGGTAGGTGAGCAGTTCTAAATATCAAGGTGACTTCTTATGCGTTTATGACACTCCAAGCACCGCTTTATCCCATATGATGTTTCACCACGTGAGGCACACTCCCCTCAGGGGTTCAAACTCACCAGAAATAAAGTAAAAAACCGCCTGTCATGTATAATGGTCATCACCAGGGTATAAACTGCAACCGCAAATCCTCAGAAAAGATGGGGTTAAACCAGCAAGATAGCCTTCTTATGCTTTAAACATCACCAAGGTATTACACTGCATCAGGGGTCCCGGGGTATGGAATCTCCAAACAAACTCGCCATGAAAACAGATAAAGTATTGCACATAGCGTAATATTGTTTATTTCAAACTATTAAAATCATACAAAAAAGCCCATAAAAACCCCTAAGGTAATCAGCGTACATTAAATTTTCTTTAAACTTAGCAGAACAAGATCTCAAGTGACTTGCGTTTCTAGTTGTCAAAATTCCACTGCATCTGTCCCAGCACTTCCGTTCGTCAGGCCTGTGTGTCTGTGCAGACACACACTGGACTTCCGGGTGGTGTTTTTTTTTTTTTTTCAATATATTTTTATTGAATTTTTAACAACATACAAACATGCACAACATATAAAACAAAAGTGCTTTCAGTGTATACAAAGGGTCATTGGAAGTCATATCTACATGCAGTGTAAACATGGTACAGCAGTATTATATATCTCTATAGGGGTACATCTCTGGAGGCCCCAGGTTGATAAGTGCGGTAAATCTCGAACCCGAGCCGGAGCCTACTGGAAATAGGTATTTTTGGGGTCCCCCAGGGGGAGGGGAGGGGGGAGCAGAGCTCTGACTAAGGATCTAGCCCCATCACAACCACTCAAGCTGTTTCCGGTTCAGCCAGCCAATTGTGCCAGACCTTGTCATACTTTTGTGGTCAGCCCCTGTGCAGGTATGTATCTTTGTATAGGAGAAGACTGTTGTTAACTAGACGTTTCCACTGTACTATGGAAGGGGGTTCGGGCTTTTTCCACTGTATCGCAATATTCTTCTGTGCATAAAACAGCAGTATACTAATCTCTGTGCGTCTAGCGGAGGACGGCACAGTGGGTTCAATAAGACCCAGTATGCATACCTCCATAGCCAGAGGCAAAGTGATCGAGGTGACTTTACCAATCAGTTCCAGTACTGTTTCCCAGTATTGTTGGGCCTTAGCGCATCGCCAGAAAATATGGGAGAAATCCCCAGGCGATGTACCACAACGCCAACACTCCGGTGAATATGAAGGGTTCATCTTGTGGAGCCTGTATGGGGTGTAGTAGGCCCTGTGGACAATTTTAAATTGAACCAAACGGTCTCGGATGGAAACAAGGGAGTTGAAGGGGAGGTCCCAGACACCATCCCAGTCGTCATTGTCCATTGTTGGAATGTCAGTCTGCCAGGTAGTCCAGACTTTGTCAAGAGATGGTAGTGACATGAAGATGAGGTGTGTGTATAGGTGAGAGGCGGGTTTCCTATCACAATTGAATCTGAGTGTTCGCTCTAGTTCTGACTGTGCCATTATACAGGAGGAGTTCGGAAATTGGGCAGCGAATGCGTGCGACAATTGATTAAACCTAAATAGGTAGTGATTCAGTAAATTGTAGAGGGAAGCCAGATTGGATAAGGGTAGTAGGGAGTTTTGTGACACTATATGTGACATAAGCTTGATTCCGTGCCTAGTCCATGCGTGTGGGTCAGGGACCGTATAAATGTGAGGTAGACTGGGGTTAAGCCATATCGGGGCATTCGGGAGATTTCAGTTGGCTTGCATTTTTCAATGGCCAGTCCTGCCTTCCATGCTCTCAGGGTAGTGAGCATGGAGGGGGTCAGAGGGTACGGGGCTTTAGGGCCCGATAAATAAGGAATTGAAGGGCTTCCAGTGAGCTGACAACTGAGGCCTCTAGCACTGTTGATGAGTTCATTTTGTCAGGTTGTAGCCACCAAGCCGCAGTTACCAGCTGTGCGGCCAGGTAGTATTTGTAGCAGTCTGGAAAAGCCATGCCTCCCTGCGTTCAAGGTCTCATTAAGGCCGTCAGACGATATCTGGGTGATAGGGGGCCCCATATAAAGGAAGAAAATACCTGGTTGAGTTTTTTGAAAAACGATTTGGGCAGCCACTGTGGGGAGTTGCGGAAAAGATAAAGCAGCTTGGGAATAATCTTCATTTTCAGAAGATTTATTCGCCCCCACAGTGATAGTGGCAGATTTCCCCATGATTTAAGTTTTGCTTGGGCTTCTAAGAGTATCGGGGTAAGGTTCAATGCTAAGTATTCTGAGGCCACTTTAGATATGTGGACCCCTAGGTATTTGAATGAGTCAACCCAGAGGAGGGGGCTGTCCAAGAGGGAAGTGGCCTTTGCTTCCTGATCGATCGGGAACAGAACGGACTTGGACCAATTCACTTTAAGACCCATGACTGTGGCGAATGTGTCCAGAACAGTCAGCACCCCCTGCAGCGATGAGCCTGCATCGTTAAGGAAGAGCAGCATGTCGTCTGCGTACAGGGCTACCCTCTCCTCCAGCAGCCCAATGCGCAGACCTCTGATATGCGGTGAGTGCTTCCGCCACCGGTTCGATGGCGAGGGCAAATAAAGCTGGAGAGAGAGGGCAGCCCTGCCTGGTCCCCCTGAAAAGCCTAAAGGGAGCAGACAGACCACCCCCCAAGCGTACCGAAGAGGTAGGACATCTGTAAATTACCTGAAGCCATTTGATAAATAATAGGGGGAAACCCATCCTACGCAGCGTTTCCCAAAGGAAGGGCCATTCAACTGTATCAAAGGCTTTTTCGACATCTAGTGAAGCCACTGCTCTAGTTCCCATGTTTAGATGTTTAGCATGTATGTTTGTGAAGAGCCTTCTGAGGTTCACATCTGTGGATCTACGGGGCATAAAGCCTGTCTGGTCGGGGTCTATTACCGAGGGTAGCATGGGGTAAAGTCTAAGGGCCAGGAGTTTGGTCAGGATTTTAAAATCAGAGTTTAATAAAGCTATGGGTCTATATGATGCGCAGGAGGTGGGGTCTTTGGGGGCTTTATGGATCAAAGTCAGGTAGGCGTGGTACATGGAGGCAGGTAAACTGCCATCTGTTAAGCAGGTGGAGTATAGTTGAGCTAGCAAAAGCGCTAGGAGGTCTTCATGAGCTTTATAAAAATCTAGTGGAAGCCCGTCAGGTCCTGGGGCCTTCCCAGGAGGGAAGGATCGGATGGCCTTAATGACCTCTAAAGTCGTGAAAGGCTGGACTAGGGTCTCCCGTTCCGAGTCAGACAGCCACCCGAGTGCCAGTGTATCAAGAAGGTCGCTCAGTGACTCAGGTTGGAAATCTGAGGGTAGGCCCGAGGAGTACAGTGTTTTGTAGAAGGTATTAAAAGTCTGCAGTATGTCTGAGGGGGAGGATACAGTTTCACCGTTTGAGGTCTGTAAGGTGGATACTAGGGTGAGGGGTTGGTCATGGTGAGCCAGCATAGCTAAAAGGCGGCCATTCCTGTCACCCTGTTCGAAGGCCCTTTGTTTCCCTTTATACATCTCTTGTCGTGTGACCTCCGTCAGATGCAGTTGCAGGTCCCTCTGTGCTGCCATCCGTAGATCGAAGTGGGCGGGAGTAGGGTCTGTAGCGTATGTGTCGTTACAGTCAGCAATTTTCTGTTGCAGTGAGTGGGACATAGTCGTTTGCTTCTTTTTGATGTCAGCAATGCAAGAAATGTATTGTCCCCTGGTGAACGCCTTGAAGGCATCCCAAACAATATCAGGGGAGGAGGAACCTACATTCTGTTCCCAGAACTCAGCTAGGTGGGATGGCAATTTTTCAGAGAGATCTGGGTGGGAGACCCACTGCGTGCCCAGCCGCCAAAGTGCTGCATTGCGAGAGGCTGGGGAGCGGAGCACCACCGTCAGAGGGCTATGATCAGACAGCCCACTGGAGAGATAGGATGCCTCCAACACATCCGCTAACAGTGCGGGGTTGGAGAAAGCCAAGTCAATCCTCAAGGCCGTTTTGTAGGAGGCTGAGAAACACGAATATGCCCTCGTGTCGGGGTGCTTCCACCTCCATACCTCAACCAAACCCACCGCCTGAGCCCAGGCGGAGAGATCCATGCACTGTTTTTTTGCTGGGGTAGGCCTATCCAGTTCTGGCGATAGGATGGCGTTAAAGTCACCCATCACCAGTACCCTCCCGGGACAGAAAGGTGCAACTTTTTCCAACACAGCATACAGTATGTCCGATGAAAATGGGGGGGGGGGGGATATATATGTTAACAATAATATACCTTTGTGACCATAGAGTGAACACAATGATTGCAAATTTACCTAGTGGATCAGTGCGAATTTCCTCAATTACGCAAGGGAAGTTTCTGTGAATGAGGATTGAGACACCCCTGGCGTAAGTAGAGTATGTGGCATGAACAGTTCGTTGTATCCAAGGCTTTTTAAGAGTTAGGATCTTGCTGCCCATAATGTGAGTTTCCTGTAAGAAAATGAGCTGGGGGGAGTGGGTTTTTAAATATTGAAATAAAAGAGCTCTTTTGAATTTAGAGTTGAGGCCCCTGACATTCCATGAAAGGATGGTAAATGAGTCAAAAATTTGGTTAGCCATTAGATAGAGAGGGTAAGAAGGGGCTGATAGATCTTGGGGGGCACAACCAGGTGCACCCTATAGGCAACAAGTTCACTATTACACTGCATTCAATACTGTTGGCACTTAAACAAAGACAAACACGTAGAAAAAAAAAAAAGAAAAAACTTTGGAGACCAAAACTGGACTCAAACTCCCCAGGCACGGTGTGCCTATCCTACTATGTCCCATCTCTCCTCTCAAGAAAAAGAAAAAACAGGGAGGGGGTCTGGAAATAGTTTTGACCCCAGAAAAAGAGGAATTATACCTAAGAGGTGTAGGAACCCTGAGTTGAGGGTGCTACACTGCCAGCGGGCACCACATACACTCCACTGGTCAGAGTCACTATTGTCTAGTGTTGGGGGACCAGGAAGTGGGGGATAGGGGTATGTGGTACTGGGCCTGGCTAGGAAGAAAAGACTACAATAAAAAACAACAACAGGGTGAGTACTAGCGCTGCGCGCCTTCTGTGAACGGTCTTTCCTTCTTTTAGAGAGAGCTTCCGGCTCCAATTATATTGTAGCCATGAAGCACCGAGCAGCTGCACATGTGCTGCAGCACCTTGAGGGGAATGGTTGCGTGGTGACGGCAGGTTTTTGGTATATGCATCTTTTGACAAAGCACACTGCTATAACTCTTCAGGAAAAAGTAACTTGGTAAAGGATTAGAAACCAGACATATGTGTCTGCCAGAGTGCAATCGGTCGTTACTGCATCAGGATGTGATATCGCAGCCCCAAAAAAAAAAAAAAAGGGCAAAAAACCTTCACCCCAGTGTATCCAGCCAATCCGAGACATCCGAGGGGACCTCAAAAAATTTCACAGAGCCCCGATGTTCAACACGGAGCTTACTGGGGTACAGTATACTCTATGTAAAGCCCTTCTCTCGGAGCCTCTTCCGAACCCCCACGAACATGCGACAGCGCCTCTGCAGCTCCAGGGAGAAGTCTGGGAAGAAATGTAGCGTGGTGTTCTCAAACTTGAGCTGTGGTTTCTTCCGGGCTTCAGCAAGGATGAGATCCCTATCCCGGTAATTCAGAAATCGCACAAGGAATGGTCTGGGCATGGCGCCTTGTGGTCTCGGGCCCGTGGGGACCCTATGCGCGTGTTCAATAATGTATGCTAAAGAGACTTGTTGTAGATTGAGGATTTCTTTGAAGAAGTTTTCGGCAAAGCTGGCTGCGTGTTGGCCCTCTGCGCCCTCTGGAAGGCCCACCACACGCACATTATTGCGGCGCAGTCGATTTTCGGCATCCTCAGATCGCGCCATCAGGGTTTTTACTGTGCGTTGCAGGTCTGCGACATTATGAGAGGTGGCAGCCGCAGCATCTTCTATGTCTGAGATGCGATTCTCTACCGCAGTGACACAGCCCCTAAACTTGTCCATGTCTTGGCGGATAAGACCACACTCTATGGCCAGTGTATCTATCCTCCCCATCACCATGGTTTTACTCTCCTCAATGGCCGCCAGGATGGCCGCAGTGGAGTCAGTATTTGCGATTTGCGCCATCTCTAAGGGCCACTGCGGCTCTCCTTCTTGTTGTTCCATGTCCCTTAGGAGCTGCAGGGCTGTCTGTATGGCCACAGCCCACTCCTCTCCAGAGGGGACAGCGGTCACCACTCGTGTCACTGCCGGGGAGCCTTGTATCTTGGGTGGTGGCTGTTTTTTACCTGGCCGCCTTTTGGATGGCATCTAGGGATGCAAGGGATGCCCCCAAACACCATGCAGCTAACTGCAATGGTGTTCAGCCCAGGAGGTGTATGCAGGGAGTCAGGAAGGATGCAGGGGGATGCAGAGGATGCTGTACCCTGGGGCCCCACAGCCTGTTCACACAGGCAGTCTTTGGGTACTTACAGGGTCCGGATCTGGTGAGCAGCAGAGGACCGCAGCATCCACGTCCTGGATTATAGGGCGGGCCGGCCGCGGTGTCCCATCCGTGGGCCGGCCCGCGCAGGAAAGTCCGGTGTGCGGCAGGCTTCACTAGGCCGCACTAGGCCACGTCAGGCCGCGGCCGGCGGTTTTAGCGGTCCCTCAGGTATCCGGACCCTGCCAGGCACTCAGGGGATCAGGCTGGATGGGAAGGGGAGCCTCTTAGTCCACCATCAGAGCCGCAGCAGCGCCGATTGTGCAGGATGAGGGCCGGGAAGATGGCGGCGGCCGGGAGTACACTGGGCCGGCTTCTCTGTCACCTATCCTGGGCGCAAATCAATCAATAAGGACCCCAGCAGATGCAGGCCAAGTTGGGGAACAGGTAGGCAGGTGGATTTGGGGTGATTATTAGCTTAGGTGCTTGGATGGCTGAGGATTCTGGCTAGGATTCTTGGAGCTCCTCACCCACACTTCTGTCCCTGTTCACATCCGGACAGGCGGTTTTTTACTTTATTTCTGGTGAGTTTGAACCCCTGAGGGGAGTGTGCCTCACGTGGTGAAACATCATATGGGATAAAGCGGTGCTTGGAGTGTCATAAACGCATAAGAAGTCACCTTGATATTTAGAACTGCTCACCTACCACTATCCTATACCCAAGATATATTTGTTTATTTATTCACTATGAACTTTTGATTGTGGACTCATTCTCTGAGATTTTATGCAATTTTTTGCACCGATATCTTTTTAGCGCTGTTTTTAGTATCTATTTTTCTCAGAAAAATCACACTGTTGAAAATTTTATACTATTCTCCTGTTTTATACATCTTCTCATTTTAAACAGCTGCTTTATTATTATATGTATATTTATTTATTTATATATTTATTGATTCAATACCATCTAGTTGCACGAGACACTGTATAAATCGCAGCAGGCGCTGAGCAGTGTATAATAGGCCTTAAATATACACTACCCCTTTTCATATATATATATATATATATATATATATATATATATATATATATATCTATATCCAGTTTAGCTATATCTCACTGCAGTCTGTTCCTGGTGTACTCTTTCTAATATACTTCAGGCAGGAAGGTGATTCAGTTAGCTGCAGTGTATTTAATATATATATATACACAGTCAGTCTTGTATCCACTGTATCCAATTTAGCTAAATCTCACTGCAGTCTGTTCCTGGTGTACTCGTGTACTCTAATATACTTCAGGCAGGCAGGTGAGTCAGTTAGCTGCATTGTTTTTAGTATATATATATATATATATATATATATATATATATATACATCCCGGCTTTGTATATATATATGTATATATACATATATGAAATATTCCTGGGCAGGCAGAACAGCTGTTGCCAATATGTCCATTCTACCTTAGACACCTTCTGGACAACCTTATATGAGGACCTGCAACAGCACTATTGCCTCCCTCATAGAGACTTTTACAAGTACCTTCACATCCGACACATCCTGGGATCCATTCTCACATCAAACATTTTGGTTCCGCAAGAAGCTCTCTCCTTCTATACCTCTCCTACATCAAACAAAAAAGGCTTTAGACACTTTTACCAGCTACTACTGGCCTCCCTTCCTCATGCAAAAGCCTGGTTTATGAAGAACTGGGAATCCGATCTTTCCTGCTCCTTTAGCCACTCACAGTGGTATAACACAACCACTCATCTACTGAAAGTCTCCCGCTGCACATTGCACTGGGAATCCCAGCTAAAGCTCCTACACCGCTGGTACTATACACCTGTCCGGATATCCAAATTCTCCAAATCTACCTCACAAACCTGTTGGAGAAACTTCTGTGAAACAGGCTCCCTCCTGCATACCTGGTGGCTCTATCCAAAACTCCTACCCTTCTGGGAAAAAGTGTTCCACTTCATCTCGTCAATCATTGGCACCCAGCATTTTCCCAATCCTCTCAGAGCTCTCCTATTACTAAACTTTAAACACTGGCCCAACATCCACCACCCTTTGTTATCCAAGCATGACTGCAGCCAAGAAATATATCACCTTAGGATGGAAACAACCAGACCCCCTGGAGTTAAATTTCTTTTTGATACACCTCAACACCCAGACTCAATTTAAACTCATGTTTTCTGTTAGAAACTGCAAATGTCAATTGTTTTGTGCACAGTGATCGGCCTGGCTCTGCCACTCACTATGTTCTATGTTACTTCATCTGTAATGGTGGCACGAGAACTCCAAAGGAACCCCTTGGGACATTACCCTTGTTGTTTCAGTTGCTCACATTACTGTTGACCCACCCTTCTCTTTTCCAAGAGGATGTACCTAACAAATGCTCTCTGTTTTTACTCTCCTTTGACATTTTATATACATGTCCATGGGCGTCCGCAGAACTTTTTTCAGGGGGGGGGCATAATTTTAAGGTCACCCATGCTCTACCCCTTTTCGACTGTCATTATCATGGTCAGAGACTGCAGACATAGTACAGATACACCAAGATAGATTACACCCCCATACACAGAGATACATTACACCTCCATACACACAGATGCATTACACACACAATCATTAGTATGGAGAACTCCCCTCCAATATAATTTTCTATATTGCAAGCTTCAGATGACATTAGAGAGAATTAAATGGATTGCTAACCCCCAGAAAAGGCAGATGGAAGGCTCCAACAACAGCTGAACATGCCAAGAAGCTCAGATGAGGTTGGGGCCCCATGCGGTGGGTGTTCTTGGTGCCTCTATCTAGAAGGCAGCGCTGGGCCTCTCACACATGTTCAGGCAGAGCACACACAGCCGGCAGTCCAAGCCGGAGAGGAGGGGAGAGAAATCATCAGTGATCTGGTCGGGCTGAGCTTTAGCAGACGCTGTCCAGGCAGCAGGTGAAAGGTAACAGGCAAACTGCGGGAGAGCTTTGTATTCCCTGCCTCTGCCCGTGCTGCCTCCCCCCATCTTAGGGACTGCAAACACCATCAATCTCTGACACTCCATGTTGTGTATGTGAGTCCCGGCCCTGGAACATGCAGCGCGGTGCCCCCGACTGATTGTGCACACTTGCCTATAGGTAGCACCAGCCCTGCCGGGGGGGGGGGGCACTTGGCCCCCCTTGCCCCTACCTGCTGACGCCCATGTACATGTATGTAAAATTTTGGATACCATGACTCTATTGTTCAATTTACTCTCAGAACCCAATATATGTTGTACTTTTTATAAAACAAATACAATTGAAAAAATAAATGCACCTTAAAAGGGGTTCTTCAAGAGCCTACACTCTAGTTCTTTGAAGTATCCTTTATGGTAACACTCACACTTGTGCATTTCTCTCTAATCATTCTTAACCTTATTAACATACATTCTATTCCTAAAGCCAGCTATACATGGATCAAAATTTGGGACCAGTCGAGACTTGATCCGTATATTGGATGCTGATTGTATCCAAGTTGATCCATCTATCAACTTGGGTACAACCACCCTGTTGGATTTTTTGCATGCAATTACTGCCAGCAGTTGAAGCAGTAATCATCATGTTCTGCCAGCCGGGGAGTCCCCCCAGCAAAACATGATAGCACTGCAGGAGGCATTGTTTCATCAACACTGACTGTGTTTTGAGTGAACTGAGGAATTTTCTTCTGTTGTGCAAGGAAAGAAAATTGAGTCATCTATGGGATACTTACCATCTAATCTTACCCAGCAAGGAAATCCCCTATGATCTAGAAAGACCTTTTCTTGCAGCTGCTCATCGCAGGATAGTATGGTGATCAGACTGCTGATTGTAGCTGAATGATTAGATACAGTTAAATATCTTAGCTCTCGTCTCCATACTAAAATCAAAATTTACAATCCTCACTCAATAGCAAATTTGGCAAGTGTGATATGGGGGTTGTTTAGCCCAGTTGTAGATGTGTTTCAGTGAGTCAATGCCAGTGTGAACTGTAGTTAAGGGCTTACCAGCTCATCTTTTTTAAAATAAATAAAAAAGTTTATAAAAATAGTTGCCCAAGCAGGGAATTTTCACTATCAAAACAGGTAATGAAAATGCCAAGCCATCTGACTTTTGCTGTAGCAGCTCCACTCCTCTTTTCAGGACCCTTTAGGCTTTCCTGGCCTTTAGTTACATCTGCATGAACCAACATTCTGGCTATTTAATATTAGATCTCCTGCCCCCCCTCTTTTGGCAGCTGGGAAGGATGCAGGACAAGGTGCAGTAGTGTTGGAGGTTGTTCCGCTACCACGCCTCCAAAATGCTACTACTGGTTGTGACACACCTCTCTCCTCCACCCCCTCCTCTTCTTCTTCCTCCATGGCCTCTTCCTGTCCTTTGTCCTCAGAACCAGCAGTGCTCCGTAGGTGTTCAAGCAAAAAGATGCCATGCCGTGCTTGCGCTGGTGTGTTTGAGGGACAGGAGCCACACTGGGGCAGAGGTTCTGTCAGCTCTGCAGGGGCAGGCCGAGAGGTAGTTGATGCCAGGCCAGCTTAAGCCAGGAATGGTGGTTTGTGACAATGGCACCAACCTTCTCTCTGCCCTGCGACAGGGACAACTGACCCATGTGCCCTGTGTGGCTCATGTCCTTAACCTGGTGGTGCAGCGGATCTTGGGCAGGTACCCAGGCTTACAGGATGTCCTGAGGCCAGCCAGGAAAGTCTGTGTGCATTTCTGCCGATCATATAATGCCAGTGCTCGGCTGGCTGAGCTGCAAAAGGAGTTGAACCTGCCCAAGAACCGCCTTATTTGTGACATGCCCACCAGGTGGGACTCAACGTTGGCCATGCTGCAGCGACTGCACATGCAGCAGAGGGCCATCGATGAGTACCTGTGCGACTACGGCACCAGGACAGGGTCAGGGGAGCTCAGATTTTTTTCACCACGCCAGTGGGGCATGATCAGGGATGCATGCACTGTCCTGTCACCATTTAAGGAGGCCACGAGACACTGTACCTCTTGTCCACCTGTTGGAGCATACGCTGTGTGGAATAATGGACAGGGCACTTGAGGCAGAACAGAGGCAGGAAGAGGAGGACTTCCTTGCCTCTCAAGGCCCCCTTTATCCAGACAATGTTCCTTCTGTCCCACCCATCACACAGGAAGAGGAGGAGGAGGATTGTGTCAGCATGGAGTTGGAGCCTGGCACTCAGCAGCAGCAGTCTTTTAGGGATGATTTACAGTCCCAAGAAACCGGTGGACTTGTGCATGGCTGGGAGGAGGTGGCTGTGGATCGTGTCGTCCTTAGTGACCCAGAGGCCTCTGGACTGAATGCCTCAGCTAACCTACGCTGCATGGCCTCCCTGATCCTCGTATTATTTGGATCAAGGAGAGGGACCATTACTGGCTGGCCACTCTCTTTGATCCATGGTACAAGGGTAAGGTTGCAGACCTTATCTTGCCGTTGCAGAGGGAGCAGAGGATGAGACATCTCCGGGAGGCCTTGCAGAAAGGTCTGTGCAATGCGTTCCCAGAGACTGGGAGGTTACAAACTCCTGGTCCTGGACAACGAGTCACTGAGGCTTTGGTCAGTAGCAGAAGGAGCGGTGGAGAAGGTGGCCGTCTGACCGATGCGTTCAGACAATTTTTTAGTCCGCAGCCCCAAGGTATGATCGGTTCCAGCAACCATCGCCAGCGTCTGATATACATGGTGTAGGAATACCTAGGGGCAAGGTCAGACTTGGACACCTTTCCCACTGAAAATCCTCTGGCTTACTGGGTCTTGAGGATGGATCACTGGCCCGAGCTTGCACAGTATACAATTGAGCTACTGGCCTGTCCTGCATCCAGCGTTCTTTCCGAACGCACATTCAGTGCTGCTGGAGGCTTTGTCACCGATCACAGGGTGCGCCTGTCCACCGACTCGGTTGATCGACTGACCTTCATAAAGATGACTCAGTCTTGGATCACCACCAGCTACCAGGCACCTGAAGCTGATGTAACAGAATAATTTATTTTGAAATGTCACATCCCTTCAAGACTGCCTATGCTGATGCTGAGTGACTGTCCTGTTATGTTGACTGACTATCCTCTTCCTCCTCAATGATCCTGATGATAGCTTGGAAGAACATTTTTGTTTCTGGGTGCCGCCACCAGTGGCTAAGGCCCAATTTTTCAGCCCCTGTTAAACAGGGGCATGTAATTACAATTCTTGATCTAACAATTCACAGCAGGGCCCATTCCTGTGCCCACCAAGAGTAACTGTGTGGGCTTACAGTGTTGTGGCAACACCACCACTACCACCAAAGGCACAATTTTTCTGCCCCTATTCAACAGGTGCATGCAATTACAATTCTTGATCTAATAATTCACCATGCCATTTTTCTTAAAGGTTTTCATCCATATTGCCAGGACAAGACATGACATTAAAGCCGCAAGCAGTTTTAAATGGCTTTTTTTCCTTTACAAATGTCATTTTGTGCAGGGACAGTTCTAAACACGGGAAACACATGCCACTTCACAGGCATACTTTAGACACCCCCCAGGTACGATATTTAAAGGAATATTTCACTTTTTTGTTTTCACTTTATGCATCATTAAAATGACTGCTCCAGAAAAAACTTCAGTTTTTAAAACTTCTTTTTGCATTGATACATGTCCCCGGGGGCAGGACCCAGGTCCCCAAACCCTGTTTAGGACAATAACATGCATATTAGCCGTTATAATTAGCACTTTTGATTTCAAACGTTCTTGTCCATTGTATTTAATAGGGTTCTAACTTTCGCGCACACTTTCGTTCCGTTCGCAGGTTCTGGTGCAAACCGAACCGGGGGGTGATCAGCTCATCCCTACTCAGAAGAGGCCCCACCTAGTTCAGATGCTAGCAAGTAAATTGAACATTATTCATACCATTGATCTCAGGGCACTAAAGGCCCTAAAATTCTCTGGAGGCTGCATGTAGGGTTCATGTGTCCTTGTAGCCATTGTGTTTTAGAAGTGTTAACAGATACCATCTTTATTAATCGCACAAACTTTATGTTACAATTCCTATTACTATCTCTTAAAGCAGGAAATGCTATAACCTTTTCCTAAAATGACAATACACAGAGCATAACAAATACACAAGGTATGTTTTTTTTTCTCAAAAAAAGTGGAGTTATTCTTTAAGTTTCTTTCATATACTTGTTGAAGGAGAGTTATTAAACAAAAAAAAAAAAAAAAAAAACATTATTTTTGGAAAGTCGTTAACTTTACAGCTAAAAGCCCAGCATGAGTAGTTCAGTACAATATTGTAAGCAGAAAAGAATCTCAAAGGTATTCGGTATACCTTCACAAAGCTGCCCAGTATGATAAACTGAGCTACAATAAAAGTACTGCAAACATGTCAAAGTGATTTGTGATCAGATGAAGTAAATGTGAAATTCTTACTAAAAACATTATACCTAAAAGCAAGTAAGCCTGGACATTGCACACAACAGTTTTCTTCACATAATAAATGGAAATTAAAGGAGTTCACAGCATATGATTTAATTGTATACCATCAACATTGTAATAGCAATATAAACAATCGTTTTTCTGACAAACCAGTATGAGTATACTTGAAAAATCCTCTTACATGTTGAGAGTTCTACCTGTCCGCTGGTCACCTTTTTTCACAACTTCATGGACTCCCTGTATGCTTTGCAGCTTTTTTTCTGCTGTTTACGTTCAATTTCTAAGAACTTCGTATAGTGCCTTGAAAAAGTATTTACACCCCTTGAAATTTTCCACATTTTGTCATGTTACAACCAAAACTGTAAATTTATTTTTTGGGGATTTCTTGTGATAGACCAACATAAAAAGGTACATAATTGTGAAGTGGAAGAAAACATGATAACTGATTTTAAATTCTTTTTTATAAATATATATGTAAAAAGTGTGGTGTGCAATTGTATTCAGCCCCTCTGAGTCAATACTTTGTAGAACCACCTTTCGATGCAAATACAGCTGCAGTATTTTTGGGGATGTCTCTACCAGTGATGTAAGTAACTCAGTTAAAATAAACGGAGTTACTTAACGCAGTTACTTTAGAGGGTAACGAGTAATCTAACTGATTACTCTTCTCCTCATGGTAACTCAGTTCCTATTACTTGGGCGGCGTTACCTCAATTACATCTACCGCCCGGGAGGCCCAACGTGGCCGCGCTGCCTGGCGGTTCGTTCCGCCGCGGGGAGGGGGGCTTTCACCCGCTTAGCTGAGAAGAGGCTGAGACTCAGAGAGACTGTCTGGACCGCCCCATCCTGCCCTGCCTATCCAGAGATAGAGAATATAGGGAGGTGGGGCGGACAGTGAAAAATGAAGTCAGCTGACCAGCTGACACCAATCGAGTGAAGGGGAGGGTGTCTCTCTCTCCCCATGAGGAAAGGCATCCCTGGAGGCATTCAAGTAAGTGATTGTCTGACGATTCGAAATGCAGTGCAATCAATCTATCCCAAGTCCACCACCTCTGCTTCTTACTGAACCCATCCCTACCCACCCACCATCACTTCTACAACAGAGGTAGGAGAAGGTAGGGGTGAGATCGGTGGGGGATAGGATCAGTAAGAGGCAGAGGTGGGAGAGGATGGCAGCACCACCGCTGCCACCCCCCCAATTACCACCGCTGCCTGCCCCCCCCCAAGTACACCACTGCTGCCACCCCCCCAGTACTACAGCTGCCACCCCCCCAAGTACTGTACACCACCACCGCTGCCACCCCCCAAGTACTCCACCACCGCTGCCACCCCCTCAAGTACCACCGCTGCCACCCCTCAAGTACCACCGCTGCCACCCCCTCAAGTACCACCGCTATACCCCTGTCAGTTACTTTGCTGAGTAACTAATTACTTTTCCAATGTAGTAACCGAGTTACTAACGCAATTACTTTTTGGGAGAAGTCATTTGTAACTTAACTAATTACTTTTTTAAAGTAAGATGACCAACACTGGTCTCTACCAGCATTGCACTTCTAGAGAGTGAAATTTTTGCCAATTATTTTTGTAAAATAGCTCAAGCTCTGTCAGATTGCATGTGAACAGCAATTTTCAAGTCTTGCCACAGATTCTCAATTGGATTCAGGTCTAGCTTTTGACTGGGTCATTTTAACACATGCATATGCTTTGGTCTAAACGTTTCCATTGTAGCTCTGGCTGTATGTGTCTGGGGTCATTTTCCTGCTGAAAGGTGAACCTCTGCCCCAGTCTCAAGTCTTTTGCAAACTTTAACACGTTTTCTTCTAAGATTGCCCTGTATTTGGCTCCATCTATCTTCCCATCAACTCTGACCAGATTCCCTGTCCCACATGAAAGAAAAGCATCCCCACAATATGATGCTGCCACCACCATGTTTCAGGGTGGGCATGGTGTGTTAAGAGTGATGTGCATTGTTAGTTTTCAGCCACACATAGCGCTTTGCTTTTAAGCCAAAAAGTTACATTTTGGTCTCATCTGACCAAAACCACCTTCTTCCACATGTTTATTGTGTCCCCCATATGGCTTCTTGCAAACTGCAAACGGGACACCTTACAGATTTCTTTCAACAATTGCTTTCTTCTTGCCACTCTTCCATAAAGGCCAGATTTGTGGAGTGCAAAACTAATAGTTGTCCTGTGGACAGATTCTCCCACCTGAGCTGTGGATCTCTGTAGCTTCTCCAGAATTACCATGGGCCTCTTGGCTGCTTCTCTGATTATTGCTCTCCTTGCCCGGCCTGTCAGTTTAGGTGGACAGCCATGTCTTGGTAGGTTTGCAGTTATGCCAGACTCTTTCCATTTTCAGATGATGATTGAACAGTGCTCCTTGAGATGTTTAAAGCTTGAGATATTTTTTTATAACCTAACCCTACTTTAAACTTCTCCACAACTTTATCTCTGACCTGTCTGGTGTGTTCCTTGGCCTTCAAGATGCTGTTTGTTCACTAAGGTTCTCTAACAAACCTCTGGGGGCTTCACAGAACAGCTGTATTTATACTGATATTAAATTACACACAGATGGGTGGGCTCGATTTACAAATTAAGTGAATTGCTTCCACTAGATTTTAGTTAGGGGTATCAGAGCACAGGGGCTGAATACAAATATATACCTTTCAGATATATATTTGTAAAAAAAAATTGAAAACCATTTATCATTTTCCCTCCACTTCACAATTATGTGCCACTTTGTGTTGGTCAATCACATAAAATCCCAATAGAATAATTTACGTTTTTGGTTGGAAAATTTCAAGGGGTATGAATACTTTTCCAAGGCACTGTGTATATATATATATATATATATATATATATATATATATATATATATATATATATATATATATATATATATATATATTATTAGCAGAGACCCTAGAGAATAAAAAGGCGATTGGCAAATTTTTTTTATGTCCACAGTATTTGCGCAGCGGTTTTTCAAATGCAATTTTTTGGGGAAAAAATACACTTTAATGAATTTGAATGCAAAAATAAAAAAAAACAATATATAATTCAATTTTTTGGTTAAAATATAAAAGGTTATGTTACGCCAAGTAAATAGAAACCTAACATGACATGCTTTAAAATTGTGCATGCTCGTGGAATGGCGACAAACTATGACACTTAAAAATCTCCATAGGTGGCACGTTCAATTTTTGTACAGGTTACTTGTTTACAGTTACAGAGGAGGTCTATCGCTAGAATTATTTCTCTTGCTCTAATGTTCACAGTGATACATCACATGTGTGGTACAAACACAGTTTACATATGTGTGTGCGACTTACATATGTATAAGCGTGAGCACGGAGGGATGGGGGAACTTCAAATTTATAAAATGTTTTATTTTTACACGTTATTCTTATTTGTTGATCACTTTTATTCTTATTACAATGAATGTAAAGATCTCTTGTAATAGAAATAAGGGATGACAGGTCCTCTTTATAGAGAGATCTGGGGTCTATAAGACCACAAATCTCTCCTCTATCCTTAAAAGCAAAAGATCAAAAAAAAAAAATTTTGCCCTAGACCGAAAGTGACGTCTTGACAGTGCTCTGGTCCCCCAAAATCATAAGGGTGATCAGAGACAATCTGGTCCCTGGTCACCTCTATGGCCAACTGTGCAAACCTTTAGAATGTTTCCTGGGCGCCCAAGTAAAAACGGTAAGCCCCCACTGCTTCTGATATCTTCAGCCATAAACATGGTAAACCACTTGCAAGTCACAACGTATATGTAGTGCGGTCTGCAAATGGATATACAGTATTGTAAATATGTGTTGCAGAATTCAAGGAAGTAAATGTTTGAGATTCTTCACAAAGTAAGTTTACAAACTTCAGGGTTGTTCAGATAAATAGGAGTAGGCTAGAAGTAATTGAAATTCAGTGTGGAAATTAAAATATGATTTTACATTTTGACCATTTTCAAAATTTGAAAATACTTTCAGTATAGTTAAGGTTAAACTCTGGGCAGATATGAAAGACACAAATTATTTTAGCTCCATTAGCCTTAATTATTAAAAAAATATTTTTTTAAATGCAAGTTGTGCAAGTACTTGAATTTGACTTGATATCAGCCATTTGTAATCCCTAGACAGCAGAGCAAAGCCTGTTAGAGAGAGAAGAATAAAAAATAAGCCAATCAGTTGTGGCATTATGCTTATGTGCTGCTAGCAAGGACCATGCTGACTGGAGGACAGACCAGAGTAACAGAGATGGGAGCTTATCAGTCTACTGCTTATCATTTCACTGTCCAATGAACTGCAGCAGGAGGTGGACAACCAAAAAAGGTGGAATATCTCCCATTCATTTATTTAATATGTGCCTTTAGCTGTTTCTCTGGTGTTCAGCCCTAAAAACGCAAACTGGATGACTTCTAGCAGCAAGTGGTTGAACTTTACATCGGCAGATGATGTCAGTTGAAGCAAGAAAAAAAGTTTTTTTGAAATAAAAGTGGCCTTTGTTTAACCCCTTGTTAATCTTTTGTTTACCTCAATCAGCCCTAATTAGCTCCTTCTTCCCCTTCTCCCTTCAACTATTATTGTTTTTTTATTTTCTTTTTTATTTTCTTTAATGTCACATTTTAACCACTTGCCTACAGGACACTTAAACCCACCTCCTGCCTAGACCAATTTTCAGCTTTCGGTGCTTTCACACTTTGAATGACAATTACTCAGTCATGCAACACTGTACCCAAACACATTTTTTGTCCTTTTTTTTACCACAAATAGAGCTTTCTTTTGGTGGTATTTGATCACCTCTGGGTTTTTTATTTTTTGCGCTATAAATGAAAAAAGACCGAACATTTAAAAAAAAAAAATTTTTTTCTTTGTTTCTGTGATAAAATTTAGCAAATTATCATTTTTTCTTCATAAATTTTGGCTACAATTTATACTGCTACATATCTTTGGTAAAAATAACCCAAATTAGTGGATATTATTTGGTCTTTGTGAAAGTTACAGACTCTACAAGCTGTGGTGCAAATCATACAAAATTGATCACATCTGATGTACTGGTGGCCTATCTCATTTCCTGCGACCCGAACAAGCCAGGAAAGTACAAATACCCCCCAAATGACCCCTTTTTTAAAAGTAGACATTCCAAGGTATTTAGTAAGAGGCATGGTGAGGTTTTTGATGTTGTCATTTTTTCCCACAATGCTTTGCAAAATGTTTTTATTTTTTCCACAAAATTGTCATTGTAATAGGTTATTTCTCTCACATGGCATGTGTATACCACAAATGACATCCCAAAATACATTCTGGTACTCCTCCTGAGTATTACGATACCACATGTGTGGGACTTTTCCACAGCCTGGCCACTTAGAGAGGTCCAACATGCAGGGAGCGCCATCACGTGTTCTAGGAGCATAAATTACACATCTAACTTGTTGACTACCTATTACACTTTTAAAGGCCCTGGAGCACCAGGACAATGACACGTGACACTGATGTGGCACTGATGACAGATGCCACTAATATGGGGCACTGATGACACGTGACACTGATGACAGATGGCACTAATATGTGGCACTGATGACAAATGGCACTTATACGTGGCACCAATACGTGGCACTGATGACAGATGGCACTAATATGTGGCACTGATGACAGATGGTACTAATACGTGGCACTGATACTTGACACTGATAACAGATGGCACGTGACACTGACAGGTGGCACTGATGACAGATGGCACTGACACGTGGCACTGGTGACAGATGGCACTAATATGTGGCACTGATGACAAATGACACTGATGACAGATGGCACTAATATGTGGCACTGATGACAAATGGCACTTATACGTGGCACCAATACATGGCACTGATGACAGATGGCACTAATACATGGCACTGATACGTGACACTGATAACAGATGGCACGTGACACTGACAGGTGGCACTGATACGTGGCACCAATGACAGATGGCACTAATATGTGGCACTGATGACACATGACACTGATATGGCACTGATGACAGATGGCACTATGTGGCACTGATGATAGATGGCACCTATATGTGGCACTGATGACAGATGGCACTTATACATGGCACTGGGGACAGATGGCACTGACAGGTGGCACTGGGGACAAATGGCACTGACATGTGGCACTGGGGACAAATGGCACTGGGGACAGGTGGCACTGACAGGTGGCAGTGGGGACAGGTGGCAGTGGGGACAGGTGGCAGTGGGGACAGATACAGTGGGGGCAGATGGCAGTGGGGACAGATGAGCACTTTATTTATTTATTTTTTATTTTTTTACTAACCGCTGCAGCGGTTCATCTCTCCCTCCTCACACGCTGTCTCTGTGTGAGGAGGGAGAGCAGCGATGAGAGATGATCTCTTATGTTTACATATGAGATCATCTCTTATTGGACACGCCGATCACGCTGTAAATGGCCGCTGTGATTGGCCGTTTACAGCGATCTGTGACTGGCTGTGTCCAAGGGACATGGCCAGCACAGAACTTCCCCGATGCACGCTCTCAGGAGGGCGCATTGTGGAAGTAAACAGGAGGATGTCCAGGGACGCCCTCCCGGCAGTTAGCGTCCATGCTGTAGCTGTCTTTCGGCTATAGCGTGGGCGCAAAGTGGTTAAAAAAGCCCTAAAAACATTGTATTTCATTTGTATATAGCTTTGAAAAGCTTTGTAGCAGAATCATAATTTTAGTGTCATTTTAAACAGGACAAATTACAGCATAAAATATGTACGTTTTATCTACAATATCTCTAACATTCGTGTACTTTTTAACTTGTTTTTTTCTGAGGAGTGTGGTTTTTTTTTTTGTGCAAGACAATATTGTGAAAAGAAAGCACACACATAT
Source organism: Lithobates sylvaticus (assembly GCA_028564925.1). Taxonomy (NCBI): domain Eukaryota; kingdom Metazoa; phylum Chordata; class Amphibia; order Anura; family Ranidae; genus Lithobates; species Lithobates sylvaticus. The sequence continues at coordinate 369,591,048 of CM053026.1, read as the reverse complement.
ATGTGTGTGTACTTTATTATCTTAAGTAATGGCAATATCATTACCAAATATACAGGTCCATGGCAAAAATGTAAACATTTTTCTGGTCGAGTTGAAATAGTTAATGATATTATATATCTCTAACTTCAGACTGATACCAAACATGTTTTGTTTATAGATATGTATTTTTACATAATACCTCTGAATAATAAATCTACTGAAGACATGTTGAGAATGTTCTGTCTTTCCCGGGACTGCAGGTATTAATCAGAGTGTTTAAATTCAACAAAACAAATATTTGTAACAAGCGT